>CM074967.1:8122416-8171597 GCA_037577455.1 Pangasius macronema | reverse complement strand
CTCTCACTACAGATCACAATGACATCCGCAAACATCATTGTGTAAGGAGACTCCTGTCTGACCTCCTCCGACAACTGGTCCATCACCATAGTCTTGTTGTAAACTACATTGTAAAAATTGGAAGAGGGGAAAAAAAGAAAAAAAGAAAAGACAATCCTGGCTCCAGTCACAGAAACAGCTAGGAGGACAAATACAGAAAGCTCATTCCTGCTGTTACTGGAAATGCGGCTTGCTGAACAGTTTGTTCTTGTTTTTTAAAATGGAAAATTTCATGATCCATTTTATACATTTATTATATATCCTAGAACATAGAGCATTTGCGTGTTGTGGCACAGGAAGCAATTATACTTGTCTTCTAATGAAATAAGTAGTGCATTTTCCTTGTTTCTGGCAATCATATCAAAATATGATTGTCAGATTGAGTGCTTTATTATCTGCTGGTTGCCTTTTGCTATGTTAAATTTGGAACACAGCATCTAAAAGCTTTAATTGATATCCTAAGCCTCTGCAGTATCTAAGCTTTCCCAAGGGTGTTTCATCAAATAACATCATCAAATAACTTCTAAGGATGTGGCAGGTAAGTATTGTGTTAAACAGACTGCATTATATACGTTTAATAAGTGTTGACTAGCTGCTATACCTGAGATTTTTTTTTGTGGCTTTTAAGCAGCAGTGACAATATAGTGGGATTACGGTGGAATCATGCTCAGATAAAAGATACCAGATACCACAAAACCACCTTAAGCAAGGTGTTAGATGATGAAATACAGGATTTACAGTTACAGGATTTATATGTAGCTTTATACATAGCTTTGGGGGGAAAGAAAAGCGTGACCAAAATGCCACTCACTGCAAGCGTGAAATTTACTCTACCTCCATTCTGAATTTGAATCACAGTCTGGGTCCTATCACAGGACGGCACACACAAACTCTCAAATATCACTGGTCCTCCCTCAGCCATGCAGAAATGGGCTTTCTGAAATATGTGTTTCTGTGATTAGTGCATAGTGGTCTAGAATGCCAAAACAGATTAATTGCACGTTTTAATCTGTATCTGCATCAGTGTGGAAAAGATTATGTAGCTAGCTTTCGGACGACATTGTTGATTGCATTGCTGGAGCATTTCCTGTGTTTTCTGGCTATTCAGTAATAAGCTAATGAGTTTTGAATCAGGAAAACTGCTGCTGAAGCCATTTTGGAATGCTCTAGGCCTAACAACATTTACATTTTTATTTGCTCAAACCAAATTTTAACTCTCCACTGGGACCCTGATTTGCAAAACTGGAACATGAACTTGATTTAGACTGTCATGAAATGGTCAGTGTGCATTTCGAATGATTTTGAGTCCTGTACAGTAAAAGTGCCTAAAGGACCTTTATTTATTTTTTAAAAATAAATTTCTGGAATGAAACGTAATCCAGTGGTTTCTTTTCAAATTTCAGCCCATTTTTCAAATATGCTGTTTTTGTGATATTCAGTGTCTAAACATTTTTCTTGCATTTTATAGAAATAATCTTCAGACATGTTCTATATGAGGCTGGAAATAAGTAACTTTGGGCTGTTAGACAGATTCGGGCTGTTTCTGCTCAGATATTGGCAGTGCTTAGAGGAAAAGAAGAAATGATAGAAACCATAAACATTGAGTACCTTTCTGCATACACCATTAACTGAACTCCTGAGACTGAATGCACAGAATGTTATGCCAAGGGTCCTTGCTGTAGACAGATGCTGTGTCGTAACTTGTAATGGCTCAGTTTTGAGCACATCCCATTAGCTCCACTCTTATTAGAGCAGTGATTGTTTCAGAAATCGTAACATAGCATTATTTTTTCTCTGTGCTGTTCTTCCTTCGCTCTCATTTCTTTGCTCTCATGCCCTCATGATAACTGAACATTTTCTCAACTGGCTTGAGGCGTCTGTGACGGTGTACTGTTTTTGTCTGGATGTGTTTTGAGGATTGCAGCCTACCGTAGACTGTCTAGCTGAACTTTGCCAGCGTAACAGGTGGCCTGGGTTATTTAGACTGGGCTGTTTCAGCCCTGAGGTCAGTGTGTGAACCCAGGTGATTGAACATTGACTTTTACAGCTGCTCTTGAGCTCATGACCCTGATGAAGCAGAATATAGGATGGTGAGGATCCAGGCCACAGCGGAAACTGCTTTCTCTATCTGTTGGCAATGTAGGGCATTGCTAAGCACTGCTGGGGTACTACACATTCATGAGGCTCGGAGGCACATGTTTTGGCAGCTGCAAACTGGCCCCCAGTTGGGCCCGGTGAGTCAGAGAGGTGGTGGCCAATGCCCTCCAGGGGATCTCCAGGAGAGTGCTCATCAAATCTTACACATACAGAAAGGATGCTGGTTTAAATAAGTGGCTCTCAGGTCAAACTGCAAATTAGTCAAGATTGTCTAACTATTAGAATATTCCACTTAATGAGCAACCATTCTGTGAGTTTATTGTTAAGAGTGTAGTGGCATTTGAACATAATACTACTGATAAAAACAACAACAAAATGTTTACATTTGCACAGTGTAATAAACCCTAATCTAAAATCACAGTACCTTGCTCTAAGATGACCATCTAAAAGAGCATTAGGCAGGAACTGATGACAAATGGAAATGCATTTTATTTGATATTTATACCAAATATTATAATAATTAGCATTATGCTTTTAAGTTGTCCGTCTGTCCCTGCATCTGTCTGTCCAACTGTCCATCTGTTCATCTGTCTGAGATTCTCCTTAGCATGACATGTCAAGTACGAGTGCTTGAGTTCAAAGATTTATGTGAAATTATAATTGAATGTACCCAGATGATGAACTGATTAGATTTTGTAACGGATCCAAAAAGGCACAAGTTCATAGCAAGGTTAAATGTCTTTCCTGTTATTATTTATTATTATATGAATTATATTTGAAGGGTATTTGAAGCATACAAATTTGTAACAAGAAGGACTGCACTTGTTGGTGGCTGAGGCCTCAAATTCAATTCAATTCAATTTTATTTATAACAATGGACAACTTTTCAGCAGTGGGCATTGTCACAAAGCCACTTTATAGATATCTGGATATAGATATAGATTTAGATTTATCCGTAATGAGCAAACCCGTGGCAAGGAAACACTCCCTGAGACCGCATGAGGTAGAAGCATTGAGAGGAGCTAGAATCAAAAGAGAACCCATCCTCTTCTGAGTGACACACTATCAATCATTTCTCTTCCACAGTTGTATACTGTAGTATGTTGGAAAGATCTTCAGTGTAAGCATCAGGGTCATTGCTGATCTCAGGAGAGGTTTAGCTTAAAGTCTGTAATGTTCAGGTGAAGCTATCCACTGATTAATGAATGAGTCATTAGGCTATTCAAGTGAGAAGTTGAATTCTACTTGTTTGAAAAAGTCATGATGTGACTAACTGTGGCACTGTTGCACCAGTCAACCCCGCCCACTGCTTTTAATCACTCTCCTTTGTTGTATAACATTACTGTACAGAAATGAATAAATGTAAGCTCTGTGTAACCTCAGGTGGAAATCTTTTTATGAGAATAATTTATTAGAAAACTGTTTACTTCAGCTTTGATTTCTTGTTATGAGATTTTTTCTTTAATTGTTCGCATACTAATTAGAAGTCTGATGAGTTCTAATTAACTTCTCACTCTCCCATGTGTGCGAGTGTAGACTGAAAGCAGAACGCACTTCAAACACAGCACTTATTTTTCTCTGTTTTTCATCTGATCGTGTTTGTGAATGCTGTCTGATGTTCTCAAGGTTGCCCTAGACACAGCTTTTCACTGAAGGCACTGTTTTTTTTCTGGAGCCTTCCAGGGTTTTCATAGATACCAGTAATAACCAGTGATAATCTCTCTGAAGACTCAATGCTGCCTTTTGTGATGTTGGGCATAAAGAAGCTTTGTACACATGCCCTGTGTAGAATCGATTTTTTCCACCTCATATTCTGTTGCCAAATAATTTTGTTTAATATGACAGTGGCATGATGCTCTCTCTCTCTCGCCAAAGGCTAGCTCTGTGCTAAAGTTCCTGCTTGACGCACATTGTCTTAAGGCTAAGGGACGGGTTCTCTGAGTGTGCGTTCACCTCAGGCCTTCACAGCTCTTCAAACGCTAGAATGTGGAGAGAGGAGGGGGTAGCCTAGAATTCCACCGAGCAATTAATTCAGGAAATGCCGCGTGGGATCACGGGTATGTTCCTGGGGTGCCTTATCACTGCTCTGTCTTTCTAAATAACAGAGCTTATTGCTTTAACGAGAGCATTTTGCTCGTTACCTGCGGTCAGTTCAGAAGTGAACCAAGACGCCTCGTGCACTGCACAATGCCGAAAAAATGAGCAGTTGATAAGGCTGTGTGGTGTCTGGCTTTCATTCTTGGCTTATAGTATGGGAACAGAATATTATCTCCATGGGGGTATAAACCTATTAATGATAATGGTTAATAAACACAGCAACATTGGACAGAGGCCAGACTGTGTTATTATTTTTATTGACACAAATCAGCACAAATATTATAATAATATTTTAATTATTTATATATTTTTTATATTGCAAGAAAGGTTTATATTGCTGTACTGTACCTCCTGTATTTAGCAGAAAATAGGTATCTAATATATGAATTTAATATTATTTTATCGTTTTCATCATTGTTTTTTTTTTTTTTTTTCAGGAACTGGAGCGAGTTACATCCCTGCAAACCACACTGCAACTAGCTGCCGTTATCTGCACCAATGCTCGGAGGTCTGGTCCCCTTCCTACATCGCTAACTTCATATCAGAAAAGAAAACTAAATTAGTAACTACTAAATTTAGACACAAATTGTAGGATTCCAGACATGTTTTTCTGTTTATAGGCAGCTTGCTTTTGCTAAAGAAGGCTTCACCGAAGCAAGTCTTGGACTCCTGGCCAACCAGAGACGCAGGCAGCTGCTGACAGGATTGTTAAAGTCCTTAAGGACCATTAAGACCCTGGTAATGACTGCGTTAATTACTGAACATGGTCAACTTTATGTCTCATTATCCATCACAAATGAGCTCTATTACTCTCTTACACAGCAAAGGACAGATGTCAGACTGAGCGAGATGCTGGAGGTAAGCATGACACAGACTTCCCTCACATTGTCACTGACAAAAATAGTTCTCTCTTATCTCCATTTAGATCATTTTAGATAATTTTTAATAAAAGCCATTATTGAACGGGTTTCTCAATTTGCCCTGTAAATGGCTTAACCAGTCCATTATCACATCCATTCTGTGCTGTCGAGCATTACTTCAGCTCTGATAGGACTGCAAACCAGCCATACGTCGAAGTTCCCCGTGTTTATGCCGTGCACCCCGGCTTGAAAGATCTCGCACAGGGTTGATATTTACTTGTGATGCTGAAAGTGGATGTGTTTGTTTTTGGCAGGAGGAGGACTATCCAGGTGCAATCCAGTTGTGCTTGGAATGTCAGAAGGCTGCCAGCACTTTCAAGCACTACAGCTGCATAAGGTGATGTTGAGCAATGTTTTACTTGAGGGCTGTATCCGTGGTGCCCAGAGAGGCTCTTTGGATTTAAACGAACCTCTCCATGCACTGAAATGCAATATTGCTGGCACTTGTACACTTTTATATATTTTTTACACACTGGTCTTTTGGTCCACTCCATTCAATAATAGATTAAATAATAGAAGTTCAGCTTTTTTTTTTTTTCTTAGATGCAGAGCACCTCATGGACTTGGCTTGCAGCCACTGACTCAGCCACTGACTTTGTCAGTCGCACAGTCCCTCAGACCGTCAGTCTCTGACTCAGCCACTCACTGACTGAATGACTCACTCACTCCATCACTCACTGGCTCACTGACTGAATGAAAAACTGACTGACTCACTTATTAACTGAGTTAATCACTCAGTCAGTTGCTCAGTCAGTCACAGACTCAGCCAATGACTCAGTCAGTCATTGACTCAGTCGTATTCAATCACATGGTCAGTGATTTATTTATAGAAAACTTTAGTAATATTGTGGCTTATATGTGAATATAAAGTGAGGCATTATACCATATGTAGATGCCATTATAGTGGCAGTTTCATCAGCCAGCCAGACTGCTCTCCTTATGTTCTCTTTTATTCATATATACTCAGTAAAGACAAAGTATCGCTAATGTAAGTCATAGCAACTCAATTTTAAAAGACTTCTAAAGCATCCGTCATTCCATGATTACTGAAAGTGTTTAAAAACCTCTTATGGATGTAAATGCTGATTAAAATTGAAGTATATAGTTTTTATGAGACCTGTATTACACAGACTCGTCTTAAGAGAAAGCGATTTTTATGAATCAGGTTTTTTGTCTCACTGATCAAACAAACTTTTCTTTTCTGTCCCATCATTATTCCTGTTCCCTGCTCTTTTCAAAAGGTAGTTACACCTGCATGAAAGCCACTTTTCCATCGTTGTTGGCTTTAATGATGCTGCACCCACCTTGTTTTTCCCTGCTTTAAAATCCATTCACTGTGACTGGACCTTGCTACCTGTTGCAAGGGGTATTGGGTAGGAGACTGCTGTCGAGTCTGTTTCAGTCTGGGGTTGAACAACCAAAAGCTATACCTGTGCTTATGCAGAGAAAGCATTTTGTATTCAGAGTCAGGTTATGCATATACAATTTACTGGGTGCACCTTTCAGACTTTTAAAATGACCTATTTGTAGCTCACGTCTCTGAAATTGCAGCGTGTTTAGACTGAAGATATCCATGTAGAAGAAGTCCCTGTACTCTCATCTCCTCACTACGAATGTGTATCTCAATACACACACACACNACACACACACACACACACACACACACACAAAACCATCAAAACAGGAACTGCATTTCAAAAAATGTAAAAACTTGTGGAGAACTGGGTTTACTGATACTTTCATTTAATGTCTTACAGAAATGATAACACTGAACATAAGGGAACATATTTTAACGATTCAATACAAATTTAACACCTAATCAGTGCTTCTGGCAACATCAATGATGCGCTCAGAAAAGTGTATTGGGATTAAATTTATCACGTTATCGACATTACTGCCTTGTCCAACTACGTAGGCGGAAAAAGTGTCCTTCAAAGCACTTAGTCCGGTAAGTGTGCATAACCTGTAGAAGATAATGAAGAGTCATAAACAAAAGTATTTTTCAAAGTTATACAGCACATTAAAGTATTTTAATGCTTCTGCTCATTTGGCTGTAACTGGAGATCTCGGAAGTTGTTGCCAGCGTTGCGTAACAACCAGGAGAGAGTATTTTATTTTTTTTCCAAGCCATTAAATGAACTATAAAGCCATATCAGAGAGGACAGTGGGCTCTGCTACTGCTAAGTGATTAATAAGCCGCTGCCTTTACTAATGGGTGGTCATTATTTTATTAGGACGTTCCTCTATGAGAGCAGTCTGCTGCGAGGCCATCGACCTCACATACACATGTACACATACAGATACACACAGTAGTCATGGTCAGACTCTCTCGTTTTTTTTCTCGCAGTTCTTTTTCTCCATTTTCTCTTCTTGATGCTGCTTTCCTACTTCGTTTTTGCCACTCCCTCACCACCCCCAGACATTTTCACTGGCCCACTGCTGTGATACAAGGATCTCGGCACAGCGGAAACCCGAGCAGATTGTGCCTCTCTGTGAAAGGCAAGTTTAGATGAGGACAGACTACACAATTGTCTTTAAGACTGTAGGATTTAAACAGTGTTAATGCTGGTGTTTGGGAAATAAAACGCTTTGAAATTAGATTTTTTTTTTTTCTCCCTGACTGTCACAGCTGCTGTAGATACAACTAACAGGGTCTTTGGTAAAAACATTTGTGCAGATGGGCTTCTGTGACAAACAAATATGCAGCTGAAAGGGAAATGGGAGACAATACAGAGTTGATTAATGCGCTTTCACAATTACAACCCTTTCTCATTTACTGTCCATCAAGTGACACGTGCTAGGTTCTCATACAGTATGTTCGTTCCACGCGTGCTGATGGTTTGCCATTGCTCATTACTGCAGTCGGGCTTTATTCAGTTGTTCAGCGATGCGCAGAGCAAACGTAGGATATACACTGACCATGATCAAGAACGTTTTAACCTGTTTGTGAACAGCGAAATTGCTTATTGATGATGATAATGATACTGCACCAGACGTTACTCGAAATTATGATGTATTTGCGTATTCAAAAGTAGATATGGTAACACAGCGATACTTTAAGTCTGAAAATATTATTGCAGCCTATTTGTGCTGCATCCTTCTCAGATTAATCTAATGCTCGTGAGTGCCAAGTCAATCGACATGCTAGGCTGTGTCCCAAACCGCATTGTACAGCATTAGTGTACTGAAAGGTTGTCCCCCGGTTCTTAAGTCGATCACCACTGCAGTGCCGCTTCCACTACGCTCCCATGTTACTCAGCATTACCTTTTATATCATTTTAGACCATGTGCGTCACTTCAGGATTGCTCTGCACTCTTACTGCTACAGGCCTTTCAGTACAACCTGTAGCAGCTCCATGTTTTAGAGAATCATCACCTGCCCTGATTTAATATTAATGTGAACTTTGAAATTGTGATATACATGTGACAGTGAACTAGGATGTTCTGATTTTGTTTGTGGACAGCTAAAAGCTGAACCGCTCAGAAACATTGCCGAGAGCTGAATATGTTTATGGAGTGATGTAGTCTGAGTTCATGGCTCGGTTCAGTGGGACTCCTGTTTCACTGCTGGATCTCTTTTGTCTGCTGCTGCTTTTGCTCATTAATAAAACCCAAATCAGCATTCTGAGCATCTCCCTTCCAGTCCTGCTTTGTAATTCAGAGCTGATCCTCTGGGGAGCTGAGGTCTAATAAAGTATACCCACAACTCCATGGCTTCAGCATACATCAGGTTTAAATAATGCTAATGTCATTGCATTGTAACTGTATGTAGTCGTGTGCTCTTTTGAGGATATGACTGACTTATCACAACTGTGCTGTTCTCTAAATCGCTGCTTGCTACCTCCATGGTCTGTCTACTAATTTTTATTAGAGAAAATATGCATATTTTCTCAAACAGTTGTTAACCATAAAACCAGGTAGTAATTACCTTTATTTACACTTGATATCACTATCCTTACCACGCTGGCTGATCTACTTGATTTTTCCTTTTTTTTCCCCCAGAGTTGTCTCATCTGCTCCTAATGTTACTGGTCATGATCACATTTATAGCCATAACTGTATAACTCTATTGTACACTACGGTAGGTAGTACCTATACCTGGTGTTTATGTGCATGGTAATTACAAGTCATAGTTTGCAAATTAGATTTTAAATATGTAGTGTCATATGTAAAATCTACCAACAGTGCACAACTGTACCTGGTGCCACAATACTCCAAATATGAGTAATAAATCTACAGATATATGGCAACCAATGTTTGTAAATTCCAGGAGAATTTTATCATTTCTTACTAAGTTGGAATATAATAAATAAAGGAAGTAAGTACATGCATATCTGAGTGAACGGAGTAGGTAAGAAGAAAAACACTATATAACAATTCTACACTGCCGTAAAGGTAAATGGGTATGAATAATGATAAGGATAATGTTCCAGACGTTACTGTCTGGAAGCAAAATGATATTGCGAGCTATATTTGTGCTCTTCTCCACTGCAGATTAGTCTGATGCTCCTGAGTGCAGAGTCAATCTACATTCCAGTCTGTGGCATACTAATCACAGCATCAGTGTCCTTATCTGTGTGCTTTAAAAGTCTTTATTTGTCTAAAATTGCATTTTAAAGATTAAGTATTCAAAATGTCTTAAATGTGAATATAATGTATTTATTTTTTAAGTTTCTAAATGAATGCTTCAGTGGATTGTAAACCTACTCTCTATGCTGCATCTGTAGTATATACTGGGTTACCATGGACAATAATTTAACGTAATTAATGAACCTTAAAATAAAAATAATCTTATTTTATACCACATCATGCTAATCAGGCTGCGCGAGCATCACAGCGATGTCACTTCTATACCTCACGTTAATCATAGTGGCCTTTAACGGATCTGAGGGATGCACGTTACGCCGTGACTGCTCTGTGCTCTTACTATTAGTGGCTTGCAGCTCAGGAACATCATGTTTTAGTGCCTTTTCACTTAACATGGATGATTTTATTTTATTTTTAGCCAAATACATATGCGCTGCAGATCTAAAGTCCCTATTAATGAGCTGTTGCTGAAGAGGCTGGTGTGGCCGCCATGTGTGTTGTCTTGGGAATAAACAAACGTGCTATCTTCACAAAATTGGCACACGAGCGTAGCATGACTCTGACGCTAACATGGGGAGCCTTCAACATCTGTTCCTCTCACTTCACAGCACTGCCAGTAAAACAGAGTGGCTGTGAAACGACTGCTGGAATACCCATGGTGGTGTTCTGCTTATAAAAATAAGAAACAGCTTTCAGAACAGCAAAGCTCCCCTCTAAATTTAGCAAGAGCTTCAGGGTAATATTTAGCCCCGCTGCCATTTTCAAATATGCTTAAGATTTGATACTGGATTTGAACCATCCATTGTATCTGTGCCATGCTTTCCATCCTGTATGGAGCAGAGTGGAATAATGCCTGCTCCTCACGTTGGTATCAGACTGAAGGCATCCTCTTCAGCGCCCGTTCCATTTGAAGGGGTCTGTGCTCCCAGATAAAACCCCTTTTGAATACCAAAAGTATTTCGCTCTCTTGTAATTGCTTCCTTTTCACTTTTTAAGCAAGTAGTTTTATATTTCAGGCCTCATCTTTGGAAGTAATGAACGCTTGGGTTATCTGTGCATTTCTGCGCAGCAAAGAGGAGTTAATAATTGAGAGACTTAATCTGGAAGAAGGGCCGGCACAGCAGGTTTTCTAGGCCTGAGCACTAAAACTCAGAAGATAGTTTTTACTAATCGGCTACGTTTCATTGACTCTCAACTCTCCATCAGCGCCTCGACATATCCGATGCATCTGCTGTAATTGTGATTTAGTGGGAATAGGAGATTCGGAGCTCCTGCCTCCTCTTTCCCAGATACCTTAAATGCTGTGAGATGCCTTAAGTCCTGAAGGAGGATTTATTAGCTGAACTATCACGTGACTGATTTTCTAAAATGCTATTTTGCAGTTTAAATACAAAAATACCTCCTGCTACCCAATAGCCTGGCAGCTAGTCAGTCGTTTCAGTGCTCGAAAAAGTGGATATGAATGGCTGAATAATATGAAAAGCTTCTGTAATTCTTTCTTTCTTTATTTTTTGTATGCTGTGAAAANTTGCTGAGGGAAAATGGCAGCTCACTCACGGAAAGAAGAAATCCCACTTAGCTAGCAAGGAGTTAGACATCCTTAGGCCATAGCGTCTTCAGGCTATCTGTTAAACTGGCTCCTTAATCAACATGATCCTTGCTGGAAGATCATCTTGCCAAGGCAAGACTAAAAAGTAAATAAAAAAACATTGCCATATCATTTTGGTGAAATATATTTATGGTTTCTTAAAAGTTGAGGTATGTGTTATGTGCTTTAAGCTGAAACCTCTGTTTTGGCGCAAAACACGATTTGTTTGTCTATTTTGCGACAGTGATATACGTCTGATTTTTCCCAGAGTGCCACACATTTATGAAAATAAATTCATAGAGATTTGAAGTGTCCAGTTTTTCAATGCTGCACATGCTTGTGTGTCCTGCTTGGAGTCTTTTAATCTTGGCCAGGTTTTCTCTTGTGGTTGTGATTGCTCAACCCAATTTGAAATGTCTTCTCTCTGCAGTGAGTTGAACTCGAAGCTGCAAGACACTCTGGAACAAATCGAGGTAAGTAGCCAAAAACAAAAAAAAAGTATAATTTAAAAACATTGTGCCTTTTCAGATACCGATTCAGACTCAGCTGTGAAAATTCCCATCCAATTTTTTATTCACCCTGTGAGGTCTGAGCCTACATATAAGCATGCCTATGAGAATGAGCGGTGCTCAGAGCACGTGTGTCTGAGGACACGTGTGTCCCTGAAGCTCAGAAGCAGATGCACAACGTTCTCCTGAATAAAATGTTTGCTCTGTGGACTCTGTGGCTCAAGAATAGGAGAGCTAACACACACACACACACACACACACACACACACACACACACACACACACACACACAGTTAACTCTGCTGTTTTTAGTATGTGAGTTTTTAACAGAGCAGGAAAGATTAAATGAATTAAATGATTAAAAGGAGCAAATAAGTCAAGTAATTCATTAACCAGTGTTTATTTCATCCATTAGCAAAAATCTCTAAATAATGTGCTTATTTTGGTAAAAATGGGTGAAATTAGTAATAATTAAGGCTCAATCTCTAGTGCTTTCTAATATTTACAATAGAAATATTTACATTAGAAATATTTAGAAGTTTAGTTGCTGATCATTTTTTAATACCTTGCTGAAATCTAATTTGTGCTAATTTATGTGGGCTTGTTTTTAGTCCTGGATGGAAGAAACTTTAATTATTGCAGGTGTATTTAATTAAAATTAAAACAAAAATTAATGAATACATGTGGGAGGTGGGAAATTTCAATCTTTTACAGATGCTGCTTGGTGATTTTTTTTCCCCTTCTCCCTAAAGAACCTTCCAGCCCATTACCTGCTGTTTTTCACCAATCTCAGCGGTGGGCTGATAATTTTAGTCCAGTCTGGATAGACATTTCTGTGATTTTGCAGGCTGACATTACTTGATGTTTGTAGTCATTTTTGCCTGCAGATGAAAAGTGAGTGGAAACAATTGGATGGATTGCATTTGCTATGGGTCGCGTCAATTTATCTATGTGCCATCGTCAATGGGAGGCAAAACAAGGTTCGTTAGAAGGGGAAAGAGTCCCGTAAACTGATTAAATTGACCTTTTTTAATAGCAGCTATGTTATTATGCACCCTCATATTCACACGTCATGATTAGGTTCATTCAATCAACATCAGTAAGCACTTTATCCTGGTCAGGGCCACGTTGGATCCGGAGTCTATCCATGGAGTACTGGGTTCCAGGCGTGAGAATACACCCTGGATGGGACTCACACTCATGGGATGCACACACACATTTACACACTCACCCACACCTTTAGAGCAAAATCACCAACTTGCGTTTTTGGGAGGTGGGAGGAACCCAGAGCGTCTGGAGGAAACCCACGTGAACATGAGGAGAACATGCCAAACTCCACACAGACAGTAACCCAAGATCAGGATTCTTATAAATAAGTTCATGATCCAGTGTATGTGGTGCAAACATCTGGGATTGTAGAGAAGGAAGCTGCTAGAAACTCACTTGTCCTGTGTTAATTTATAAGTGTATGGCAAATATTTAATTACATTTATATTTTTACTTGGGACTAAAAAAAAGATCCTCTCCAGATAGGGCTTATGAGTAAAGATGTGATTTTCTTGCTAATATATTTCTGCCAGATGTAAAATTCTCCCACTGTACATTTGTGATAGGATGAGTCATCATATCATCTAGGGATCCTGTCCTTATCCTAATTTATTGTATTTTATATGTGCCAGTATTTTTCGTCTTTTATCAGGGCTTTTATAGGTCTCTCGGAGCTCAAATTTCAACATTAAGCAGTCACTGGAGCCAGAGATATGAAAGATATGAAGATATAAAACCTGATTTTTTCTTTTCCCCCGTCCTTTGCGGAGAGTGCGGTTATTAACAAAGAAGGCTTCATGCAGTAACACAGCACAATTCCCTCTGCCCCTTAAACCTTTCTTTCTCTCTCCTTGTCTGTGCAGGAGCAGCTGGATGTAGCGCTGTCGAAAACCTGCAAGCACTTTGACGTCGCTCACTACACCAGGGTTCAGCTTGCGTACTCGCTATTGGGCAAGACACAGGTGAGTGAGTCATGAGAGCTTGTCTAGGGTTGGGGTTATACCTCCCACACTCCCACACTGCATCACGCAGGGGAAGATGAGACCTTCTAGGACTAACGCTATTATTTAGCAGGGAAGTGCCTGCCTTTCCCCTCACCTCAGAGCATACAAAGCTGTGATTGAAGTCAGAATCCGGGAAAGAATTTTTTTTTTTTTTGATCACTGCTATCTCTGGTGCACCATGAAGTCATGTGTATGTAGCAGTGTTCCCTGCCCTAGCTTTCCTGCCATTGATCCTCAGGATTAAAGCTCCATACATTGCAGAAATTATGACTATGACTTACCTCTTCATGTAAGGGAAAGAAAAATGGTGGAGGGGTTTTAAAGAGTGACTCCTCAGTGGAGCTATATTATGAAAATCTCCTTTTTTCAATTTATTAGCCAGGGTTTGCAGCAAAAACGGTGAAAAATAACAGTGAGATTCTTTTGATTAGCCCATTGTTTTTGTTCCCCATACTCTTTAGAACGTTAGCGTGTGATTTGTGAGCACTCTAATCAGAATGCTAGCGAGCATGGCTAAAATCCCTCTAGTTGTTCTCCAAAAATAAAAAAATAAAAAACTTTTACAGTGTATACACACTCCCTTATAGTGTGCACATCGAATTTCTCTTAGGCCAGTATGACTGCAAGGCATAAGTGTACCTTTAATGTAGTTAAAGGTACACTTAGCAATGTTATTGATAGTTAGCTTAAAGCTAGCTGTTTTGACAAGTTGAAACAAATTTAGCCCATTCCTTTAAGTACCTAAAGTAACTGTCTACTTTGTACAAAAGACAGAAGCAAAAATAAATGTAGATAGATGGTCTTTATTTAAAAACAAAAAAAAAAGGATGCTACAGCAGCAAGAGTCAAATAATAAACAGATGGAGTTAGACATTCTACACATATTAACAAATCACACAGAAAATGACAAGGTGCAGGAGACAAGCACACGCAGACATTTGCAACAACCAAGTGGTGACATTGGTTTGTAGGAAAATGAGATACTGTTATAGAGTTAAAAGATAGAGAGGGCACACTTTTGCAGTTTTCTCTTGTACAATTCGTTGCATCATGGTGTTACCATGTAAAAATGTTTGTGAAAAGTCTACATGCAATTTTTGTTTTTGATCTATTTGACTATATAACCACTTTGTACTAGCAATAGTAGTGGTAGATACTGCTGAGTACTGGCCTACGTGAATTTGTTTACAGTGTGGGTGAGGCAAGAGGGCAAACTCAGGAGAGTGCAGTGAGGTCTGTCATGGTAGTCGGGGTCCCGTGTTTTCTCCAAAAATTTGATCAATTGATTAAATTCTGTGAACTTCAGGCTTTGAAAATGATTGATTGAAGTGTCATTTTAGCCAGAAATAGAGCTCCAAAGTGTGCTAAAATGCCCGCCTAGTGTTTTTTGAAAACTACTGAAGAACTCATAACGTTGCACATCTCCTTCATTACAGTCCAGAGCTATTGGGATGTCAGACACTTAACATATGCAGAAGATTCCCATTTTGGCAAAAGCAGCAGGCTCTCCACAATACAACACAATCATGTGACCAGTGCACCATTTCTATCGTTTAGCATCTTTGGATGCTATGTATACTGTATGAATGAATTCTGCCTTGTTATTCATTCATTCTTTGAGCCTGGAGGCAAGTCCCTTTGGGAGGACTCGTTGTAGTGTCTGATGGCAGCTGGCAGAAAAGACCCCCAGTAGCGCTTTCTAGAGCACGGCAGTGAAATGAGCCAAGAAATAAAGGTGCTCCTGGAAAGCACCTTATTCTTTTAAGATATATGGCTGCTTTTACTGTTCCCTTCATGCTGTCAAGGTTAGAATGTCTATATGCTAGTGCAAGATGTTTTCTGATTTGATGGGCATTTGGCTTGATAGGTTTGATGCGGATGGTCCACATCATTTGATTTTTTTTTTTTTAATGCAAGGTGGAAATCTGTCTGATTGAACAGACATTTGTTAGACCAGAATTTCTACTCAACTGTTTTTATTAAAGCTGTTGAAGCGTGAGGGGGAATGTTGTATTGTAATATTGTAACAAATATTGTGACCCTCTCTGTATTTTGTCTCTGTGAATACTGTATGAATGAATTCTGTCCTGTTATTCATTCTGCGAGGCTGGAGGTAAGTCCCATTGGAAGGAGGCATTGCAGAGAAGGCAGCTGGCAGAAAAGACCCCCAACAACGCTTCTTAGAGCACTGCAGTGAAATGAGCCAAGAGCTAAATGTGTTCCTGGAAAGCATACCGTAGAGATGATGAGCACAACTGTTCATGAATGCCAGTTTTGCTGCCATTATCTTCTTTGTGACTGTTTCCAGTGGGTCAGTTGCATTTCTTGAAATCCACCACCAGTTCCTCCATGTGTTACCAATGTTAATCTGCACCACAAGACAAGCCCACCGCCAACCCCCTGTACTCTGATTCATTTCCATTGCGAATGCACTCCACAATGGTGGAGTCATCAGAGAATCACTGCAGGTGGCATGAGCTGCTATTGTACTGGATGTGTAGAGTGTGAAGAGGAAAGGCGATAGAACAGTTCCCTGGGGTGCACCAGCGTTGGTCAATACCTTCTCAAAAAGACATGTTTAGCGCAAGAAAGACATAATATTTTGAGGTCGTACACTGTGGTGTGTAATGGTTCCCAACAAGAGATATACCCTGTCTGTGAGCCCAAATAACTCATGGTCACATGGTCCCTCATGTAGTATGAACATGTTTGAGAGAAACAACAGTTCCTGGGAGAAAACAAATATCTTCAAATATGTGTAAATTGCATGAATTCATGGCAAGTGGCATAAGAACAATCCCAAGTATTGCACCTCCACATAGAGAAGTCTTATCTGTCACAACCACTGTGTTCTTTTAAAATCTATGGCAGCTTTTACTGTTCCTACCATGCTAGTTCGGTTAGAACGTCTGAATGCTAGCGCAAGATGGAGAGCTTTCGGGTTTGATGGGAATCTGCTCACAGATTGGATTCTGATGGTCCATATCATTTGAGTTTTTCCTTTTTTTATGCAAATTGGAGAACTTTCTGATTTCTGAAAGCTGATTAAATGGAGGACGTCACCAAATATTAGTGTTCTGACTTTAAAAACATTGCATACTCCACTTATTAATTGTGTGATATCTGTGTAGGTTTGTGTATGTTGAGGCTTCATCTGTTTCCTCCTCAGCTATTGTAGGACAGGTAGTGTTCACCTACCACTCCCACATTCATTCATAGATTCCCGGCTACGGGAGCTGCCGAAAGAGGAGCAATAGGAACTGATTCAATTTTATTCATTTTGATACTCTATTTATAAAGAGGAGTTAAATCTGACTGCTTAAGTTCTAAAATTGGAAAAAAAACAAAACAAAAAAAAACGAAGAAGCTGTAAACAGAGCTCACAAATTAGAAAACAGTTAAACCTAATTTCAGCCGTAAGTAGCTTTATTATTAGAGTTTCTTTATTTATTATAAAGAGATCACACTTTTTTTGATGATACCAGAAATAACATCCTAATTCTCAGTAACCTTGGAGACAAGCAGCTCTAACTCGGCTTCACCGGAAAATCACTGGAAAATTTCCCTTCCTGGATTTTTTCCCCCTCGGATCTCGGATGACTCAAGCTGATTTCTTTTTATTGGCTCACTGTCACAACACCTGCATACATTAGGCCATGTTTTGTGTTGTATGAATATGGCATGGGTGCATATCATTGCCCTTTTTATGTTTCTTGACATTTCTTTTACATTCTTGGCTCTCAAATCTGTGCTCGATTCCACATTGAAGAGTACAGGTCAGCGAGTGTGTGGTTGAAAGTTGTAGAGAGAAAGATGATGAGGGAGTATTTTCTGCTTTGTTGTATTTGGAGGTAAGCATGTCCATAATAAAAAGCAGATGTATTTTATTATACAGGGTGTCCTCTGGGCTGTGCTAAATCTTTGAATTTCACATAGGCTTAGGCTTTTAAGCTTTTCTGTCCATTGTGTAGATGTAGATCTAATGTATCTAATGTAGATACATTTTACATCGCAGCTGGATAATACAGGACATTCACAAAGCAGGGGTTAAAATAAAAGTACTTATGAGCGTACATGTCACATCCATCATTCATCGTCAGTAAGCACTTTGACCTGGTCAGGGTTGTGGACCTAGGTCTCGGACAGACGTCTTGTGCACTCCGCCCTTATGTGGGACCTACCTTGTGTTCAAGTAGTGTCCCGTGGGTGCACACACATTCTCTCACACACACACACACACACACACACACACACACACACACACACACAGATAATATTAGAGAAGTCAGTATATACACACCAGCATGATTTAGACATGCACAGAAACTCCACATTACCTGAGATGGGTAACCTGAGCTCAGGAATCGATCTGGGGCTCCGGTGAGGCAGCAGCACAAATACAGTCAGTGGTTCAAGCCTGTATTTACCAACACCTCTAAAGCTCACTGCAGAGAATGCTGGAATTGTTTTATATAGGCAGCATCCACTTGCATTGAGTGAAAAAAAACATAACACTATTATTCCCAGGTGGGAAATTCCAGTATTAGATCAGCAGAGAAGAGACAATGAACGATATAAGACACAGACAAACGACAACAAAGCAGCAGAAGGATGTTAGATGCTATTTGCACAAGTTTAAACAGCAGCATGGTGCAGCACTTTTACACTTAGTCGTATCCTATAAATATGGATCACAGGTCACATGACTTATTCAGGTTCAAAGGCTGCTTGTTCTGCAGGCAATTATTAATTTGCAGTCAATCAACTCGCCCATCCATCCATCCATCTGCCCTTCTTTCTAGCCACCCATCCATCCACCCTTCCTTCCTTCCTTTTTTCCAGATCTACAATTCTATGATTGTGTTCAAAGGCCCAAAAAGGCCCAATAGCAGTACAAAATAAGCTCTAGCATATTTTAAGAATGTATAAATATTACATTATATATATTCCTATATACACACAATGATAGCATGAACAGCTAATGTCTGTTCTTTTTTATTTGTGTTTTATTATTCTTTTTTAAATTATTTCTATATAATGTTTTTTTTTTGGGGGGGGGTTCCTGGTGGGCTAGTGGTTAGGCCATAGCACTCTCACCGCTGTGGCCTGGGTTTGATTCCCGGCCAGGGAACCAAGCCCAGCCACTGGGGCTGCCGGTCCCAAGCCCGGAAAAATTGGGGAGGGTTGCGTCAGGAAGGGCATCCGGCGTAAAAACTGTGCCAAATCAAACATACGGACCAATGATACACTGTGGCGATCCCTTACGGGAGCAACCGAAAGAGCGTTCGTTCGTTCCTATATAATGTCTTTATGCACTAATTACATCCAGTTATTTAAAATCTGCTAACCTTCTCTGAACAAGTCTGATGACAAAAAGGCTATAATCAGTCATTTGACACTCTGGTTAATGGTGGACAGACTTAAGGTAAATAACAAACCTGTCAACAAGGGCAGCTATTTGTACTTGCAAATAAATGCTCCTTTTTATTAAATACTGTGTGAGGGTGTTACTTGTAGAAGCATTACTTTTTTTTCTAGATACAGAATGCACATTGATACACAGCCTCCTGCATCACCTCCTGGGGGATGGCTTGTGACAGAAGCTCGCAGATAAGTAACCTTATAATTCTCTTTTTCTGTATCCCTATCTCCCTTCTTAGACGGCGATGGATCAGCTTCATATGCACTTCACCCAGGCCATTCACAACACCGTGTTCCAGGTGGTGTTGGGATATGTGGAGCTGTGTGCTGGCAACGCTGACACCAAATTCCAGAAGATGCAGTATAAGGATCTGTGCACAGTAAGACCCTCCTTGCACCTTGCAGCCTTTTTCCTCCTCCACCCTCGCTTCTGAAACAGGGGTCAGATTAGCTGCTTCACTCCACAGAGGTTCGGTAAAAAGTAATCTCTTAAATGACTTCAGATGTAGTTAACCTTCTACATGAATAACTCATCACTCTTTTGTACTTCAGACAAGCAGAAAATTATTTTCCTTCTTACAAGATGGCACATTTGTCTATATTGGGAGCACACTGAAACGAAGAAACAACGACGCATCACTCTGGAAGGGGAAGGCAGTCTCATTCATGAGCATGTCACAAAGCAATTAATCTGAGTTAATACACAGGAATAGAGTCATTGCAGAGGACACTGGTGGCTTTTTCTGCTCTGAAGGCAGACAGCTTAGCTCTTTAACCCTGCCTCTGAAAGCCTCATTTGCATCAGTCTGAAGCAAGGCTCGGCATCTCAAACAAAGCAGCAGTTATCTCCAATAGACCATTTTATTACTTTATCTTTGCAGGATGTGTGCTTAATGTGAGATAGCAGGTGAAGCAACACCAGTGATATTAAGCTGTGCCTCTCAGTCATGCATGGAAAATTAAACGCTGTTCAGGCAAGCCTTCTGTGATCAGGACTATCATGGAACACTGAAAGGTTTAATTCTCGCGTTGAGAACCGACTCTTATTCACACAGTCGTAGTGACTACCCGACGTATTGTTTTTAGTTCTTCACTGGAAACTACATGTTATACAGTGTAGCATGTGGGAAAAGTCTTTATACTACAGCGTTGTTGAATGTGTAACAATGATTGGTCTAAAGGTGTTAATTCATTTTCTGTAACAGAAGCTCAGACAGTAATTTCAGCTGCACGGCAAATCACAGGTTTATACTGATGCACTCATTCTAATACTTTAGCGTTTATATAGTAACAGCTTACACAGGAACTTATATGGTGGACTATACACATAAACAGATTAAGCACTTGTGTAATTGTTAATTTAATAAACTGTCTGTGAAGTGTTGCATTTTTGGAAGGAGTCTCCAGTGTCAGTGCTTAGTAACAGTCAGGGGTGAACTTCAGGTTTTCTGACACAGTCTTTGGGAAGGAGTGCTTTATGCTTTTCTTTTTTTTTTTAAACATAAGATGCTTTTTGTCTTATTAACTTTGAGAGAGGGGAAAAAAGTGAGGCTGATATAGAGAATGACAGTTTATAGCTGCTGAAACACTAACCTGTTCACTGATGGAGAGCACTACCTACACACACCTCGTCTACACACACGAGCTCACAGACACACCACGATTGGCTAGTGTGGTTTTGATTGACAGATCGTTGTTTCATAATTGGGATTCAAACTTGCAATCGAATGACAATTAGAACTGCAAACCTTAATGCGTTTTGCATAGTTGCTCTGCATTTTAACATCAGAGTACACTGCTACGAGTTACCACTTATGCCACTCAAAATATGCCTAATGAGTCTTTTTTTCCTGCCAATAAAAATGGCAAATTATCCAGTCGACATACGAATTTGGAATGGTTGACAGTTGCAGAGGTGTTTTAAACTCTCCAATATTATCTGCCAGACGTCGTACACCCCACTCCTTCCTCCATCTCACATTAGTAATCTTTCAGCCAGCGTTCTCATCTCGACTCGATTTGACCACTTGAAGATGAAAGATCTTTCATTTTGAAAAAAAAGTGCCTTAAAGTGAACTCTTGGTGAGTCTCCGGTCTTGTATCTCCACTCAGGGCATTTTAGTGTTGTTAGACAGCTTAAAAACTGGGCGATATAAGATAAACAAAACGAGACTTGTGGTAATGACAGTCACTTCAGCACTGATCTTGAACCCCATCACTAGAATTAAAAATTTGACGTAACTGCGATACTTCAAAGGTCGCATCCTAATGTAGTGCAGCACATGAATTTTGCACGGAGGCTTCATTACACTACTCATAGTCATCCCCCTCTGCCAACCTCACCTCCATCCCTCTGGCCTACGACTGACTGATGCTGGAGAGGTGGAACAGGGTCACAGGCTGTGTTGACCATGCTGACTCTCACATCTCTTTATTGGCTCAAAATGATAAACATTATAGATGTAAATGTGGCACTTGAGCTTAACTGATTGATGTTAATGTGCTGTTGAACCCTCTGCCACATACAGTGCGTATGTAAATGCGCTCTTAATGAAACTTGCTCAGCTGGATCATCATGGATCAGTTATTCTATAGTGATAATGGCACAACATGTCCATCTAGCTGTGCTTTCTTCACTTACACTGAACAGTTACATTACAGACACAAAGTGGGTTAATAATAAATAATGTATTTTACTTTTATCCTGAAACTAAGCTCAGCTGTTTGTGTGTGCAAGTGTGTGTGTATGAGTGGCTCAAGCATGGGTCATGTGTGCCTCTTATTTTCATTTACCAGACTCACCTCTTCTGAATTTGGCCCATAGCTTGTGATCCCTAGCAAACATCTGTTCCATGTGCTCTGTATTCTACACAGCGACTGTTTTAGATCAGATGCTCTTTAGTCATTCATGATGTTTTAATTGAATGCTCACCCTCAGTAGGCTGATTTGATATTGATTTTTTTTTTTCCTTGATGATGATTTAATCACACAGAGATGAGCTGTAAAGCTGATCAGCTGTACGACTAAGTGGCATGCTTGAACTGCAGCAGGTTTAGGCTACATCTAATTGAAGAACGCATGAAGGATTTTAATGAGGAATAAAAGCTTCGATGAAGCATTTTACGTCACATTTATGAATCCTTTTATTCACTCATTAAATTACTTTTTTAACAGACCATAAAATACACATAAACACAACTCGATAGAAATGAATGAAAATGAATTTAAATGGCTTTTAGGGTATTGCCTGGCAAGTCAAATAAGCCCAGGTACAACACAATCAACCAAACATAAAACAATTATTGATGTTAAAATCGGTGTATGCCCAGTGTTGGGTGTTTTTTGCACCCAGGTTTTGCCATGATGAGAGAGTGCTTCCTGTGTTTTCTCCACCAGATAGATGGAATTTTTTTGTTCTCTCCATTGACTCCAACCACATTCCTCCTGTAATTATTTAGATGCAGCAAACAAGATCATAATATTTTTGCTGAGTTATAATTTTACCTTAATTAAAAAAAAATAACACTGTTTTTTAACAGTTGAAAACATGGTAATTTAGTTCTTTTTTCCCTCTTTTTTGTGTTTTTTTTCCACCAGGAAGCCAAACATTGACATGTCCGGCACTCATATAGGCTCACAGCATGACAGTATCGAACCAATGCAAGATCATCTGGTGACAATTAGTTTCAGTCGATATAATGATTTAGCCATGAGTTTAGTCATCGTGGTCATGGTGAGAAGCCTTATATGTTCTTAACTGTGTTCTGCTCAAGGATATTGATGTTCCACATTCTGTAAAAATCATTCAGAAAAGGAGGAACAGACTCAAATGTGCTATTTGAGCAGGATACGATTTCCGGATACCCACGGACAATTCATTACGGCGGCCTCCTACAGACATTACTAATACATGATATTCGTACGTTATTCGTTAGACACATTAAATCAGAGATAAGAGTGGAGAGATGGGAGTTTTCATGTACACATGTTTGTCATGCCAAACATTCCATGCATACTACATAGACCTCATTTTAATACAGACTGATCCTTTTGAACTTTTCTTATAACCACTTGATGTAGGCCACTTGTACGGTATATACCTGCTCATTTATGCAGTTATCCAAACAGCCACTTATGTGGCAGAAGCACAGTGAAATTTTTAGTACGTCTATTTCCAGTTCTCGGATTCAATTACAAGTGTAATTTATAGTCTTACCCCTTTTTCACACTATACTGTGACTTTTACCATGGCATGGTTATTGGTGCCAGATGGGCTGGATTGAGTATTTCAGAAACTGCTGATCTCCTGGGATCAGTCTCTAGAGTTTGCACAGAATGGTGCAAAAAAACATTGAGTGAGCAACAGTTCTGTGGGTGGAAACACCTTGTTGATAAGAGAGATCAGAGGAGAATGAACAGACTGGTCTAAGTTGACAGGAAGGATATAGTAAGTCAAATAAGCACTCTTTACAACCATGGTGAGCAGAAAAGCATCTCATAAACACATCAAGCTTTGAGTTGGATGATCTGCAACAGACCACATTAGGTTCCATTCCTGGCAGCTAAGAACAAGGATCTGAGGCTATCTTGGGCACAGACTCACCCAAACTGGAGGTTGAAGACTGAAAAAAGTCCAGGTGACCATGTGAGGTGACAGTTATAAAGAGCGATTATTTGAGTTACTATATCCTTCCTGGCAGATTGAATCAATCTGGCCATTTTCCTCTGACCTCTCTTATCAGCAAGGCGTTTTCACCTACAGAACTGTTGCTCACTCAACGTTTTTGTCTTTTGCACTGTTCTGTTTAAATTCTAGAGACAGTTGTATGTGAAAATCCCAGAAGATTTGAGAAGTATTCAAACCAGCCCATCTGGTACCGATAATCATGCCATGATCAAAGTCACAGAGATCACACTATTTTTCATTCAGATGTTTGATGTGAGCATTAGCTGAAGCTCTTGACCTGTGTCTGCATGATAAGCACACACACATATACCTAAATTCCCCTGAAGCATGGTTTCTCTGACAGGTTTTTTTTTTAAATGTCTACATTTTATTATTCTGTGTTTTTTAAACTCGGCCAAATCTACCAAAGTAAACTCTCTGAAATTTTTTTTCTGACGAAGTGACTCAGGAATATAACTTCTCCCTTTTGACCCTTGTCAAGCAAAACTCTTTTCCAACAGGACTTAATAGAATCTATATCACTTCAAGTTATTTTTACTGATCATTTTACAGAAGATAAAATACACCATTATCTTTCCAGACGTGTGCATGCATGGTCCTCAAAAAAAATTACTAACATAACAAATTCAAATGGGACTAAAATCCCAGAAATAATTACACTACTCCAGCAACCCATGTAAAACGAATCCAGTCCAAATAGACCTGAATACACAACCAGAGAGAGATGCATGAAAATTGACACAAAACAAACAGGAGCTCTGAAAATGTCAATTATGGAAGAATTGAATAGCGAAATAAATTTTGTTTTATCACATTTTGAAATGTTTAGATAGTTTCACCAATAGTCTCATATTTGTTCACCAATAGTTCATTATTTGTGGTAATGAAGCTAAGTTCTTTGTCCATGTCATCATTTCAAAGTAAGGGTGTGCAAACTTTTGCAAAGGTAATATACACCAAACCGTCCTCACATAAAAAGAAATTTGAGGAGGTGTCACCTTTGTTGTCCTGAACTAGTCTTTAGATTTAAACGCTGACAGAACCTGAACTGATTGCTTCTCGGATGACATGTCTCGGGTGCTCCTGTCTGACCCCTGATATGAACGCTAACCATAGAGCGATACAAGTTTTGGCAGGGGAATATCTGCCTCACCAGGCAACAGAATATTTGATTAATTCTGTGCATTAGCTCAGCTAGGGGGCTGCATTGACGTCGGCTGATAAGTGAGAACATGCACAGCATCGTTAAGATTTAGTGTGAATGAGAGGTGGCATGTAAAAGAGGCAATGTAATGATCCAACTCATCAGTGGAAAGTAAAGTCGTGGCACGCTAAAGGCCATAGCCCTTCTGTCTAGACCTGATTAGACCTTCATAACTTAAAGAATTACTATAAGGACACAGGACAGTGTGGGTGGATGTGTGATTTGAACTCGTACCTGCTCAAGATCAGGGCTTTTAAAAATATCATTAATTGCCTGATCACGCTTGTAAGAGTTAGGTGGTGTGGATGGTAGTGATGTGTTAATTAGTTCAATGTTCCTCAGTGGATCATGGCAAAGGACACATCTGAAGGTTAGAGGGGCTCATCATGCAATTTAGTTGACGTGTAGCCACACAGATCTGTCAGTCTTTGTTACACACACGAAGTGTAGGTACATGCTAAAGAAATATTCTCCAGTTAATATACAGTTTGCCTATGTAGCGCACAATAATGGTTTTAGCTTATATTTCCATTTACAGCATTCGGCAGAATCCTTTATCCAGAGCCACATGCTTCGTAGTCTCCAAAAACACTTATCTTCATTCTAGTACAAAGTTGCTTTAAAGCCCTGCTAGAACTTGCTTTACCAGTAATGACAGCTATGGCCCATTGTACTAGTATAGTATTATGCACAGTACATGTTGAGTAGAAGTAAATGTACAGACTGATTCTGCTGTGTGATAGATATAAAATATATGCGTGTACATTTTACTCATTTGGCTGATGCTTGTTTTGTCCAAAGTAACTTTGAATTGAGACAGGATATAACTTGAGCAACATAGGGATTAAGGGCCTGGCTCCGGAGCCCAACAGTGTCAGTTTGGTGATGCTGGGATTTGAACTCATGACTTTCCCATCAGTAGCCCGATGCTTTAACCACTGAGCTACCACTGGTTCATCCTACAGAAAGGTGTGGGGGAAAAAAAGAGGATCCTGATACCTCCATCTTTTGTTCCTCTGCTTCACACCCACTCTGCAGGACTGCTATTTGGGGTATTTCTCACTTCTGCTAGTAAATAAGGACTACCAGCTGATCCTTTGTGAATGGCTAGATGTGAATCCTAGATGTGAATGGCTATTTGTCTCAGCTGTCCACTCATGATTACATCTCCCAATGCCAGGTGTGAATGGGGCCAGAGAGCCTATAATGTACAGCTACGTCATGCAGCACCACACACAGTTTGTGTACAATTATCGCTCTTAGGCTCTTCTGGGTTTTTATGCTTGAGTGGCCTGGGAATTACTGGAACCTAGAGCAGATTTTCTCCCTGCTGAATGTTACCTTAGGGCTGCAGTGGAAATTAATTAAGGTTGCTCTGTAGATAGTTGGCTTTGATGGAGGAGGCCTGTGCATTGGTATGCTGGCACTGCACTTTTACTGATGCTGATGGTAGCAAAACTATTTTTTTCCTTTCATCTTTTAAAGCATTCAAATGAGTATGAATCAGCTTAATATAGGATTGACTGCACCTGGTCCAACCTCGATTTTTTTGGGTTCTGTCTAGAGAACTCTTTTGAATGCACCTTGTACTCCAGAGATGACTCAATACAATGTCTTTGATATTTTAGTCTTTCAACCTCAGCAGAAAGTCAGCAATCCTGGATGAGCTTTCTAAGACCAGATCCAAGACCTCCACTCTCTACCCAAATCTCAGTTTCCTAACACGAATGCCTAATCATCCCCAATGAGCAATGAGTCAACTGGCAAAGCAGAGGGATTGATTGTGTGGTTAGCTGGATCATTTCCCTTTCTGCTCACTTTTGCCAAACTCTGCTTCCTGCCCCATAATAGTACAATCAATGCCAGTGTAACCTCCCAGACTCCATGAAACTCTTTTTTGGCCACTAGACAATGCAAGGAGATTAGATATAAACAATGCATACTACACCAAAATACCAGTCATCTTAAAATAGCATGTTTTGGCTGGTGTGAATGTTTTTTTGTTTTTTTTTTGATCATCCTTTTCATGTTAAGTTATAGCTCTCTGCATTAGTCATAATCTCTCTAGTAGAATAACTGATCCTGGGTGGATTCATGCAAGCTTGTTTATATGCAGCTGTGAAATTCTCCTAGGTGATGAATTACCCCTGAAAGCAGTCGCTATGTACAGATCAGACTTAATCTGATTTATTTCAGCGACTCAGGCTCAGGGTGTGTAGTCTAAGATCACATTAATCTTAAAATGAATGATTATTTCATTCATTCTTTTGTTTTTTTTTTTTGAATTCTAAATTGAATAATATTTGGAGGGACATTACTCTGAAGTGCGTCAGCTGGGGGGGGACGCAGATAAAGTGGTCAATTAATATCATGGACAATTTTTATAGTGGTTGGCAGTAACAGTGTGTTTTAGCTGGCAGTCATAACAATCTGTTTGAAGTGTTGTAGTTGTGTTTTTTTCTTTCTGCACTACAGTTGGTGTGCTTCCTCTCAGTTTCTCAGTAAAACAGATCAAATAAATGTTTGGAAGTAAGATGCTAGGATTTGTCACTGAGTCTAATTTATAGAGTCTGCGTAAATGCACAAATAAGCAGCCAGATCAGGTTGAACCTGGGAGGCAATTGGAGAGCCCTGTTCTGTAAATCGTTCCTAGCTTTATGGTTGTTAGCTTTTCCACAGCTGGAGGCCATATTGCAAGTTGCCGTTTCTGTTCTCTAAAACCAGTCCCAGACTATAACTCACCCAGGCTTTTCCATATACACTGCCTTACTTGGAGAAAAAAAAAAAAAACTGGATGAAAGCCCTGCATGTAGCTGTCACTGGTGCTGACAAATGTGTGTGTGGATGAGTCGGCCATGTTGTGGTTTGAGACATAACAAACTCTATGTCAGGCCTCCCAGACCACAGATTGGCCTTTCCAAGTGGGAGTATGGCAGCTTTTCTCAGAATTCTAATGCTGCTGCAGACAAAAATAGACTAGGCAACATTTCGATTGTGAGCCTATTAGAAACTAGTTTCAGTCTGTATGTATTTAATGCTGAATGTAGTGCTCCAAGAAGTGTGTTGGGCACTGAAATGTGGGGCTTTGATGGATTGGACACATGTCCACCCAGGTCTGTGGAAGCTCTTTCTCTTATCCTATATTGTTATATGATATGATAATGCATTTATGATTACTCTCAGATTTACTGATGTTCAAATATAGAGCATATGTATACATGACATACACACATACACACCTACTAGCTAGATATCTCCGATATGTATCATTTTTATATTTAAGAAATTCCATCTTTTACCAACCATTTACTTGCACTGCTATTATTCAGTCAGTTTTTTTCCCCCCAGATTAAACTGGCCTAGATGAAGTGTTCAAAGCCACATGTACTGGAGTCTCTCAGGACATCTGTAAACTTTATTATTGTTCTTATTTTTTGAGATGTTCTTGCTCATGCACCATGGCTATTATCTGCACCTGTCGATTGGAAAGCCAGACTGTAGACTTGGACAGAAAACAGACTTTGAAGCAGCGCTCAGACCCAATGTGAATAAAATTTGTTCACTGGGAAAGTCAGTTCACTGAAGGGGAAAGGACGCAGGACATGAAAGGCACACATTTGCTACATTTGTAGTTAATTTTTCTCTTCACGCTGATTTGATCTAGATGAATTTAGACCAGGGAATTTGCAAACATCAGGTGTGTGAGCTGGTAAAAAAAAAAANTTGTGAAGGAACTGCTAATTGTTAAGTAGCAGACTTTTGCCTTAGCAACATGTCTAAAATACAACTGCCAAAACCAGCATTTGTTTAGGCATGCAGCTCGACGGTCTCACATGATGATAATTCTACCCGCTACCAAAAACAGAGTCTCTGGATCTGAGTGGGAGAAACTGAAAAACAACCATGCGGCGGACACAGTTACTGACATAACATTTTTCCCCATTGATGTGAGCATTAACTGAAGCTCTTGACCTGTATTTGCATGATTTTATGCATTGTGCTGCTGCCACTTGATTGGCTGATTGGATAATTGCATGAATGTGAAGGGGTACAAGTGTTCCTATTAAAGTGTCTAGTGAGTGTATATTGAGTATTGTGTGTTCCTGTTTGGTAAAACACTGCTTGATTTGTTTGATATGTTCCTGTGATGACATTAATAAGTGCTTTTACTATACCGATGCTGATATATACACATATAAACAGATTATTAAATTAGCTGATCAACAGTAAATGTCTTTCACTGCAGTATAACAGTTGTATAGTCTGCTTATACACTCAGCTACAAATCCTAACATTTTTGCAGATTGCAGTTAAATGAGTCAAGTTGGTCATACAACATAGTAAATTCGACAAATTCGGTAGTACAGGTGACGGTACGTCATTTTTATACTCACTTTTTTTTTTTTTTTTTGGTTTCTTTCTTTGCCTGCAAGGATTTTCTTGTTAGCAATGTTGGAACCTCTTTCACTGTCATGGATTACATGTTATTTTTAATAGAGAATGCAAGGATCTGTGAAATGAGCTTGCAGAACAGTGTGTGTGTGTGGCTATTCCGCTGAGACCTCCCTGCTCCAGAAGTGTCAAAAACTGAACAATTCTCAATTGAGCAAGTGTCCCCTGACCCGCTAGTAAGGTTTTGTCGAATCAGGCAAGCATCTAAAAAAAAAATTACTGCCTCCATTTCAGTGGGACCTCTTTTACGTGAAGTTTATTAAATACACCTGAACTGACAGCCAGGTATATATGGGATACAATAATAAATTCTAAAAATAATATATAATAAATAAATAAACAATATAAAAGTAGCCAGTGAGTTAGGTACTTGATAGTTATATCTAATCTGGCAAGGCACAGTGTCACACATAGCAGGTTTATACTCGGCCTGTCTGTTCCTGTGTTGTCCGTGCATCTGTCTACGAGCCATGCTTTAGGGAAATTCCCCCAGAGAGTTGAAGTGGCTGGCGGCTGATTGAATCTGCTTTATGCTCTTTTCTTCCCCACCAGCACATCACTCCAGACAGCTACATCCCCTGCCTGACTGACCTGTGCAAAGCATTGTGGGAAGTGATGCTCAGTTACTACCGGACCATGCAGTGGCATGAGGAGCATGACAAAGACGAGGTGAAGGATGCTGATACAGGTAAATTATGCATTCTCACTTGTTGTACTATTAAAGTCCCTAAAGCTCTATTTACTCTCCAAAATGTATGAAGTTTACTGAAAGTTATATTTGTACCAAATTCTATTCAACATAATATGACCGCTCGACTTATACAGACAATATACCATAACTAACTTTCGCACTTTAAGTGTTCAAACTGTTTTACAAAGTCACTCAAGTTCTCCGTTAATTTTGTCCGAAAATTAATATAAATGGGTTTTTACAGTTTAATTTTTATTTTCTGTTCTGGATTTTGTAAAAATTTTTTGTAGCCTAATGCCATTTAAGAAAGTTTTGATTAAACAGTCCCGACATTCCTTTTTTTGTAGCTTTGAATGTTGGTGAACTTCAAATAAAAGACAAACTGGCCCTGTTTTTGTTGTTTACAGAAAGTGTAAGTGTTGCATTTTGATTATAAAATGAACATGAATTTTGATTCTCAGAATTCTCAAAATATTTAACATCATCTATACTAAACGAAAGCAGTTCTTAGTTCACGACTAGTTGACAGTCTGATTTGTGAATGTTCATATCTGATTTATTGCTTATCCTTGCTGTTGGGTCTTGATAGTGCTAATTGTCATGGGGGCTAATGTCAGAATTGTTTGATTGTAGAATCTGAGAAACTTTTCAACTAAATTGAGTTTAATTTCTGAAAAGTTGTTATTTTTCCTGTCCTGGCCAGGTAGTATGTGCCAGCAGTATAATACGATGTTGCGAATTCTAGCATTGAGTATATTTTAGTGAAGTTACAGTGTAAGAGTTTAATGGATGTTCAAAGTGATTTTATCCTAGCTATGCCAACAGCAAAGTGGGCTGTCACACATCTGGTGTGGCGCATTCAAACGCAGCCCTCTCCAGCTCTTCAGTTCTGCCGACACAGCTGCCCTCGTTCTCCTCTTGCTCCTTTTAAACAGGCTGCAGGGCGGTCTGTGCTTGAGCCAGCGGCTACATTATAGGTGATCCTAAATCAAAGTGATCAGAAGGAGATAGAGGTTCACCCACTACCCTTGTAGCTGATGGATTCATAGGCATTACATTAGCTTTTTACTGCAGGAGGCATTGCTCCTTATATAAAGGAAGTGCCTTTTCGTACTGTTCCCTGGTGGCCGGGGTGAGGGAGCCCGTTGAGACAGCTGTTCTTGGGCATGTTTGAGTGTGTTTTGGAACATTTTCCTTAGCACCTTGCCTTGGCTTTGATGTTTGAGGGCATTGAACAGGCCTGAAACAGATTGGTGCTTGTAGTTGATCAAGTCTGACATTGGGAATTCATTGAATCACTCTAAAGCACCCTTGTAGCCACTCTAGTGAATGGACCGCAGTGTGCATTAGAGTAAGAAGTTTCATGATTTTTTTTTTTTTCATGTTTCACTTGAATGTTCATTTCATGTTTCACTTGAATGTTGTTGACTCAGACTTGCTCATCAGCTTATTGAACTTGCCCTCACTGATTTGTATACTTGCAGATTTATTAGAGGTTTTCCTCAAGAACATAGCAGTTGCAATGGATAAATAATATTACGTTAAAGTTCGAAACTAGTACAGTACAACGAAAGAGTTTCCATATTGAGGAACTTCTCGTGATCCAACTATTCGTAGTTGCCTTTGTAGGTTTAACAACCTGAACCTATACCTACTCCTTATTGACTTTTGCAAGCGTTTTCATGTGGTATGTATGTTTTAAACGTAATGCGCTTCACAATGCTGTAACTGTAGTGCATGCTTCAGAGTCCAACCACCTGCTACACTGCACACATTGGCTGAGGTGCGATCTGTCTGGTACAGTTTCATGATCCGTCTAATTAATCACAAGTGTTTATTGTCTGTTATAAACACATACATTTATATATACATTTATACACCTTTTAGGTGAACCTGAGAGGAAAATGTTGGCACAACATGCAGACAATTTACAGGAAAACATATCAAGAGAAAATAAAGATGCGAGCCAGAATCAAATGTTATATTTACTTATAATGCGAAGACATTGCAGCTCTTAGCCGAAACGTTTGCCAGCAAAAAGACTTGTGCCACATCAACAACTTTTCAGGATCGGATAAGGATAAGTCTTGATGCACTTAACGCAATAACGTTTGCCAAGCTACTTACCTACTTATGTTAGCTACCATATTTTAGCCTAGCGGTTTCCTGGCTATCATAAACATGGGACTTGGCGAGTACACTGGAGATTTCACTTTCCCAGTGGGCTAGCTACTGAATTTATCCTTTGTCCACCAATGGCCTTTGACGTGCCTACATGGTGCCTACAAGTTGTTCCAAATAAACTGTTGAGTAACAACCTCCTTAAAAACTTTTTTAAAAACCTTTATTTTGTTTTTCTGTATTTGGTGCGTAGAAACTTGAGTAAAAAGTCCTTTAAACTCCTTTAGTATCAACGCACCTTCAGTGTGAAACACAGTGTCTTACGCAAAGCTCTGACGATACGTGACTCTGACGAGTCTCACCCCATCACATACAGTGTCTCATCCCACAAATTCTTTCTGTATTCTTCTACAAACTGCACCATTATTAATGATTAGTTTCACAGTACTGTGCAATATGTAAATGTTTATCAATATTTTTAATCATAATTCTTCTTATTATAATACATTGGCATTCTTTTGGCAGACTCTTTCCCATAAAGATGTTTATATATATATAATATATAAATATAATATAATGGGTCATCCAAGATCCATCTAAAAGCTCCATCTGAACATCTTTTTTACATGAACAGAAGTGCTAGGTACTGCAGTAGCAAAATTGTATTTTAAAGCACTGGATTTTGGCAATTATACAACCTTGCATATACAGCTGGAGCGTGTCAGTGTAGACAGCAGATGGAGCATTAATTTTTATACAGATGTCTGTGAGATTATTAGAACATGTGTTAACCACTAATAAAGTCATGATCAAATGAAGTATGTGAGTGAAGAACAAGCCAGTTCCATGAGGTGCTTCCTACCTAAAATGAATCTTTAGGTTTCTCATTTCACCCTGCCTGCGCCTCTCATAACCATCATTCATTCACTGAAGCATGCAGCTTCATTTTGGTGCTTTCTCACTGCGAGTGAATAAATGTGTGCGCTAGTCTGGGTAAACCCTTCACATTGTGAAAATATTTGACATTTTCCACTAAATATAGTTCTGAGAACTACACACTTTCCTAAACTGAAATATGTTCCTCATTGGCGTTTTTCTCAACCACAAGTAGGGTCATAGCTTTTTAACATCTGCTTACCTGCAAAAGTGGAAAAGGAGGAAAGTTGCATTGAAAGATTTCGTTCCATCTGTGCCGCAGGAGCATCACGGGCATTTTGACAGCTGGCATCTGAGTACAAACTGAGCTGATTAGGTTTTATAACATGATCAAAGCCTGGCATTCACTGTGTGAGGAAATCACACTTCGCTAGCAAGGTTTTAAACATCTTTAGGCAGACATTGTGCTGCGTTTGTTAAACTATCTACTTACCCAGCATGATCTTCTGTCTAAACAAGTCCATGAGTATAGAAAATCTGAGGACCCCTGCACTAGTGGATACATTCACATTACCTGCATGCACAGTGGCAGACATTTATGTGACCGGTTGTGCATGATGCCGTCACATGTTGAAAAATATATGTACACAGAAGTGCAAATCATCCGTTAATGTGTTAGTGAAAGTTTGGCCAAAATTTAAATTTAGCACCAGTGCTCGGTGAAAAATAAGAGAAGCTAACTTTGGACGCTGAACACGTCTTGGTTGATTGATTACATATGAGGTAAGGGGAAAAATATGTAATTATGTAAATTTTTGTTTTTGGCCAGACTACTGATTTAAAGATGACAGGAAATGATGGTGTCTCTTACTAATGACCGCTTTCCTCGGAATCTAGCAGGAATGTAAATAATTACTGAGCTCCGTGTCTTTGTGCTCATTCTTTACAGCTCGTTCATTGTCAAAGAAAACACAGCAGCAGATGTTTCTCCAGTGTGTACAGGTTCTTCGTAATCTGCAGACAGTACAGCGGGAGGGTGTGTGTGTACAATGCCGAGCTGTCAGGCCATGGCTTATCTGATATAAGCGCGAGATTCTTGCTTGTGTCATGATTTAGCTCACCTGGCACCGGTAGAAGAGAAGAGCATAGCAGCAATAAGATTCTCAGATAGTTTTAAGGCTCTGCTTTTATCAAATTCTGCCTTCTGAAAAGTTTCCTCAGCAAGGAAATTGCAGCAAGCTTTATTGTTTTCTCATAAAGATATTACGTTCCTGACTATATGGCTTTCTTGGTCTTTTTTGTGGCCTCGGGTGCACAACGTGAGGAAAGCCTGATTAAAATATGCACTGTGATGATAACCTACATGCTGCCAAGTGCTTTGTTTACAGTCGTACTTAACCGCATATTTAAAATACTCACAGATCTGAATTGACAGGCGCTTGTTGGTTTAATCATTGTTAAACCAGGATTAAGGTAATTAAATAGCTTTCAGAAATTATCGGGCAGAACAACGTTTTATTTTGCAATATAAGAGCAAGTTTTGTGAGTCTAGATATATTAAAAAAAAATTAATAAAAAATCTAAATGTAATTAAATCTCTTGTTCATAAATTATTTTCTTTCCAGTGTCCATGTCAAATTAAAAATGACCATTACTCATTTAAAAAAAAAATAAATAAAATAATAACAATAATAATAATAATAATAATAATAATAATAATAATAATAATTGTTGGAGGCTTGTGTCCACACAAGATGGGCTTCATGGACCAATACTTAAGGCATGCTAGAAGTGTTACTTCTTTCATAAAGGGATCTATATTTTATTGTTCAGTATTTTACACTTGGCTAATGCTTGGGTTCATCTTTGTTTGGACACAAAACAGTAAAAATGAGCACTTCCTCAGAGGAAGTGTCTCCTTACTTAAGAAAATGATTAAGAAACTTTTCTTCCCCACCGGATGCTTTGGTCTCTTCACCAAAATGTCAGTTTGGACAGGATATGCAGTATATGACCTGGGGTTATTCATCCAAGTCAATTTATATTAGATAAAAGGTGGCCTAATCTTTCCAGACACTCGAAGTGCTGTGCGTATAAATACTGATATGACCGATTTAGACAGGACTAAAATTACAGAGATCCTCGGGTAATAATTACATTACTCCACCTCTCCATGAATACTCAGGGGTCATTGTTAAGGACTACTAATTCCTGTCTACACTAATGAAGGAAAGCACTGTAAATGGAAAAGCATTATTAAAAAGCGAATTCCACTTGTCTTTTGAGGCCTTGCTGAGAGGCATAATCGCACTGAAACACACCCAGCAATTTAAACCCTCCATGGCAATGCTCATTGTGTGCAGCAAAATATAATTAAAAATACAACAGATGAAACATTTTGCACAAATGCAGAACTCACCAGGTACAGCTTGGATTCGACTTCTAAGGCTTTTTAACATCTTTGTCTTTTTTCTTACTGGCTGGTGTAAGTTGGGCAGGATTGAGTAGATTGCGAGCAGATGACATGAGGTAATACCATATACTAATCCGAATATACTTTCCTCCCACTTTTCCCCAACCATAAAAATGAAAGTGATCTCTTTCAAGCACAACCAGCCTCGCTGTACCTGAATGACCATGACTGAGGCTGCATGTAGCTAGCATTTTTAACAGCAACAGGAATATCAGAGTGCCTGGGCCACGATGACCTAAAGTTAGTCTTAAATACTTGCTCTGAATGTAATGATTATAACAAGTGGGCATGTGGCTAATCAATCAGTAACCTACAGCAGAAGCACTAACCTGGATTCAAGAAACCATGGTGCAGGAGTCAAGAGCGCCTTGTTTTTGAGTTTTTGTAGTGTCAATCTGTAATCAGATTGGAGTTAAGGACAGAGGCATATTTGGGGTTTGGAGTGGATTACAGTGAATATGTATTTAACATTACACACATTATACACGCATCAAATAGTTCTGTGCAGTAATTGTGTTATAATGATGTTCTTAAAACCTGAAGAAGCAATCATGATTCCATATATTCCATAAACTGCCATAGTTTGTTGAATCACATTTTATTGGTTGTTATCTGTGAGAAACAGAAGTAACCAATCATGAGAATCCATTTTTCCTGTTTATGCTTGAAAGCTATAACTAGCTACACTCTGAGCAGGGATACCGAGATGACAGCCAATGAAGCACTTGAAATGTACTACAGGAGGAGAGAAAGTAGTGTAGATCTGGTTTTAGAAGTTAAAATGTCACTTCCTCTATTGTTGGTATGTTATGTTGTATGTTGGTCCTTCTCAGTGGAACCACTCTATGGCAAGATTGGTTGACAGTAGATTCTGGCTTAAATGGTTTAATAACAAATATGTGCCATTACTCCTCCTACTACTGTTGGGCTGATTGTACAGATCACAGTGATTTGATTAGGTATATTTTCTTGCCCTCTCCTAAATTACTTCCTTGCTATGCCCCTGGTTAAGTATTTAGGCTTGTTTACTGCTTATTCAGTGACAATCCACTGTCCTATGAGCCTTCATAGGAAGAATTTAGGCCAACAAAGTTGCCAAGTGTTTTTCCAAAATGTTCTGACAATATTGTCATTGGTCTTAGACCTGGACTCTGTTAATAGGTTGATGCATTTCATTAGAATTAATATATTAGTGTCACCATTCAGAGTGAAATTATTTCAGACGCAAATATAGCCAGGCTCATTTACAACTGATTGTATCTGAAATGAATTGTTTCTGAAATGAAATAACTGGAGCCCGTGCTTTTGTGCCAGTGGCTATATTGTGCTGTGAAGTGAAGATGGTAATGATTTTCTAAAACAAACCCATAGTTTTCCAACTTTGTGTAGAAATAGATTAATCCAAACGGATGTTGCCATAAATATAAAAAGTGCACTTTAGATTATAATTTCCAGAAACCATTTTCTGAACTGTCTATCATAGGATTTGTGGTGTGCTACCTATAATATCCTAGCATCAGATTTTTATCATGGTTTCTGCCTTGTGCTACTGAAAAAGCTGAATTTTAAGAGCACACGCATGGGTATGAGTGTGTGTGAAGCATTGAATAATGCACCAATCCCATGTCAAATTGACAATTACACCTCTCGTTGCCTGCCAGTGCCTGCTGCATTTATCTCTGCCCTTGTTAAGTCTACTTTCCTTGCCTCCTCTCGTTTGGCAGTGCTGTCAACAGGTAAATTGCCTTTGCTGGCCTGTGACTGACTTTGCTGTCTAATTTAGCACGCCGCATAATCTGCAACAATGCCATGTTCGGGAAAAAAAAATATCCCTGTCTGGTTAAAGGTGATATCCAATAAAATCTTTGGGATTAGCTGTTGGAGCTGTTTTCTGCAGGATTACCCACTGGAAGTTAAGATTGATGGCATTTCTTGGATTGCTCTGTGGTGTTTTTATGGAAGGCTCAGCAGGTTGTCTTTGTTCTTTAAGGAAATGGAGAAAGAGAGATCAAGTGAAGATATGACTGAGGGTCTAGCCATTGCTTGCTGTAAATTCTCCTTCAGCATTAAGCCGCGTGCAAAGACTTTTGTGTTTGACGACTTCTTTGTTTCTGCCACTTCCAATTTCACTCCTACATTCATTTTGTTCTTTCCACAAAAGTGGGAGCCATTTTGGATTAACCACAGTATTTTTCTGCAAAGTTTTTATCTAATTCTTTCAAAACCTGCTCTGTTACGTCCGAGCTAATGAAGATTGATGGGTTTCCTTCTCTAATTGCCTATGAAGATGAAGATGGAGAGGGAGGTGGTTTCCCCTCTGTCCATTTCTCCCATTTTTGTCTCATTTTGGAAATCTATTTTTAATTTTTTTTTAAATAATGGTTTCAGTTTGCTCATGAAACAGGTTGTTCAGACATTTTCTTTGTCTTTGCTTTGTTTTTCTGCTGAGAATGTGTTAACGTTAATGTTAGGTCAGTAATTCGAGTGTTCAACTGCATCACTTATTTTTCTAACTAAAGTTTAAATTATGTCAATCTTAGCATAATTGCACCAAACTGTTATTAAACATTATACTGGGAACCATTTCACTTCAAAATACTAGCTAGATGTCCCTTACTTCTGTTTTTAGATTCTGATCCTGGTTCTATCAAATCTTAAAATATGCAACTCAATGCTAACTGATATAATTTCATTATATCAGTTCATTATATAATTCTATTATGTTTAGATTACATTTTCATGAATTGAATGGCCATCAGTTAAAGAACAACTCCAGCTGCCTTTTTTTTTCTGTTGTCATGCTGCTGTTTTTAAACATAGAAATGCTTTCTGGTAGTAGCTCTATAAAAGTGTGCATTTTGATCAGTTTCTGAAATACTCAGCAAACAAAATGAGAAAGTTCTTTAATTCCTGTTGTGCTCATGACAAAACTTCATAGCAGAAAGTCTTTGGCTGTTGTAGGACACGGACTGAGTTGTCTCTCTCACGTCTTTGTTTTCCCTCTGTACGTGTGTAAGTACGGAGCGATTGCACCACTTTAATAAATGCTCATTTTAAAATCAAAGCATGGGAAGTACACACACTAATCTTATTTCACCAGGTTAATAAACTTTATTTGAATATATACAGTGGTAATGCATGTTTATTCTAATCAGACTGTGTAATAAAGACAATTTGCATGATATATTGCCTCACTCATGCTGAGAAAGCTAGCAAATGAAGCTCCGCGTTCCCGCGAATGAGTGACAAGTTGGAAATAAATGAACGAGTGAACTGAAAAGATTGACTTGCTCAATAAATCAACTTTTTTTTAATGCTAGTAACAGAACATTACTTTTGTTTGAAGTAAAAAATGGTTGATATATATGACGTTTTTGCTATGTTTCTCACCAGTATCATTATTAGCATGCATGTAAATGTAGCTAGCGATGTGTTAGCGAGGGCTTTGGTGCTTCACACAAATGCACAATTGTCCACTAGTGGGAATTTCAGCTAGGAGTTCTGAATAAACAAATCGTAAATTATCCAGAAGGCATTTAAGGCAACCACCAGCCAGTAATACCGATCATATTTGTCCTCTACGTTTTTGTATGCAGTGTGTCCTTATAAAGTGTTCTTAGGAACTGCATTTAGTGGAGACTCTGAAGGTTTAGGTCATTGACTCAAAAAAAAAAGACAAATCCTTAGAATTATCAACACTGTGAGAAGACGATGAGTCATAGTAGGGAACAGTCTTATTCACTCGCAGGGGATCAGACCTTTTTTTTTTTTAAAGTAGTTAACCTCACCACCTCAATCATAGCACCGATCTCAGACGTGCCATCTTCTCTCAGGAGTTTAGAATCAGGATGATGAGGTTGAGTTCATTAATGGCAAAAAAAAAAAAAAAAAAAAATGGAGATTGAAAATGAGGTGTATTATATCTTTCAACTAGTCATAGCAGAAACAGAGTGTGATGAACGTAGCCTCTGTTTTCTACACGCAGGTCCCAAATCAATAGTGCTGATTGGTGTTGAATTCAGTTTTTGTATGTTCTAAATGTTACTAATGTTTAATAGCTGTGGTGAGTTTGGAGCTTAGATACTTGCAGAAATTTTAACTGAAACATTTTAACTGAATTTTAACTGAAACATTTCATACATATGCACAATTAAACATATATTACATATTTTCAATATTTAAATGTTTATTATTTAATATTTATTCAATATTTAAATATTACAACCATGGTTGCAGATGGTCAGCTGCATCAAGAAATTAATATATAAATAAATAATAAATATAAATTTAATATATAAATACTAAAATAAAAAGCGAAGACACAATTTTGTTCATAATGTTAAAAAAAATGCTGTTGACATCGAGTTATAAACATGCGGCAGATGATGTAGACAAACTTTCTCACTGTTTTAAGAAACAACTTTAACAATGTTGAAGCTTTAGTAAACCAATATGTTTTTATTTATTTATTTATTTATTTTTTAAACCTGGTGGATGGAAACCTGCTTCTGAAAATTTAATACCTGCCCTTCGGTCATTCTAATTTACATAAATAATTGTCATTTTAGCATAACGCAGATGAGAAATGGATCTATTTGCATACATTCCACCCTATATTTTTCACTTTTAGGAAGAAATGCCCTAAACTACATATTCATTAAGGTAACCATGCAAAACAGGCAAGATTGCTTTTGTAGCTCATGCGAGAAACGCAGTTCCCCACAGAAACTGGGAATATATCAGCTTGCACTTTTTTGTGGGTCTTGTCAAGTTTACACATTTTTAATTTCAGTTCAGTTCAGTTTGATCTGAATAGTGCTTTTAACACACAGAGCAGAAGGTGAGTCACAAGGCAGAAAGTAGAGTGTTTCTACACACGCAACCCTTTAGTGAATCAGAGCCTCGTTGTGTTTACTTTCCGTATGGTGATGGTCAGATTTGACTCTTACCTTATGAAAAACAATATTAGTCATCTTGTTATAGCACTGTGAGATACAGACAGACAGATTCCCTCTCCGTTTCTGTTTTTTGTCTCTCTCTTCCCTGTTGCACTGAGTTGAAATAATCCCTTGCTAGTGGCGCATGCTTAATTTAAAATAAGCAGCACACTCAAGTAGATAGATATAGATATAGTTTCTATTTAAATCCACTAGGAGGTATGTGTGAGGTCATGGCTGTCATTACTGTTCCTACTTTAGGGTGCTAGTGTGTTTTCATACGTCATACGTCCGTTTGAACACAACTGAAACCTGTTCTCTTCTTTGGGGCAGTGTTTAAGCAGGTGACTACACAGCAATCACACTCAGGTATGGACCAAAGAAACGGTTCGAGATTGAACAAGAGGTGGTTCTCTCTAGTGTGGTTCCACTGAAATCGATTCAACTGCAGGAAATGAACCAGACATGTCATCTAATTTTTCGCGGGTGACGCTTTTCTGTAAATGTGAGCTGCTAAACTGAGCCGTAAGACGCACACTCAGCCAAAGGACAGAGCTGAAGTGCTGCAGAAATGCCATGTGTCTAACCAAAAACATCAGATTTCACTCCGGTTCAGATTTGGCATCCAGACTGCTAGGTGTGGAAGCACCCTTAGTGATGTGCAGAATATGGTTATCAAAAATGACATGTTTCTTCAATACAATTTGAGCATAGATAGAAGCACAATCTGTTCTTTTTTTACATGAACTTCTGACTTAATAGAAGGTTTTTCCATGTTCTCTTATAATGTTTGTACAATCAGCCGTGTGGAATATCCGTTCTGTCTCACATCGACATAAGTCACGAGTTAAGACACTACTGTAGACGCAGAATCTTATTAATTACACTTAAAGTTTCAGCAGTGAAATCAGACCCCTTAAACGGTAACATCTGAATAAGCAAACGGGACGAGTCTCACTTATTGTGCAGTTTGTTTCTTATTCTGTTCATCGCACCTGTTTCTCTCTGAGCTCTGTGTCCAGTTGAGCTGACCTGTCCTGAGGAGCAGAAAACTCCAGCTGTGCATTTAATGTGTGTCTGTGTGTGCAAGTGTGTGTGTATGAGAGCGAGAGAGAGAGAGTGTGTGTGTGTGTGTGTGTTGCCAAGATGGTGATACTTTCCTAGCTTTCAGTTTGATCCCCAGAAGCTTTACATAGCAAAGATCCAGCAGCTCTATGATTAAGCTCCAGTCAGCCGCTGCTTTCAGCTTAATGGCGATGTAGAGAGCCCTTTGGGCATTTTCAGCATCACTGAAGGGCTCGTCTGTGAGGGTTATACTGCTGGATTTGAAACCGAGAAGCCTCACAATGTTTAATGTTTTTAAGGAAGTCTTTCCCCCAAAGCAGAGCTTTACATAACGTGTTTGTTGATTTGACCAGCAGAGATGTACTTCCTTGAAGATAATCTAATATTATACATAAGCAGCTGTAGCTACTCCCAGGAAACTGCTCTGAGATAAGCGGTTAAACTGCTTTTTTCATGTTTTTACTCTAATCTTGACCTCTTTTGCTTCTGCATGTTTTGCTATGATCTTGCACAGGGTCCATCTTAGCCAAGATTAGAAAATGTTACTTAGTTTATTTAAAAAAAAAAAAAAAGTTTTCTTCTTCCCATGCTTCCTTTTTCATAACCTCATTTTTTAAAATTATTATTAGTGTCACACAGTTCCTATGTAAACTAATGATATGCTTTTGTGCCTCATTATAATTGCACAAGGGCTCAGAGCACGGTGAACTTGCCCCGTTTTTTAATGTGAACAAACTGAAGTGAGGTAGTACAAGCAGTTGGTTAAATGCAGGACCGTAATCCCTGGATTGTGCTTGGCATATGCATGGAAAAAGATGTTCTACCAAATTCCTTTTCCTTTGTGTGGTTTGGACATGTTTTCTACCTCCGTGACTCACTGATGAAATTGCCCGTGAGTGATGGAGAGTTTATAAAACATGCATGCTGTGTCCAAGTAAAAGGTCATCGAGGGCCTGGAGCTCTTGTCCACCTGGCGTCAGCACTGGAGCATCTTGGGAATTTTGCTGGTTTAAGCTCAGGCGTACACACAGCACTGGCTGGCGTATAGTGCAGGACTGACCTTATTTTGGTGACAAATGTGAGATGGCCCATAAAAGAAATAGTCGGATGTTGGTATAGCTGAATTCTGGAAAAATGATGAGAAATCTGGTTTTGATCAAAATCAAAAATGTAGTTTTCTGTTAGTTGTATACTTTATCTTTAGCCTAAACATAGTTTACCAAGCTGCCGTGGAATTGCTTTCGTTGAAGTTACTTTCCGAGAGTCATTTCCCACTGTAAACGCATAATTCTTTACAATTTGCCATTCATTTCCTGTTTTTCTATAAGTAGATAAATTATGAATGTAGAAGCAGGCCAGGTGTCTTTCAGTGGAATTGGGATGAAATCTTTCAATCTTTCATTTTCTCTCTTTTCACTTTTGTTGTATTCCTTACTTAAGACATAGCAGTAAGCTGTACACATGACCACCGGATGATAAGTTAACTGTCACAGTTGTCTTGAAGTTGTTCCTTTACATTGTTATGGCCTGTGCTGGGACATTTTGGACATCTGGTCTGCTGGGGGACAAAGTCAACAGGTGGAAAGATTCTACAGGACGTGTACTTTTACTGCCACCGTTACTTGGTCGTAATGTTGTCATAAGGTATTATTTCATTTGTATTTGGCACCATTTCATTTATACTGGGTTGTTCTAGGCTACTTAAGTAAAGACAGGTCTTCTACGCAGTGTGCTAAATCACGTTCTCTTTCCTTCACCTGTGTTACATGAAGCTGTTGCTTTTATTGCCCAACAAGGAAAGATCAGATTGTTCTGTCCGCTGATCTGAGCTTGTCGCAGTAGAATGCCAGCTTTCCTGAAGCTGAGTGGCAGCTGTGAGTCTGTGCTTGTATTCAGCCTGGCGCAAGTCAGAGAATGGCATTGTTGGGCTCCAATGTTATTAGCAAATAGCCCAAGCTGTGATTTTCAGCATCAGTGTTATTACAAATCTGCAGTACAGTAGCAGTGTGTCGGTCAGTGCATGCTGTAACGCGGTGTGTCTGAGATGCTATTTCTCATTTCTGACAGTACACTTGGCTAATGGAGTTTATTGAATTGAATTTCCTTCAGTGTAAATAGTAATAAGAATTTGTAAGAAAGTGAAGCTGATAGATCCTTCCTCCCTCTCTCCCTTCCTTCCTTCCTTCCTTCCTTCCTTCCTTCCCTCCCTCTCTCCTTTCTCTTCAGTAAATATGCGTTTTACTAAAGTATAATAAGTTAGCCTTGTGCTCAAATGCCCAAAAGTCTTCTGTCTTTTGACTGAGTAACTGAATAAAGCAAATGATTGTAATGAATGATGGTATTTGTCCTTTTCTTCTTGGCAAGATACCTCAGTAATTTACTTACAGTCATTTTTCATTAAGATTTTTTGGATGTTTTTTGGATGTTTCTGCAGATGCTGCTAGCAGCGAAGGCCCAGAGGAGTCTACCGTGGGCCACAGCTATGTGAAGAAAAAGCTTGAACATGGCCTAAGCCGGATTTGGCAGGTCAGTAACACACTCGCGTCCCTATTTGCCAGTTTTTCTGTTTTGTCCATCAGCTCATTGATCGCGCCTACCTGTTTTCCTACTGTCAGGACGTCCAGCTGAAAGTGAAAGCCTATTTACTGGGGACGGACATGTCCAACTTCAAGTATGATGACTTCATTGTGGTGCTGGACGTTATTAGCAGGTAGGAAGCTGTGTCCTCATTAGTGCTAATTGGATTGGCACGAAGCCTGTTTGGCTCCTCTAGCCCAGTGTGTTTAACCCAGCAGAGAGGAAGGGTGCATAGGGCATCAATGAAGCTGCTTGTTCCACAGCGAGAGAGAACTTCGAGATAGCCTCTTTACAAGACATCTAATTAAAAGGCCGCTGCATGCACGGAGCCATGGCTTTGTTTTGCTGACCTGTGTAACCCCTGCTCATGGGTCAGCAGCAATAGCAAATGCATGGGTCACATGTGCTGTGAAACAACTCTATGGAGTTAATAAGGACTTGTAGCACTAAAGCCTGTTGTCAACTGTTCATGTTTGTTCATGTTTGTGTGTTCTCTCATGTCCAGACTCAGTCCTCTTTTTCACCAGTTCTTATTCTCTGTGTGTCTAGGCTAATGCAGGTGGGAGAGGAGTTCTGTGGCAGCAAGTCTGAGGTGCTACAGGAGTCGATAAAGAGGCAGAGTGTGAACTACTTTAAGAACTATCACAGGTGAGTTAGCCGTCCTGTGGTCTTCCCTGAATCTCTGCTCTCCTCAGTCAAGGTCTTATGAATACCTGGTGTCAGCAAGTGCACATGACTTATCTTATATTATATTATGTGTATGGTCCTGTATTATTCTTTAGACATTTGGGGTTGAGATGAAAAGATGAATATGAGACGATAGATCAGAATTTACATCTAGATTTTTCACCCGAATTTACATCTAGATGTGTGAAACAACTTAGAACATGGCACCTTTGTTGGCAGACCACCCAATGACAGATAGTCTTAAAGTAAATAACACTTAATATTTAGTTGCATATGCCTTGCTTGCAGTAACTGCATCAAGATGGAAACTCACTGACATCACCAAACTGACGCATTCTTCTTTTGTGATGCTTTTCCTGGTTTCTGACACAGCGCTAATTGAATTACATATTGGATTGTGATCCGTGTGTGTGTGTGTGTGTGTGTGTGTGTGTGTGTGTGTGTGAGATATCTGATCCGAAGACACCCTTCAGAGACACTTTCTCTAAAGTGGTTCTGTTTATCTTTCAGAACCCATTGTTACATCTAATCCATGTTCTTGTCAGTTTGACCTTGTTCCCGCATCACTTCTATAAAGATGCGTAGCTGATATCTTGACCCTTACTTGTTATTGGATCGCTGTGCCTGTTGCTTAAGTTTCTCTCTTGAATATACTCAAAATAGCTGCTATCACAAAAAACAGGCCCTGACGCTTATAGACAGTCACAGGTATGTTTCTGATTCCCGTTTTACCTGCGTTACTGCAACAACTGGTGACCTTGTGTACAAAGATGGAACCAAAAATAGCGGGTGCTGACGGGACCCTGAACTGTTGCAAACCTTGAACTCTTTTATTATTTTTTTTTTTTAACAGTGCATAACACTGAATTTTAGTCTTGCTTCTTTTGACACTAGGAGAACATTTTTTTGTCATTATAGACAAATATACATCTCTCATTTCCTATTTTATGCAGGGTGTTCTTCAGGGATTGTCTGTTCTGCTTTTAATTTATATGCTGCCACTTGGTCAAATCATTTAACATCGTGGAAGCAAACGATAATCCAACAAATTTTGCTTTAATGCTAAATCAATCTTTGACTCCATGTACAATGTCATACATTTATTACTCAAAGCTAAAATTATGAATTTTTAATTTTCTAGCCTGAAGCAATAGAGATCTGAATAGTAGTGGTTTCCTAGGCAGCCTGATTTGACTTTAAATGGATAGTAGTTCATTTCTAGACTGTAATCCAGAATCTGGGAATAATTGTGAATGATTTCTTCCATATTCACACAGGATTTTTTTTTGTTGTCTTTTGCTGAGAATTCAAAGGTCCCAGCCTTTCTTAAGTTGTCATGATGGAATGTCAAAAGAGAAATTTGACAATAGCAATAACATTTCCATTCAGTACAATTTCTGAAATTTGAGTTCATCACTCCCATGATGAGCAGCTAGAATAAAGCAGATGTATTTTCTTTTGCATTAAAACATATCTGACAAATATTTTAATAAAAAAAGATATATTTCTTCAATTGCATCATATCAGTTCCCAAATTTACATCACTTGTCTATTCAACTTTGCTGATATAGCTTATAGAATCACAGTTTAAAGAATTAAAACAACAGATGTAATATAGTCATGTAGGCCTGTTGTGGGCTATTTAGCTTGGCATTAAACCTAATTAATCATTCATATTGCTATCCATGTGATGTATGTAAGGTCTAATTGTGTGGCTGGGAAAACTCTTCACAACATGGCAGTTAAACATTTTCTCCTATGTATAGTTCTGAACTCAGAACTTTATCTTTTCCATGTATTTCAACCAGTAAAATGTCTGCTTACCTCCAAACATGAATATTGAATTAAAAAAAATAGCATTTAAAGAGTTCTTTCTAACTGCAGTGCAAGAGCATCACTGACATTTTGACAGTATATGATTAAAATGTAATTTATTATGTCTGTTTCATTATGGAGCATAACTATTTAACAACGTGACCAATCGTGACATTCGCTGTGCGAGAATTCACACTTAGCTAGCAAGATTTTTTTGGCATCAATAGGCAGACTGACTATTACCAGAGTCGCTGTCTTCTTACTCAACTTGAGCTTTGGAGGAAGATAGCCTTAGCAAGAGATTTTTCAGATCTCCATACAAATGCAAAGACTATGCATAGGCATAGATTACTGTAGTTGGGTTACATTGCAAATACAAATATTAGTCAAAATGTGTTTGAATTTTACAAACCTTTACTTCTAAACTCTTGCATACATCCTCAGCAACCCTGGCACTGCTTTTGATGTCATGACCCCAGAGCTTTGGAGCATACCTCATGTTTCTCCGTGTGTTTTGTTCTAGTTTTCTCCGTTGTTTTTTTTCCTGCGTTTGTTATGCTCTCCTCGAGTGCATTTGTCCTGGGTTGTCTTGTATTGAAATCTCAACAGTATTTTACAATTGTAATGTGTCAGTGTGGCAGCTAGCTCTACTGCAAGGTCTAAGGGTCGGTTACAACAAATTCTGACTGTGCACTGTGCATGTTTACCCAGCACTGACCTTATTAACATACAGTACAAGTAATTCTCAAGCATGAATGCTTTCCCAATTGTGCCGTTTTGTCCACTTCAGTACACATGCACATATACACTAGATAACGATTTAGCTTGTAATGTTTACTTGTACTGTTCCACAGCTCACTAGGGGCTGATTATTTAAGACTGATTTATTAAGTTAGCTTAATTCTAAAGGCTTTGGTACCAATGTAATTGGTGTGTCCATTGGACAGTACACTTTCACTGTTTGGGACTTCTGTAATTAGGGAGATTATGGAAACATACATCCTCCACTATATTACTTTCAGATGAAAGGGCACGAGCAGGGATTTGGGCTCCATCCCTGTTTTTCCCTGCTGACACTGGCGGCACAGTTCAGATGCTTTTTATTAGTAGAGAAGCAGAGTTTTATATCTTTATTATTATTTTACAATTCCCGCAGTGCTTTCAAGTGCTTGGGTGGCATTTTTAAAAGTGATGAACTGTCACGTCTTACTGAGAGTGCTGTCAGAAGCATCGATAGAGATACATTGCTAGAATACATATATATATATTTTGCCTCATGGCAGAAATGACTAAAGTTTGTCCAAGGATAGCTTTCTGTGTGACTCTTTTAATTAATTGGGTATTAACTGTGAATATGATGTGATGACAATTATAACAGAATGTATGCAGATTTTGCTAGATAAATATTAATATTTAATATTTAATACCAAGCCTGTGAGGTTAAAGTCTGTTAAAACACAGTGCAGCTGAAGTTTCGAATCTGATTGGTCAGTCGATGGGATTAATTTGATGTAACAACATGCCTTGTACTGTAGTTTCAGCTTTAACATGAATGATGGGTTCTAACTCGTCTTGTGGACATTGCACAGCATTAAAGCTAGCCAGAAACCGTTAAAAAGTGTGGCGTCGCTCATTATTAATAAATTTAATTATAGACAATAATTATAACACTTGTAGGCAAATCACTGTGGTATAAATGGAATACCACTTCAGAAAAAGTGCTGTTATATGGAAATAATACACTCCGCTTCACCCCAGCATGTATTCATTTCAGATAATAGCATGGTCCCTTGTGTGTTATTCCTTTCATAACAAATTTTGATTAAATTCCAAATATAATTAATGTAACCACTTTTTATTTAGTAGTGGATCTAGACTTTTACAGCCGTTATTAAGATTAACTCTTTGATGCATCAACCAGGAACTTATCCAATTTCAATGTTAGCATCTAATGATTTACACGCTGCACATTGGGGTTCAGTGTCTCAATCAAAGAAGATGGATAGATTTAATATAGCAAACACTGACTTTTATTCTTGATTTGTCAACATTTATATAAAATCCATGAGCAGTAAACAGTTAAAATGCTATAAAATTTAAACGTGCGATTTTATTCATTTATTTATTCAGGTTCTTTTACATTTACTACTTCTTCTTCTTCTTCTTTCGGCTTTTCCCTTCAGGGGTTGCCACAGCGAATTATCACTCACCACCTATCCCTATCTTCTGCATCCTCAACACCCGCACCCACTAACTTCATCTCCTCATTTATTACCTCCATATACC
>CM074967.1:8105662-8122316 GCA_037577455.1 Pangasius macronema | reverse complement strand
ACCCCCATGGCTAGATTTTCTTTTACATTTACTGATTCACATATTCCTTGTTATCATGTGTTATTCACATCATTTTCTGCACAGATGCCTTTAGGTGTATCCAAACGTGCCAAAACATATCCAAATAGATCACAGTGCATATCAATGCACATTATATACAGCTGGTTTTTATCCGACATTGCTACAAAAATACGACTTGTACATGTTCTCTTCAGCTTCCTGGAGATAGGTTGGTGGGGTTTTTCCTGTACAGCTGTGTAAACAGCTGGGTGCCTGTATCTTTCCAGAGAGCCAGCAGCAGAGGCAGATCTCGTGTCTGGTGTTGTAGCGATAGATGAAAAACTAAAACGCTCATAGATAATACTATTTTCTTTTAATGGACTGACCTAAAAATAAGATTTTCAATCCCCATTTAGCAGAAAAATGACACAGTACTTCACATGGCAGTGAGAGGGATGAGATGAAGATGAGAGATCTAAGAACAAATTGATTTAAAAAACATAAATTGTAAACATTACAACACATTATTACAAAAGTTTTTAAAAGGTTTGCTAGTTTCAAAAATTAAAAGCTAGCATGGCTGTGTACTTTATGTCAGTTGAAGATAGACCGTATAATCAAGGAACCAGATTTTCTCCATTTGTCATTTAGGAAACATTATAATTCGCAGTTTTCCCCTGCACTGAAAATCCTAACACGTTGACTGCTCTCAGTTGATCAGGCTTCCCCGCCAACCTGTGTAGGATAAACGATACAAAAAAGGATGGATGGATGGATGATAATGCAACCAACCACATCCAAAAGGCTCAGAAACATATCTAAATCATTATTCTATACATGACTAGAAAAGATGGCACACACAAACAGCTCTGTATGCCAAACAGCAACGTGAGGACTGCACCAGGCAGGTCAGACCACCTGCTGTTTGTTTGTTTGTTTGTTTGTTTGTATGTTTTTACATAAATTGACATGACAGTTTTATGACGGCAAGAAGTGGTCTACCCTGACAAACTGACGTTCTCTCATCAGCTCAGTGTCTCTAGTTTGACAGAAAAGAAAGCTCATGTCTTGTGAAGAAGAGAGCGGCAGCGACACTTGAAAATCAGCATAATGACTGCAGGAAAAAAAGAAAAAAATCCTGTCGTTACACAGAGAGGCACGCAACTTCCTTCCAGTAATAACCTGCCTGGAAGGAGAGTCACGTCTTTATATATACGAATGCGAAATAATTAACTATCACAGTAAACAGATTAAGTGATGCGTGCACTAGTCCAGGACAACGACCAAACATTGATGAAATGCGTGTAATTCACAGAGTCTGCGGTACTCTCCTTCACTTCCACAATAGTGAAATGGGTTTTCCTCAATCTCTTTGCCATATTCAAAGATTTGAAAACTAAAGTGTTGAAAATGCTTTGAGTAATCACTCCTCAGGCTGTACTTCACTATCCTGAATTGTACACCTCATGCATAATAAAGATTCTGTAGGGCAATGTCATGGCAAATTATATATCATTTCATATACCATCTCACGTTAAGCTGGATTGGTTCAAAGGTAGGATTTTATAAGACTTCATATTTTGAGATAGCTGTCGTATCCGTAACGGCATTTTCTATTTCCGTTTCAGCGTACAGAGTTCTGCGTGTTTTTGCTGACACGTCTTTCTTTTTCCTTTCTCTTCTTTACCTTGCGTATGTATGTTTGATGTCTGTTTTTGCCTCAGCTTTGTCTACTGGTTTTTGGTTGTGGTGGAGCTCCACACCCAAACTTTCCTCAGGTCTTGATCTCCCGTGCATGACACACGTTATTTACGTCAATGTCAGGGAGTTTGGTGTCATCGTTGTGTGTCTGTGATGTGTCTGTGCTCAGTTCGCTGGCACTTGTGCAGTTCTGTGGTGCTGCATTCATCTGCCATTTTGATGAACCTACATTTCCCGAACAGTATTTTGACTAATTGTTGAAATTCCTGTAGCCTTTGATCCAAACACTTTACCAGTTCATAAATGGTGAATGTATAGGAGAAACATGGTGATGGCTGTCTGGGACATAATTGACAGGAGCGATGTAAACACAACTAAGGCACTTTTCTTTCTCATACTGTTTCAACAATTGCCTGCCTTTGCCCTGTGTCCATCGTTTTATACATCAACATATATATGTTTTTTGAGGAGAATTTGTTTGCATTCATCTCTTTCTCATTTCTTTGCTAGAACGCGCCTGGAGGAGTTGCGCATGTTTCTGGAGAACGAAACGTGGGAATTGTGTCCTGTGAAGTCCAACTTCAGTATCACTCAGCTTCACGTAAGTCTCAGCACAGCACCCGAGGCAGCCGTTCAGATTAGAAATGACTTCAGGGGTCACACTGAGGTGCTCTAATTCATGTACAGTAATTACTGTACGTCTGGACGTTAATTGAACTTGCTGACAGCATCCTGGGGGTTTTGCAGACAACTGACTGCTCTGTTAACCTTGGTGTTGTCAATCATAAGCTCAACATGCTAAATTATCACTCCCTCTGGCAAACTGGTTCTCGTGTTTTCTGTTTTTTGGGGATTTTTATTTAGCTTGGGTTAGGACATTAGAGAAAGCTGCATTATGGGTGTGGGATTGTATCCAAACACTGAGTCCTGGCTTGGATTATCTCGTTCTCTCAGCTGTTGAGCGAAAGAGGAAAGACGTACTTGTCAGGTTTATTTGAACACAAGCCTTTTGAGCCTTCCGAGGTCGCAATGATGTCAATCTCTGAGAAAATGATTTGTTTTTCACTTTACTATACGTGCCTAGACACTCTGCATTGAAAGCAAATTCTCCCCAGAGGATCTTATGAATAAATCTACAAGCATTTCTGTGGTTAGTGTATTCAAAAGACAGTCTTTTGTGTCAGTGAACTGGTGCATTCAGTGGCTGTAGCATGAGCATGTTGATTGGGATGATTAGTCTATGAGGAGACTAATTAGCCTGTCCACATCTCATCAGCACTCTGATGAATACAGAGATGAACAGTTTGTTGTCTGAGGTCATTCTTCTTGAGCTTTTTTCCCTAACCCTAAACAATGTCAGCTTTGGCTTTGAATATAGCTCTTGCATAAATGGCGTTTAAAAATTTATGGCCTGCCGCGTTTTACAGCATTCGTTTTACATTCCTTTTAATAAATGATTGCAGGACTTTTTATCAGCCTTACTCTTTTTATACTGCAATCTTATTCGGATAACCATAAAAATTAATGAATAGATATTCGGTTAAGCGAATGTTGCCCAGATTAAACCAGGATCTGCTAGCCTTCAGTATTTACAAACTATTCTTCATTCGGCTGTTTTTTTTTAGGCTCAATCTATGATGTACTGTTCATACTAGTGTATGATTTGGGAGAGTTTCATCTTACATCATACGTCATACATTTCTTGTATTTATTGGAAAAACAAGTTATTTAATGCTTCATGGTTTTTACTGTTTGTATAAATAACATTATATAAATGGACCTTTCAAACCTTTCCTCATGTTGCACAGGAACTCTGCTTTTTAACACCGGAAACAACTGAAAAATATGAAGAAATAAACAAAGTCGTCTTTTTCCCCCCCCAATAAAAACGGCAGATCGACATGAATCTGTAATAATCGTTTTTGAAATGTTTTGAACTGTCTAATATTTACTGACACCTCGGAAGACCCATCCTCTTCCCTCATGTCACCTTGTGTACTGAAGCAGCTCCTTCGCTCAGGGAAAATGGAGAATGTTTTGAGTTCATTCATGTGAAATAAAATCGATCAGTATGTCTGACTTGGCTAATGTTAGACAAATATATAGTTAACATAAGACACTGAAAGAGGCACTTTTTCAGTCGAAAAAAAACTACATTTGTTTTACTTTTTTTTTTTTTTTTAAGTTTTTGAGTGGAATAAAGCCTTTCTCAGGTAATGTAGTTGAATTTGGCCGATTGGTAGTCGCATGAACATGTAGTATATCAGACTAGAATTCTTGCATATTTAATGTTTTCTTGCATATATAGAAGAGGAAGGTTTTATTTGTCAGATATACAGCACAGTACGATGAAATTCTTATCTTCGCATATCCCAGCTTGTTAAAAAGTTGGGGTCAAAACACGGGGTCAGCTATGATACAGCACCTCTGAAGCAACGGATGGATTATATATATGTTATATATGTGTAGGACAGTCATCGTCTTCTTCTTTCGGCTTTTCCCTTCAGGGGTCGCCACAGCGAATCATCACTCTCCACCTATCCCTATCTTCTGCNGCAGCTCCATGTCCAACATTCTCCTACCAATATACTCACTCTTTTTGTGTAGGACAGTAGTGTTCTTTTTAAATACCCACTGCATATAGTTGAATAAAGGTTTTGTAAACAAAGCATGCTACTAATGTTGATTAAAACTGTAGTTAAAAACATACGCACCGTTGTGTTGCAGGAGTTTAAGTTCATGGGCCAGTGTCGTTCGCCATCGGTGTCTCCGAGCAGGCAGCCTGCCTCCAGTGACCCTGAGGAGCTGAGTCTGAAACTCGTCATATAAGTCCCTCCTTTGGGAAAGCTCTACGTCTAGCTGTCATTTCTTCTCCTCTCACTCCTGCAAGAGGCGTCTAATGGGGTAGGCTTATTATTCAGTTATTACATGTTTGTTACACCTTTAGTACACATGCAGTACATTTTACACAGCTTATTATTACTATTTATTCCTAAACCATATTATTCAGTAATTACTATTGGTTCATTTAGTAGCTGATGCAAAATTAATAACAAACAGTGTGTAAACAACCTACACAGGCTGATGCCTAGGTTTAGCAGTCAGTAAAAATGCCTAGCTATAGATATGCAGTGTTTTATATAGTATCAGTTTTTTTAGATCAGTTGATGATGCAGACAAACTTGCTGCTGAACGACCAGATTTATGATTGGTGTAGGGATAAAATGTAGAAAACAAAACATACGCTTGCTCAACTAGCTTCTGCTTGAAAATCGAACGGTGAATGAATGAATAAATATGTAATCTTTTGCAGGGTGCTGGTTTATAATCCATTAAAAATGTGTTGTAATGTGATTTTAAAAAAATATATATGTATCATCATTGGGTTTGTGTCGCTATGATTACATTCGATACATGTTTCTGTGGCTGATGTGTGCGGCAGATGTTTGTGATACCACTTTTTATCAGGCCAGGGTGAACTTTAGTTTTCCCCCCCTGATTTATTCTTAAATAACATCATCGAAACCACAGTGTGCTGTTGTAATAAATGGCCATAATTAATGGTGTTAAGTGGTTTATAGTCTCTCTCTACCTGCCATGTTGGATCAGCTTTATGGAGGGTGTAGTGTCTGCGTAGAGGTATCATCACTCAAATGCACTTGACATTTCAAAACAGATACTGGGTCAACGCAAGAACATTTTTTATTACGTTGATAGCGTACGCCAACGAAAGTGGTTTTGCCTTGAGACAGCATGGAATAAAAAGAAATGACAAAAAACAGACAGTTTTGATTACTGCAGTCTGCGAACGCCTGAGAGTTCAGGCTGTGAATCCATGTGTTTATAGTCATGTTATATAAGAGCCTGTTGATGATCCAGCAGGACGTGTTGACTTTTTTCACAGCTCCATGCAGTGCTCAGTATCAGGAGTGTCTATCACAGGGTGTTTTCAAAATCTGCTCCAAAAAAATTACAGCGCAGGAATGAGAAAGTTATTAGGATGATAATCTCCAAGTAGCATCTACTTCGATTCTGAAGTCCGTCTCATGAATCAAGTGAGTTGCATGCAAATAAAACTCTCACATGAACGCCTGGCCATGCCAAAAACGTTTTTGCACACGCAAAGACATTCAATTCTGGTAAAATAGGAAATTATTATTTTTTTATTAATTTATTATTTTTTTTAAATAAACATTGCTGTGTTTTTAATTGTTTCTACTTTTTCACTACACAGACGAGAAATCAGATAATCAAATCAGTCAGATATTCAACCTGGAAGTAGAAGTTGGCTCTTCTTTAATATGTGTATATTGGAATCTTATTTTTTTTTCATAAAAGATTTGATTAAAAAAATGAGATCAGTATAAGTAATAAATTAATCGCAGCACCTGGAAAATCTTGCTGATTTTTTCAGCTTTCATGTCGTCCTCTTTTACTGTCATTTTTCTGTAATTTTATTTATTTATTTATTTATTTATTTATTTATTTTTTGTAATCATTACAAACAGACTGATTTGATGTTAAACTTTTGTAAATGTTAAAAAAGTTGTTGGCAATTTTTTCTTACTGTTTCATTGTTAAATATTTTATATGAATTAAACATTGTAATTAATTTTTTTATTAAAAAAAGAAAAGAAAATATTTTGGTAGACATTAGATGCATCATCACATCAGACAGTTGTATGTTGTGATGCATATTGTCTATCACAGTCTATTAATGTTAGTGAAAATCAAGCCGGCTAATAATAAATAGAATTTTAATATACAGATATTTTTTGCACGATAGCCGACTCCTTTGGGGTGAACCTGCCAGAATGGTGGCCTTGTAGAAAACTTTCATACGATTATTAGTCAATATTATACAAGACTATAAGTTGTGTTTATCATGACGATCACAATTGTAAAACTTTATCTTTCTTCTAGCAAGTACAGGATCTCACTGTCGAAAGGAATCGATCAGGAGGGGTCAAAATGTCCAAAAGAAATTTTAGGGGTGTGCACACTTATGCAACTAGGTTATTGTTTTTAAGTTTTTTCTTTTTCTTTTTTTTTTTTTCGCCTTAAATGTTTTTTTAATCCACTGTACAAACACCCCTGGCCACCGAGGTGGTCTAAATCAGTGCTTGAGTGGGAAGTGCAATAATAAATGATAATTTATAAGTTTGCTGTTTGTTCAGGAAAAAAACAGCACTTTCAGTAGTGCTGCAAATTCACCTCCAGCCATTCTGACAGAGAAACCTGTAATTGCTGCTGTGAGTAGGTGTTGCTGCCTTTTTTTAAGAAATGGAGTCACCCAGAATTACTGTCATTTCTTTTTCATTTTTGTGACACTTTTTTGCATCATGTTTGATGTAAATGGGCCGTAATGCCACAAGTGACATATTCAGTCATTTTCATATTTATGCATTTACTTCAGACGTCTGTTGGAGGCTTTGAATAATCACATATATAAATATTCATAAGGGTCATGCTGCCCTAGAATGCGTTAAGAGGGTCAGATTGACTGGACAGGGTGTAAGTTTGGGACTAATTTTCTCAATCAAACAAGTCCTTGATCTTCCATGTATTCCTCAAAAAATATTGCACGCGAGCCTCACCAATTTTATTTCTTGGTCATAGATTCTGAAAAAAGAATATTTTTGTATCAGTACCCGAGTCTTTGTAATGGGGCTAAAACCAAAATCCACCGTAGCTGCTGATTTCTGTGCTTGGCTCACAGGAGTGGAACCCAATGTTGTCTTCTGCTGTTGAAGCCCATCCACCTCAAGATTTGGCATGTTGTGCTGAGATGCTGTTCTGCATTCTGAGATGCTGTTCTGCTCACCACGGTTGTAAAGAGTCATTATTCGAGTTACTATGGCCTTCCTGGCAGCTTGAACCAGCTTGAAACAGACAGTTTCAGAACTGCTGCTCACGGAATGTTTTTAGTTTTTCGCACCACTCTGTGTAAACTCTACAGATTTATGTGTGGAAATCTCAGGAGATCAGCAGTTTGTACATGGGAAGTAAACAAATAAATGTGGTTGAGACATTGAAACATTTGTGTATCATCAAATTCTTAAATTATTTCATTACATTTTTGAAAAAAATAAAAGCAGAATACCTTTTCTTTGAAGGAACCCGTTGATTGTTTTTTATGTCTCATGCGTTCGAGATTTAACCAAGCCCTCTCTACAGTCTCGACTTCCTGTTGCTCTTCCTGGCCTCACGCTGCTCTGTCCTCCTTCTTTCCCTCTTTTCCATGTCAGTACGAGTCTCTTCTCGACCTCTTCTTACACATAGTCCTGATGCTGTCACTGTCACTACACCGTCTACTTGACTTCGTCCTGAAACAGGATGAACAGACTGGAGACGTACCTAACAAGAGGTCAGTATATCAGTGGCACCACCCAGCCAAATTCTGCCTCATCTCAACTCACACACTGCGTGGAGTAGCACGTCTGTTGGGTTTTAACTAATGGGATTGGGCATGTTAGTTGAACTTTATCAAAGGGGACTATATGGAGACAATTCAGTTGGCTTCCATGAACAGTATGGTGTATTCACGGCCCAAACAGACATGTGGAGGCTTTTCTCACCGTGATGCGGACATGGTATCGGGGCATCCTCCACAAATGAACACACTACTCAACCAAGATTGTTTGACTCGCAAGGCATGCTCACATTTCAAATAGAGCGCAGAGAGGGTTAAGGGCCCAGCAGTGGCACCTTGGCACTGCTGTGGCTTGAACCCCCAACCTTCTGATCATATGTACATTTAACATATTTTTGATCATAAAAGTTTTACGACCTGTAAAACTTTAACATGCAGATTGACAGCTCTGTCGCTACCTGATCTGTGTCCCCTGCCTAAATGGTAAGACGATGCTGTCAGCATACTGCAACGGGCAATCGTCTTTCTGTAGCTGTGCAAATAAAATTATAATAGCGCCACCTGCAGTACCTGAGCACTTGCATGTGAAGGCCACTGCCAAATCCCAAAGGGTTTGTTTCATCTTCATGCAACCCACACAAGTATCCTGTGGCCTTTAGTGTGTGCATTAACTTTCAGAGAAAATGGTCTGAAGAATATTGAATAACCTGTTAGAGCTAAATGTCTGTTTTGTGAATAATTAAAAGATTACCGTGGACTTTTTGGACCCCGCAATTAGTGATCACGCTAATGCTTTCTCATTTACTTATTTAATTCAGTAAGCCTGGGAAGCAACTGAATAATCTAATTTATGAACTCCGCAATCTGGCCTCTTGAAGCTGTGCTGGAATTGAATCTCACACTGTGTGCTGTGAGAGCCTGTGAGCAAACATGCTATCATTAGCCTCTTATCAGAAAAAAGAGGATTAATTATCCTATGAAGAAGGAGCCTTTTTAAACCTATTCAGCTACGTTTTAGAGCCAATTTGGGGTGTTATCTTCATTAAACAGTTGGAAAATGATTTTCTAGAAATGGCAGTAGACTATAAAAATGATTGCTTGGTTTAACTTGATTCAGGGAACTAAGTGGTATAGTGTGTATTATGTATGTATATATGGTCCAGCGGGACCTTCAGTGAAACCCTAGGCTGAGTGTCATGCCATTTTCCACTTTTTGTCCATGCAATTATTTTATAGCCCTCTTCTAAGATTAGAGTCATATACATCTCCAATCACAAGTATAATTAAAGGAGTCATTAAGTTATGAATGCTGATGAATGTTCAATCAGCTATTCCCCCACTGCGGTGACTGGCACTTCTTCCTCCAGCACAATCACACTTGACTTGACATATTTAAGGGTTATTATATGAGACTGCAGCTGCAGAGGGATCATAACTGTAATGTTTCTTACGCTTGCAGCTCATTAGTTTTCTGTATAACACACATTAAGTCAAAGACCATGCATGATAGGGTAACGTTTTAATTACTAAAGCCACTCCAACAGACTGATGTATTCTTTATATTGCTTTATTTCTTAAAGAGCAAAATTCATCAAACGTGTAGCAAAAACAGGATCTTATACTGTATTATGTCTTATTTTGATCATCACCGACCTTAAACAGATGTAGTGTTTTGTTGCTAGTGTATTTTACAAAAAATTCGGGGGTTGATCTAAACTAACAGAAGATGGTTTTGGTTACGGGAAGTTAGGAAGGATAATTGTGGTCGGAAGAGCTCTCATCTCATCTACGCTATCTCAGCATGCTAGCTTAGCTTAGCTTGCTAACTAGCTAACATGCCTGATTTATATCACTTTAACAAACTTGCATATCTCACCTAAATTCTACTTCAAGAATCTAGCTAGCTAATGCTAGACAGCTAGGTCACATCCTTACTGAGGAGTTGCCTATAACAGATAAACATTTAGCTAGCTAACTTTGTTCAGTGAACAGATGAGTTGATGGCGTCTGGCTGAGTAGCACTTCAGCTTTCAGTGCCATAATGTCCTCGATGCTGTAATTGTAAAACCTTAAATCTCAAATGTGTCCAAAAAAAAAACAATTTTGTAAGCGTCAAGAGCCTTGTATGACTTCCAATTTCTCTCTAGTATAAACACTCAGAGTTTGTATAAGATATTTATCTATGCCTGGTCATTGCAATGCAAACACCATTTGAAAGTGTTAGTTTAGCTGAATAGTCTTTTAACGCTAATCCATAATAATAAATTATGGTTAGATTCTTCAGTCAGATTAAACCCATGTAGCGTCAGGTTGCTTTACTGTTAGGCTATAAATGAGAAACTAGAGAAAACTGGGGGGGATTTTAAACCCTGTTTCTACTGCGGATTTATTTGTCTTAATACAACTTCTTGTAAAGCTGCTCACATGTGGCCGTGGTTTCCGAACTCCTTCAGGCTGTTGGGTTTTTTTTTAATTAGTGTTTTTGTTTTGCTTTTGTTTTCCTATACGTGGTGCACAGAACCTGGAAGTAGCATGCTGAACTTCCTCATAAAACTTCTTCAAACACATTTAACATCAAGAGAATGTCAACGCCATACACTTTCTTTTAACTTCTTAACTTCTTTACTTCTTTTCAGTGCTCCAAGCATCACATTTAAACACATAGAGGTGAAAAAAAGCAGAGAGAAAGTGTGATGAACAAACAGGGCACAAACACAACGGCATTAATAAGTCAAGTAAATAACATGGAGCGTCTTTCTGTAGGTGACCCCCTCACTGGGGATTATGCCAGGTCATCCAGAGGCTGATGATGGTGATGGTGTTGTTTAAATGTTGGGCTCTATGTATCTCAGAGTCACAAGGCTCAAGCAGTTACAGTTACTTCTAGTGGACCTTTGTCAGCTCTTCATGATGAAGTGACTTTGTGGCCAAGTGTGGTGACACATACTCGGAATTTGTGCTCTGCATTTAACCCATCCAAGTGCACACNCCGAGACTCGAACCCACCACCTTCAGGTTCACCTTCGGGTTACAAGTCAGACTCTCGGACCATTAGGCCACGACTGCTCCCATGATGGTAGCTCAAGCAACTCTACATATTCCCATTTAAGAATACATACACAATGCATACACATTTTCACTAATACTGCCCTTTAATTAAAGCAGAAGTAAAGCAGCACAGAAAAAAATAAACCGTGATCAATAAAATTAGAGGCTTAAAGATTTGAAGTTTTAAAAAGCATCATCAGTGGCACTAAGCTGATTCGCCGAATGAATACTGAAGTGAAAGAGAGGAAATGAATTGAAAGTGACAGGCAGAAAATGTGCAGTACAAGTCTGTAGAGGCTGCAGAGTGACGCGAGACGCTTGTAAAGCCTCAGTTTATTTCAAAGTCTGTTTAAGCCGAGATGTAAATAGATGCAGTGAAGAAATGCAAATGCGAAGCTAAGCTAATGACTTTATTTTGTCCTCTATGACTGAACTGAATCTCCACTTAACTATAAAGACTATGTTAAGATCATTAGATTGAATCACTTTTAACTAAGCTCAGTACCAGTTATTAACCATGTGTCTATCCACATAATAGCAAGTAAGCATCTGTAATGTTATAGATATATGACTATGAACAATGTGGTTAATGAAGAATGAAGAGGCTCGGTTTCATTTTGCAGTAGGACAGACGTGCGGTATTAGAGCGGCCCGCCGTGGTGGGATTGGCCCGCATGTTGTGATTTTGCAATTAAAAAACGTAACAGGTTCGAATTGCTTATTACGCGAAGGTGGGATCGTTTTGCACGCTCGCAGCATGCACGGAGATGTTAGCATGCATCATAAACAACACAAAATGGTCCATTTATTTTTATAAGCGCTAGTGAAGCGGGCGACGTGGTGGCGCAGTGGGTATGGTTACGCCTCACAGCTCCAGGGTTCTCGGTTCTGTCCTGAGCTCAGGTTACTGTCTGGAGTTTCTCAGCATCTTCTCCCTGTGTTCCTGTGGGTTTCGTCTGTCTTCTCCATTTTCCTCCCACCTCTAAAAGACATGCCAGTAGGTGGACTGGATACTGTAAATTGCCCCTAGGTGTGGATGTGTGTGTGAGACACCCTGTGATGGATTGGCATCTCATCCAGGAAGAGCTGCGCAGGATAAAGTGCTTACTGAAGATGAGTGAATCAGTGCGTAATGAGAAAGCAGCGCTTGTGCAGTTTGTTAACTTTACCAAGATTAAAAACTATCGAATATACTGTGATGTAAATTTTTGTCCATAATCCCATTGCACTCTGAGACACATGAAAATTAAAAATAAATAAATAAATAAATAAAAAGTGTGTGTGTATGATAGTCTACTTGTGATCTGATTGCCTGAGGAGAATGCTGATACCTTTTTGTCCAGGACTTTTAAATATCAATATCAACTTTCTTGATATTTTACTATTTATGTAACTTTTTTTTTTTGTAATGTGATACATTTGTGATATATTTATTTAAATTATGTATATTTCATTACATTGTATTTATTAGACAGTAGTTTTAGCTTGATGTCTCTTGAATATGCAAAACATCTTAATGAAGTGTTTCATGCAGTGATTTTTTTTAAAAATAAAAGCATATTGTGTGTGTGTGTGTGTGTGTGTGTGAACAGCGTGTCCAGAGAGACTCTGCGCAGCAGAAAAAGATCAGACTACAGCCTGAACAAAGTCAACGCGCCTATCTTGACCAACACCACTCTTAACGTGATCCGTCTGGTCGGTAAGTAGTTGCCCTTTAACATTTCATCCACTTAAAGGACACGGAACAGAACAGTGACCCCATGCGAGTGACCTCGATTTGCCGATCAATTAATAAGCTAATGGCAGAGGTGTGTGCATCGACTCGGCTCCTTGTCATTAGATCTGTTTTGCATTTGCCTCCTCATCTCTTTCAGGTCATTTGAAGCAATGATAATTTGTCTAATGCATCAGCCGACGTGGCAGCTCAGACGCCATTAGGCTTTAGCTCTTCACTGGAAACGAATGTCATAAATTCATGACACAGATGGTTTTTTTTTCCGTTTCATTTTCTTGTATTGATGTTAGTTGCTTTTATTTCGTTCCTTAAGGCTTTTCTTTGTGACTCACACTTTGACGTTGGGCGGTTTTGTAATCCAGAAATAAACTGGGGAAAACTTTAATCAATCTCAGTTAAAAAAACAAAACAAAAATGAGGTTCAGTAATCTGCTATTTTCTTCTCAGGTAATGGGAACTTTTTCACTAATCCTTAACAATTACATTGCAAATAATAAACAGATTTTGCGTCAGTAGAAGAATTTTATTACACAAAACAAATACCCATGACATTTTCCTCTTAATCATTATGTGGGCTTTTGTTCTGCTGTTTATGAGATGAATGCAGTCTCTCGCGGAATCATGAGGACAAAGAAAGCCTTCCTCGGCAGAAACCCTGAGCGAGGTTTTTTACTGTTCATCAGTCCTTATTCAATCCTAATTATATTACTATCTTGTATTTCGTGTGTATGCGTTATTTTTTTTTTCCTAAATTTAATTGCTCTGCATCAGGGTGCATGGAAATGTCGATGTCCAACCAGTAATGACTAATCCACCTTAAACATTAGATCACATTATGATTGACTAGTGCACATTTCTTGAATTCTTCAAATGTGAGATTGATTGCTGTAGGAGCGTGTTTATAACCTGATCAAACATTAAACTGCCCGTCATAGTACATGTGTGTGTATATGTGTATAATAGAGCTGTCAAAATTAACGCCTTCATTTTTGCGGTTAATTTAAAATAATTAACATGTTAAAAATAATGAACTCAGCTGCATTTTGTTTACTTTCTGTGGCGGCTGACCTATGACCTATGACCTATGACTTGGGACGACATGCCAAAACCGATGCGCTGCCAAACCGAGCCATCCTGGCTAAAGATGAATAAGGACAAAGAAGGAGTTTTAGGCAGAAAGTTTCACTTTAAAAAGTTGGCTGAAGGAGCTTTGTAGAAAACAAAAGTAATCTGCACAGTTTGCAGAGCCGAATTTAATTACCACGGAGATAAATCGTGTTTGACATTTCACCTCAAAAGCAAAACAGCCCAGCGAAACCATCTCTACGGGGCCTCGCCGATCTATATTACAGGAGTGCGGTACTCATGGGCGATAACGAAACCTGTAAGTGAGAAGGTAACTGATGCTTTGGCTGGTTGGATAGTTAAAAACTGCAGCCCGATTAACATAGCAGAAGACGATGAAGCTTCAACACATAGGCCTGGGTTTTGTTATTAGCTCTGTTAGTGTGTATAATAAATATGCTTTCTTATTGGAAATCTGTCGTTTTTCACCAAAAAAAAAAAAGATACTATTAAAGAATAGTATTTGAATTTAAATCTACTTCCTTTGTGTTGATTCTACATTAATTCTGTGATTTTACACTTAAATATCCTTTATTATAAGCTTCAGTCTTAAGAAGAAAAAATCTATTAATCACGATTAATCACAACAAATTAATTCGTTCACTTTTTTTTTCTAATCAGTCGACAGCCCTAATATTTGATCTAACATCATTCTGTGTAATACACAGCTATATGTTGTAGCAGTTTATCAAACCTTGAACCAATAACTGCTAGAATGATATTCCTCGCTCCTTTTTAAATAATTAAATGATGAATTAATATTACAGTTTCCTCTTTAGCTTTAATAGACTCTGGCACTGACTGTTGTGTTGTTGTCTTTGGCAGGCAAATACATGCAGATGATGAACATTTTAAAACCCATCGCCTTCGACGTCATCCACTGCGTGTCACAGCTGTTCGACTATTACCTGTACGCCGTGTACACCTTCTTCGGCCGGAACGACATGGTACGACCGGAGACCTGTCTCTACGTTAAGTGGTGTTGTTCCATGGTGCATATGAGAATGTAACGGCATGCTTCTGAGTCTGTCACACCAGTCGATCATTTTCCCATGGGGTGCACTCCAGAACATAATTACCGCTATTATTATCAGAGCGAATTGAGCGTCATGGTAGGAATATTGAAGTGGGAGTCGGATGTCAGTGTCTTGACATCTATTTTACTTTTTTAAGGGAAAATTTTCCCTTTTAAAATTAGTTCTTGTACCTCCCAGAGTATTCGTTCACATTTTTGTATTCTGAGAGACGTTACTGTTCAAAGAGATTAGTTTCAACATGATGTCCTGCTCACAAATTCAACAGTTCACCCGATATAATTCATCTAAAAAGTTAGTTAGTTAAATGTTACTTTTTTTTAGGACTCCTTTGGTATGACATTGAACAAGATCTCATTTGAATTCACAGACATTGCTCATGGGATCGGTTTGTGTGTCCAACTGGGTGAGGAGAATTAAAGGAAAACGTCACACAGAAACACATGGAATCTGTTTATACTGAAATATTTGTGATGTGATTTCTTTGCTAATCTGTTAGTTGGTGCTATGTTTTTGTTAAAGTTAGCTCCTGTGACATTTGTGCTGTGCTGATGTCACAGGAGGACGTTGCTAACAGCATTACAGTGTTGCTTAATAGGAGAAAAAAGACAAAAAGTGGGAGAAGAAAAGAAAAACATTTCCCAGCAGTGTTGTGTTATATTAATGAGAAATCCAACATAGAATTAGTGGAGACGTTGGTGCAAACATTAGCCTCCAAGTTCCAGAATGCAGTGCAGCTCTACAACAAAGCTAGTGATGTATAAGATTACTAGTGTGATGGTGTTGATGGCAGTTTTAGCTTGAATGTTAATGTTTTGGAAACTCATCTGTTTAAGCTGAGTGTACAGCTGAGGAGGTTAGAGAGATGGATAAACTAAAATATTAAAGTGCTGCTGCATCAGTAGATGAATTATCACTGGCACCAGGTAGTCAAACGGAAGTATGGCTAGTGTTGAAATAGAATATAAAACTAGACCAGCATGTAGAAGGAAGAAGTCTAAACTTAGAATTTCATTACAGAGTCATTTTGGATGCCAGTGAAACGCACATCTTTCCACACTGCAGCAGCACCAGCAAAATCCTCAATATTTAACATGCATCTGAGACTGTGATGTGAGGAAATGAAACAAAGATCAATCATGTCAGAACTTTTTCCACCCTCACTGTGAAATGACAATAACCTGGCTGCGTAAGTGTACACACCCTTTTATAATTGGGGGTGTGGCTTTGTTCCAAATGAGCCAATCACATTCAATCTCATGTTCAATGGTAATTAATATACAGCTGTCATCAGTGAAATTATTCTGATTAACCCTATACTGTATAAAAACACCAGCTGATTCTGTAGGATTCTCTTGACCTCTTCTTGGTTTCATCTGACTGCTGAAGCCATAGTTTGCAAAGAGCTCCGAAATATTAGATGTACCATGAAACACTGTGAGGCCATCATGAACAAGTGGAGAAAACAGAGCACTGCAGTGACATTACCAAGAACAGGACATTCCTCCAAAACTTACAAAAGGACAAGACAAAAACTTACCAGGGAGGCTGCCAGTAGGCATACAGCAACATTAAAGGAGCTGCAGGAATATCTGACAAGTACTGATTACTCTCTGCATGTGACAACAATCTCTCATA
>CM074967.1:8090407-8105562 GCA_037577455.1 Pangasius macronema | reverse complement strand
TGTGCAGCTAGGTTATCGTAAGTTTTTCCCTCTAAAAGTTTCTGACTGTTTTCTCTGGGAAAAGATCTGACATGATGTATCTTAGTTTCATTCTTTTACTTCACAAAAGCCTGCCATTTTAACAGGGATGTGACGACTCTTTATATCCACTGTACACAGAAATGAGTTACAGTAATATTCATAAACCACTGCAACGCCGGCTGTACTGCACAACATCACATCGACCTCAGCACTGAAGAGTGCATGTTTAAAGTTAATAACTTGCCCCTAAGGCACTGAGTGGAAGGAATGGGGAAGAGAAAGATGTAGAGGAACACTGACACGCTCGGAAAAATTGAATCACCTCTGGGGGCGATGAAGGGCCTCGCAGTCAGGCAGATCGCCAAGCTGAACAGAGTCATTCCAACGCTATTGATAGAGCAGCTGTCTGAGTAACGAATGGCTCTTTCAGATTGTTAATGTAAGCATTAAGTGAAGGCTGTACTATAATTGACCACCTGACATCCATTGTTCGGTGTTAAAATAGAAAGGCTGGTGTTGTTTGTATGCTGCAGTGGTACTTAATACAAAAGATCGTTCACATCTTTTATGTGTGATTAGAAAGAACTGACCTCTGTGTGTGGTTTAACATTGCTTTTGAATTGCTTTTGGTTTTTGGTTTGGTCCAATTTTTTATTTCTTTAAGCATGCTCCATCTCCATCCACGCCCACCTCAGGCAGCCGTCCGGCCGCTCCAAGACCGGGCTGCTGGGTAAGAGCGCAGTGTGACTCTCCTGTCAGTGTGTCTATCTTAAATCATGCACTCTTTATGGTGTGCATGTGTATCATTTATTTATTTATTTATTTGTGTGTTTGTTTAGACTTATTTAAACAATTTTTGGCACATTTCTTTGTTTGTTTAGATTTATTTATTTATTTATTTATTTATTTATTTATTTAAATTAAATTTATTTATTTATTTATTTGTGTGTTTGTTTAGACTTATTTAAACATTTTTTGGCACATTTGTTTGTTTAGATTTATTTATTTATTTATTTATTTATTTATTTGATTGTTTATTTGTTCTTTTATTTACTTATTTCAACTTATTTATTTTGAACTTATTTATACTTATTTATTTAGATATATTTGTTTATTTATTTTTTATTACAACATGTTTATTTTACATTTATGCATACTTATTTATTTATGTAGCTTTATTTGGATTTTCTTTATGATGTCCCGCAGCAACCGCACACGTACTGTGAACAGTTCAACGATGCGATTTTCTCAATCTATGAGCATTTGCTGCAACTCAAAAAAAGAAATGTTCGGGCATGTCTAATGTTCTTGGCGATGAATCTTAAAATGCGATCGCCTCTACCACAAACAGCAAGAACAACGACGAGAGTCATGAAATCCATCGGCTCTCATGCGCATCAGATCCCTGAAACCATCCTTATCTACATGTGTGAGAGGTTTCAAATGTAAACACAGTAATAATGCTTCTAAATTATTTGGCACGTCAGCCTCAAATTGTGGTTAATTACACGAAGATATTAAAACAAACACGACATAAAACAACCGATCCCGAGTGATTTAAACCATGAAATGTGAGCAGTACAGTGATCCTGAGACTTCTAAAGTCATGTAGTGTGCACATGGACTTGCTTACTAATTTTCGTTTGTTTGTTTATTAATTTAAACTGCGGTTTATATTTTGCTATGTGAAATTACTGAAAGCCTGGATTTGAAAATGAGCTGCATCTATTAACCACAACCTGAATGAAAGCTGTTTGATTACTACGCTCTGTTACTACAGGCACTGAAGCTGTTTTAGCCTCAGCGTTTGCTCAAGTGTTGTGCAGATGATCTGCCTGATAGAAGTAAACGTGTTAGAAGTGAGAACATTTAGCAGCCAAAGATGATAGCTAAGTGAGATTTATGTCTCGTTTTGTTTTGTCTGTCCTCTTTAACGAGTGCTAATGTATTCGGTCTGAGCAGTGAACACACAATGAAAAGAACGGGGTAGTCCCTCATGAAACAAACCTCGCGGTCGAAACATTTCCATTCGGCAGGCAAAAACAATAAATCAGCTTTCGATCCTGTCTGGGTTTTGTTCTCTGTGTTATGAAGATGGTTTTTCTTAAACATGGTTTGTGTGGCTCCCGTAAATTTCCAGATCACCCCAAGTTTTCCCCTGCATGTTCCCATAGTAATGGGTGTGATGTTTGCAATCAGGCTGTGGTCAGTCTTGGTTTGGCAGATCGCAGCTCACTGCAGTTCACCCACCGTGTTGGCTACATGCTGACCCACAAATCCATGCACACACTCTCCATGACCTGAGTAAAACTATTTGTGTTGCGGTGATTCCTTTGGATGATTGGTCGTGAGAAAGAGTTCATAATATCTCTGTATGCTTTTTTTGCATGTGGGTGGGCTTGGTGTAGTAGTTGCACTTGAGTGAACGCGTGAATGACTTTCCACGGAGTGTGTATGTGGTAGAAAAGTGATGAGTAGAGACCATCTCTCTGACTGTGTTTGTGTTGTTCTTGTCACTTTGCTGCAGTATGAATCATCCGGACTGGGGCTGATTAGCAGTAGACTGAGGACGACACTCAACCGCATCCAAGAGAGTCTCATAGACATGGTAAAAAAAAAGTCTCTAGAATATGCCTCCATTTTTCTCCCTGTCTATTTATTTCTTATTCTCCCCTGGCTTTCTACCTGTTTGTGCCAGTAACCTGTGTGTTGTGATCCATCTTCTGCTTTTCTCAGTGTCATTTCTTTGTGTGATTCTTCTCCTTCCTTACTCTCTCAGTCTCTCTGCCTCGCTGTCCATTTCATATATAAATATATAAAACCGTGACTGTGAAACTGAGTGGAAATGGTAGTGTGCATTAAGCCCAGTCCTCCATAATCCATCATCATTCTCTATCATCTCATGACCCCTAGCCGTCAGCCAGCAGCCCCAGGTGAGTTAATCAGCCCCATGCACACTTAAATAGCCCTGCTCTTTTTTAATCAATGTCCTGTGCTTTCCACTGTGGCCCCCATTAGGGCTCTCTGGGTGTGATGACCTGCCACCTTTAATACCGCACACACACGCTCAGGACAGAAACCTTCAGTACTGATCCACAGTATTAAGTGTATAGATTCCACCGTCTTCTACCTCACGTGCTCTCCAGTCCTAACACTGACTGAGGTTGGGTTGAATTGGAACAATCTTAGCTCAAGGTGAACCTTTATTTTCTTTGGTAAGAAAACGGAAGATCAGGCTCAGAGACATGGCCTATATATCCGGCTTTCATTTCTTCTTGTGTGGTCTAGTTGATATCGTCTGATGTAGTGCTGCAGGGCGGTGACAATCAATACAAGTTTCAAACCAGCACTTTAAAATCCTGAAATCCTGAAATCAAAACCCTGTTAGTTCATGTCCCTAGTTTTATAATAATAATAATAATAATAATAATAATAATATAAAAAATATAAAAATGTATAGGGAAAAAATAGAAAATATTATTATATATATTATTATATATATTATTAATATTATTATTATTATTATTATTATTATTATTATTATAAAAATACTGCCAAATAAATATCACTATGTGATAGTCATAAAATGTAAAGAAAAATATATAAAACAAAGGTGATGTTGGTGATGATGATTAATAATAATAATAATAATAATAATAATAATGATAATGATAGTAATAATAATAATAATAATAATAATAATGCACAATTTCATCACAGAACATAAAAATTATATTAATATAATATTAATAGTCATCAATGATACATAAACAACTATAACAGCCTCTTAGATTTTTACTGGGATTAAACCAGTAGTGTAGACATTTCTCTACTGAAAAAGCTTTTCTATGCCCAGCTCGCTGTTAGTTTTTTTTTTTCCCTCTCTCTCTCTCTCTCTCTCTCTCTCTCTTCTTAGCCTGTGGGTCTGTCTGTCTGTCTGATATGTTAGCTTTACAATCCAGACAAATCTCAGTGGATAAACCAAAGTCCAGCCGTGTTTTTTCCTGTCTGAATATCTTGCTTCGCTGAAATGCATCACGTTACGGAAGAAAAATGTCTTCCACGTATTCATATTTCCATGATGTTGTCAGTGTGCCTGCCTAATTTAGTGCAAAAAATATGCATCATTTTCCTTTTGATCCGTTTAAAACTGAGAGCCATGTGATTTTATTTTATTATTTTATTAGTCTTTTTTTTGTTTTATTTCATTTTATGTTAAATCAATGTGCCTTTATTACTACAGATCATTTCAGCTTATTTGAAGCTGAATTGCAGGTTTTTCCTTTTGTATATTATTTTTACAGTAAATGAGATCTTGCTCTCCATGGGTTTATTCCCTGTATAAATAAGGAATTTAATTTGGGAAATGGGTATGAGCACCATTAGACAAAACGAAACACAACGTGAGAAGCGAGACAAACCATTATAGCTAAGGAATCAACAAGGCTCCATGACTAAGCCAGAAGCTTAAGGCGACCAGCTTGACATTGGATTTGTTTCAGCAGAAGCATTGAGTGATGCAGCTGTAGGTTTCACGGTTTCCGCCTTATTTAACATGCTTCCACAGCAAGTAACTGTACCAACGAATTCATTCTTGCAGAGGGCTCTCCTTGCCGCCGAGCTGGGTGGGAGTGTCTGCGGTTATATTTTGAGTCAGAAGGAGTTATACTGCACTGCCTACACTGGCGTCCTCATTTTCACAAATTATCAGCCAGGTCACTGCTGGACTGGCCTTTATCCTCCTGCACTAGGCTTTCTGGGTGTGTGGAGACGTTAGATGTCGTTTTCTCTGTCAGTCCCCTGGATGCTTTGTATACATTTATATGGATGAACATTTGGAGTTTGGAAGTTCATTTTTGTATTGCTGGAAAGTATTATAAAAATGATCACTTAGCAAGTGAAAATATCTTGAACGTAATCAAATCTTTCCTATTATTTCTATCCTGTTATTCCTATTCCCAAGTGTTTCCTATTATACAGTGAAGTGAAGTGAAGTGAAGTGAAGTGACTTTGTGGCCAAGTGTGGTGACCAATACTCGGAATTTGTGCTCTGCATTTAACCNGCTGGTCATTCACTCCCCCACCTACAATCCCTGCCGGACCCGAGACTCGAACCCACCACCTTCGGGTTCACCTTCGGCTTACAAGTCCGACTTTCAGACCATTAGGCCACGACTGCCCCAAGATTACAGAAAACCAAATATTATTATGTTTATTAAACAAATTTGTAGACATTTTTGCTTATTACAAGCTTGTTTGTTCTACTGGCTGATTATTTTTTTCTTTTAGATTTTAAACATTTATTTCAAGAAACAAGCAAAATTTCTGCCAGAAAACTGGATGAATAATCTTATATTTGATTTATAGTAATCTCATATTAGGAAATATTTGTTAAATTTGCCCATGCTCAAGATGATTTCACTTGCTAAGGCAGCATTTTCTTTTTGCATAAGTAGTATAAGGAGATGTGAAGTCACTGGCTGTGTTTACATGAGGAGATTTTCTACAATCCAAATGAATTAATTCCAGTTGCAGAATACTGATGAGCTTTGTCCTAAACTGGACATATTAGATGTAATCCGAGCCATAGTTCAGCGCCAATGTTATTATAACAGCAAGAATCACATGAGTCCAATCAGTGCGTTCAGCTTTTTACTCGAGCAGCAAAACCTCATACAGATGTCATTATTAGATGGACAGGGAGAAGAAGTGTTTAGGACCACACTAAAGTTGTTCCTTATATCACTTTCACAAGCAAGGATGCTGTATATGTTGAAAATACCATAAAATGCACACATTATCCATCAGTTTAATGCACAAATTATCCATCAGGAAAATACCTTTACTAAAGTTAAAGGTCATTTTGGGATATAGTTTTTATCAAAGATTTTATCTCATGGCTTAAAAGTCATCAATCTTTTTTTATCAAAGATTTTATCTCATGGCTTAAAATTTTTCTATTTAATGGATTATTAAAAGACTTTTTTTTTTTTTTCAGATCGGCTTCAATCGGTTTACTCTATCCCAGTCGAGTTGTTTACTTGAGCGATTTTTATTCCAGATTATTAGCCAGCATGTAAACATAGCTATTGTTAGGACAAATATGTATCAGTTAGCATGAAATACTCATGCTACTATGTACAGAATTGTTAACTAGTTCAAAGCAAAAATATGTGTAGATTTAAGGACGAGGATACAAAGAACTATGATTCCTACTGATTAATTGAGTGTGGTGCAGGGGTCCTGCTGTAATCCTGAACTATGAATACTCTCTCTGAGACCTTTCACAGGATAAAGCGGTTACTGAGGTTGAACGAATGAATAATGTAGTGTTAGGCTTTCCAGATGTTTCTTTATTACCTCCAGTAACAGAAGTGTTCAGATTGTGTATTGTAAGATCTACATAATGGAAAACTATCAAAATGGCATCAGTTTAAAAATGTTCATCCCCCTTTTCTGAATGTGACTTAACGATTCCAACCGCGTTCATAGCCTTTGTGTTGCTATACGTCCCTCATAATTCTAATATTGTATTATTTCTATTGTTTGTATTTTTTTCTATTGTGTTATTATATTATTTTCTCATTTGCATTAGAATTTTCTCTATTGGGAAAGCTGTCTTTTCTCTAGCTTCCTCTATTCTGCTGTTTTTTGTTTTTTTTCAAAAATAATTTGACACACACACATGGGATGTCTCTTGCTTGAACAGCAACAATCATGAATAAATTATTGACAGTGATTCTTTCGGTGGAACATTAACATTGCACATACACTGTATACGTTTGAATATGGATCCAGCTCAAGCCTAATCAGAATAAAGCGCTTACTGGAGATGAATGAGTGGTTGATTTGATGAGACATGAGCATTGATTGTGTAGCTCGTTTATTTCGACATACAAGCAACACAGCGACAAGGCCTCATTTGTTTTATGAACAGCAGTCTCTGATGTCTGCTCCGGAAAGTCGGTCTGCCCAAATTCATCAAAAGTCAGGTCTGAGAATCAGAATCAGAGCTGCAGTCGTTACCTTGAGCTTTGCTGCGTGAGTTTTTCTCCATGGTGAGAAAAGTGAAAACAGAAGTGAGTAATCGGGTGAGTTTGAGTTTTCTGGAGGCAGGTCAATCTGTCACTATACTTGTTGCTGTGAAAAATTAGCACGTCCTACACAAATAGTGCCTCTGCAGTTTAATTGACTCTCATTTTGGCAGATGGGAATAATAGCTCTTCATGCTCAGGTGGGTGAAAGATTCCATCATCAGGAATGTTTCATGAGGAGAAACAATAGGCTGTCGTTATAGGGAGCGTAAGTTCATAACTGCTAACTAACTTTTGATTAGCAAAACTTGCTCTCTTTAGAGTTGTCCCGCATCAGTGCTAGCTATCCTGCGTAGCTACGAGGCAGCACGACAGGAAGGATCTGCTGCACTGCTGCTTGTTGAAGTGTATTAGTGGAGTCGATTATCATTATAAATAAAAAAAACTTTTTAATGAAGAGCGGACTCTTCGTTATACTCAGTCTCCTGTTCGATCATCAGAATGCCAGCAATTATATATTGTGACTTCACAGGAAATGGAAGGATCCACAATCCAGACATACACGAAGAACAACTTTTTCAGCAGTTCTGGAAGTTTCTTAGGCATCATATCTTTGAAATAAAGATCAAGTCAACTGCATAAGGACAACCAAGGGAGCGCTGTGTTCCCTTTTCAAGGATGGTAAAGTTCCATCAGCTGAGCATATTGTAGCAAGTACACTGTCGCATTATTGCATGATATTTCTGAAATACATTCGAAACTGTTTGAAAGCTCTTGCGCTTTTATAAGCCTTAGGTCAGCTGTAAGGGGGCAGTTGTTGCAGCTCAGGAACAGCATATCTCTCTCTCTCTCGCTCTCTAAAAACAGTGTATTCCCACTACAGCTGCCCCGTCTGCACACCTATAGCATATATTCTGCCAGCCATTATATCACATGTAATTACCATCGATAGCGGCGCTAATGTAAGAGCTTTTCCCGTGTGAACACTGAGTGACCTGGCTGCTAACGCAGACATATTGATGTAACTTGTTAGTCGAGAACATACAGCTGATGGTCTTTTACAATGTTCTGTAGAATTAAATCCTTTTTAAAGCATTATTGCCATTACGACTGAACCTCCCAGTGGAGCTCCTCATGCGATTTCCTAGAAAATCAGGGCTAGCCTTTTCGTTTTTTTTGGAATGGAGAGGGAAAAATGTTTCGGAGACGAAGCGTTTAGTCCATCCTCCCACACACACAGCTATTTCTGTTCAGCTCCATAAATCATTCATCACCTAAGATAAAGTCTCAGTCTCTGGAAACGTTTCCCTCTCTCTTAATCATCCCGTTCCCCTCGTCTGCATGGTTTTTACCTTAAGCAGATCATTGTGTTTGAATGACTAATCAAATCCATTCAGTCAAAATTATTGGCACTTCACCATGCATTAATTGTAGAGGATCTTTTTCCTAGAGAATAACATTACTTTGTCTCTTCCTGGAAAGATTGGAGGCACATATCTTTTCAGAATATTTGAAGATCTTTTATATTTTAGGCTTGCATATTTATTCAGTCTGAGAATTTCATAGATGTGGCACCTTTACTCGAACTTTCTGCCTTTTCTTCGCTGCCAGTTGTTTGATGTAAAAAAAAACTAGCAATATGCTAATATCCTGGTGTGTGTGTCATGTGCGTGTATCTGCCATATCCCACATCATGCAGCTAGTGGTTACAATCTGTGGGCGGTTTAGGGAGCTCCTCTGGGCCGACTGCTGTCTATTGATTAACTCTGTTGTGATGCAGTGAAACATCCCAACCTGCTGTGCAGTGAATCATTGTGCAAACAATGTGTGTTTGTGGTTTAGAGAGATTGATAGAGGTCTCTCTCTCTCTCTCTCTCTCTCTCTCTCTCTCTGTGTGTGTGTGTGTGTGTGTGTGTGTGTGTGTGTCTGTGTGTGTGTGTGTGTGTCTGTGTGTGTGTGTTTGTAAGTTGACAAATGAGTGTTGTCATTGTATGTTTAACTTCTGATCCTTAATGCTAAAAACTCAGGGGGAAGATCTATCACCCTGCAGTCAGTAAAAATGAGTGTTATGCAGGATGTCCTTTTTTAATCCACTGGCTCTTTTTTTTTTTTAAATACCTTTCCAGGTCACCACTGTTAGTGCACTTATTTAATACTTATTTAGTATAATAGTAATTCCCACAGCATTTTAGTGCTAGCAAACTTGTCAATACTCAAACTACTGCAGCATATATTTATTAAAATAAAAAAATATAAGATAGATAGATAGATAGATAGATAGATAGATAGATAGATAGATAGCAGGCCAAGTCCTCCGCCCAGAGTTTTAGTTGACTAGCTTTTAAAATCAAATAAAATAGAACCTCATAAAAAAACAATTGTCATAATAAATCAGACCAGCCAACCCCAAGAGGAGGAATGCAGTCCCGCCTTCGAGAGTGTGTGTTTGTAGGGGATAAGCACGGTAAAAATAAATAAATAAATAATAACAGTACATTTTCAATACAGAAAATACATTTTCCTTTCACAATTTTCTTGTCTAATGTCCCTCATGTCTGTGCTGACCGGCACAGGAGACCAGGAAAAAACTCAGGTTTTTTGCGTATGAAGAGAGTGCGCCTCCTTTTTGTATTTGTATCTGTTTAGAACACATAATCTGTTCACTCTGAATCATTTGCATTCAGTTACTTCCTTACTACAAAGCCATGGTTACCATGGTGACTTCAGAATGGTGCAGGGATAAAGTATACTCTCTAAAACCGTGACTGCGAGCTTTAGACTGCGAGTGACTTCAGTGATGCCACAGCCATGCACAGTCAGGAGTCCAGGAGAGGAAAATCAGCCCTGCTCGCTGGGTGAGATGGATGGAGCTATCTGCTACTGATCAGAGCAACACAAGCCAATAATCCACATCCATGAACTCTTGTGTATGCAGGAGGGCAGGTAGCATGCCTGTGATGTTGCATGATCAGCAATTTGAAGAGATGTAGTCGGCAGAGGTGCGCATCTCAGAGGAATCAGTTTTGCCTTCACGTTCACAGGCATAACAAGCTTGTGGATGGGAATTGGGTATGACTAAATTGGAAGAAATTGGGGTTAATAATCACTATCCTTTTAATTAATTTACAACATGCCACGGTCATAAGCTGATATGCTGACAATTAGCCAGACAAATAATAAAATCAATAGTAATGGTGTCACCCTTACCTTTAATCATAGCTTAGGAAGTCCTTCAGTTTCTTAGCAATAGGTCCTCTTCGCAGTATTGTACATACGTTTTAAGAAGATTTTTGATTGACATTTGGAAGAACTGTTTAAATAACCACTAACCTGGACTGTAGGGTAGCCACAGCAGCTTTTACAGAAGATAAGTTCCATTGCTGGAAGAAAAAAAAAAAAATGAAGCTTTCAGTTTCATAGAAAAGCCCTCTGTATGGACAGTTCTTGAATGGCACACTCAGCCCAAAGAGTTCATATGTGGAACTCGTGCAATCTCTTAGATTGACTTGCTGCTGACGGAAAAGCAAAAGAGCACGGCTCTGTCCAATTGTAATTCACCGATTCTGATCTCGTGCTGTGGTTCTTTTCACAGTCTGAATACAGCATCTTTCATTATTGGCTCCAGAGCCTCTGATTTAATTTCCTCCCTTCTCTCTAAAGTTACAGAGCGGTTCTCCTTCTGCGAAGCTAAGCGTGAGCAATGCTTTAAAGATTGAACACTGGGGTCCTCTGACACCCGGCTTAGCGAATTTGAAGACTAACACGACATCCAGGAAGCGAATGGAGTTTCTAATTCTGTTTGACACCCAATCTAATGAGAAACACATCTTAACTAGTAAGGAAGGATGATGAAACAAGTGGAGAATTTTATGTGATGGTAATTGCTTACAAAGTTATTTGACAGCATTGGACAAATCTCTGGAGTGCAAAAAAATACTACTACTACACAGTGAGGAGAGGTGAGAACGCCGATGTCTCATCCTACATTTAGAGTTTAAAGCTGGTTTAAATGTGTGTGTAGGACGCGATTTTGTTTCTTTCAACTCAGCAGCCACTGACCTTGTCCTGGTCATTCTGTCATCATGAATCCAGCCGTGCCTGGAGGAGCTTCTCGGCGTGTGTAGGCGTACAGGCATGTACTGCTCTCCAGCTCTACGCTGGATTGTCTGAGATCTCAGCAAAGGAATTTAGCAGAACCCCCAGCTCACAACAAATCAGCTGCTACTATTGAGATGAAAGCCAAGAGCAACAGTCATTTTTCAGCAGTGCAGACCAGCACCGTCTGCCAAATGAATTCTGCGTAGCAGATGCTGAATTTTTACAGACGACACTGTGATGGGCCTTAAATCTCAAAGCCAGGAGAATCACAACCTAGGGTTTGTGGGCAAAATTTCTTAGATACCATCAGAGTAAAAATCTAAGCTCCCTTAAGCTTAGATATGTTGCAGAGACTTAGAGCAAACTGAATGTATGGCATTATAGAGATTTATGATACCGTATATTCCTTTATGTTTTATCAGTAAGGCTGCTCAATCGCATTGTATTGGAAAGCAAAGATTTGTGTTCTATTTAACTTTGCCACTGGGGGCACTGTTTGTGAAGGGAGCTTAGACCCTGAAGGTCACAGCTTTAGATATTTTTCTACTGCTTACATTCAACATAACTATGTGTCATTAAATCTCATTATTCAGTTTCATCCCAAAGGTGTTCCGTGGGGTTGAGGTCAGGGCTCTGTACAGGGCACTCGAGTTCTTCAGCACCAATCTTGGCAATCTGTGTCTTTATGGTGCACAACCTTGTTTTGTACACAGGGGCATTGTCATGCTGGAAACAAGTTTGAGCCTCTTAGTTCCAGTGAAGCAAAATTGTAATGTTACTCAAGTACATTCTGCATAACTGTGTGCTTCCAACTTCCAACTCCAAGTATACTGAACGTACAGTGTTATAGAGACTTATGATACCATATATTCCTTTATGTTTTATCAGCAAGGCTGCTCAGTGTCATTGTATTGGAACGCTAAGATTTGGCTTCAGAAAATGGAAAAATAAACTTTCGGATCACTCAATAGGATAGAAGAAAATGGAATTTAATGATCAAATCAGTTTGAGAAAATGAGAATAAACCCTAGCTAATCTAGCTTTTATTATTATTATTATTATTATTATTATTATTATTATTATTATTAGCGCTATTAATAGCACTACAGATTCCAATGACCTCTTTTTTTCTGTTTAATTGTCAGATTTGCTAATAAATGGATTTGCCATTTAATTCCTTTATAACTTTGTGGGAACTGAAAAGAATGTTCATCTTTAAAAAAAAAAAAAAAAAAAAAGAAAGAAAGAAAGATTGTATTGTCATACAGTCTCCATCTGGTTTGCCTCAGGCTTCTCTTAGCCATGACCTTTCTGTTGATTTTAAAGCACAAGCTGCATTTGCAGTCATTAAGGGTCAGCAGATGATCCTGAAGCCTTTGATGCCTTGATACAAAGCACTAGACTCTCTCTTGTTCCACTTTAGGAAATTCGGGCGCATTCTTTCTTTTGGCGTAAATGAACTCACATTCTTACTCTTCTCAAATCTTTCTTTTTTCTGTTCTTTAACTTTAACTTCATAAGACTTTATGGTGTCCACAGAGCTTGTGAAAATCACCTGATTATCATATTGCAAAGAGGTTTTGCTGATGCTTCTGGCTACACACACAGCAGGAGGAACTTTCGGTGGTTGGAGTAAGTAGCTTTGGAAGAGAGGGTGGCACAAGAACGAAAGAGGGGTTTACCTAGGGGAATAAGGCTGAAGGCTGAAGGAAAATTTGGACAGATGCAGAGAAATGGGATGGAGAATGGACAGAGAAATTGGATTATGGTGCCTGCTTGACTCAAATATTGGAAACAAATGCTTTCTGAAATCCTTGACTTATTTCTTACTGCTTATTCCTTAAACTGGTTAAACTGCTATTCTGCATTTTTAGTAGTCTTTTTAAATACATTTTTACGAAAATTGTATTTAAGGAATTAAATACAATGGGGTGTGTTTTTACAGGAAAATAATCAATGACAGGTTGGTATGATGCAAGCCAATGCAAAGTGGATTTACTCTTCCCACCCTGAAGTGGATTCATTTCCTATAACATCATGTAGCAAAGTGTTTTTTTCACTCTTACACCACATCAGTTGGCCAAGGGTTACAATTTATAATTTAATAATGAACAACTTAATGTGCTTTTTAACCATTTATAGTTGCATGTAATATTATGGAACATCCGCAAAACAAGTTTTTTCCTGTTATCACTTACATTACAGCAGCTATAAACAGCCGTCACCTCAGCAGCCTCTTTTTTATTCTCTCTCTTGAAGTTTATAAGATTAAAAAAAGAAATAAAACCTCAATCTGAAAGTCCAAACTTTTCTGTCCTGAAGATGGTGGAAAACGTATTCTCCGTAACAAAGCGCTGACGATGGAGACTCCGTCCACGAATGTTAAATTACGGTCTTTTCACCAAAATCTTCACAATATTAACAATACGTTTTTCCGTGGTTAATGACAACAGCTGTTCATTTTTAGCCTTAGTCCAATGTGGAATGTCCACCGTACATGTCCCTGTGAATGAACCGTTACTGTCAATAATAGCATATTCGAATGAGTGCATTATTATAAACCTGTCAAATTATTTCAGTTACTGTCCAATCTGTGCTGTTCGAGAAGCCTAGTCAAGACCTTCTGACCAGTCAGATTTGAGAATTCAACATCACTGTTCTGTAATGAAGAATAATGAAATGCTTTTCATTTTGTCTCTCAATTATATGAAGTCTACGGCCAATTATTAGAGTAGTTAATGGGCTGCTTATCAAATTTAATGTTTTTTTTTTTCTCCTTTCAATTATATGAATATTCAGGTCAGTGAATTAGCACTCGGCTGATCAGTTATGAATCATTGCTCCTTAGAGTAGATTCTCTAAATTAGCCAAACTATCTGCATTCATTTGTGAAAGGTCGCAGTTAACGTTCGTGGAAGTTTATCCTCCGTGTCTGAGCTCTCGAACTGTAATTAACCTCCTTGATAGCTCTGTGACGGTCTCTAAAATGAAGTATGAGTTTACATGTAAATGCCCTTTAAAAAAAAAATTTTAGAATTAAAAAAACAAAAAATCAGGAATAATTCATGTCTTTGGGAATAACTCGCATTTGATTTGCAGAGATGGATAATGGTCTCTTCTGAGGCTTCTGTAGTGAGGCTTCTTTAGTGAGGACATTTCACAAGTTCTTTGTGTCATTTTTTAGACAATTTTTCTGACTAGAGCTCAAACTGACCATTTTATAGTGTAAAACATCTGAAAAACTAAAAAATGATACATCGTTCATCAAAATGATCGAACATTCGTTCATCGTCAGTATGTGCGTTATCTTATTCAGGGTGAAGGTGGATCTGGAGCCTATACCGGGAACAGTGAGCATGAGGCATGAGATGGGGCATCAGTCTATTGCGAGGCACCACACACACACACACACACACACACACACACACACACACATTGACACCGGGGGTCAATTTTAGTGTAGCCAGTTTGCATGTTTGCATCTGCATGTTTTTGGGAGGTGGGAGGAAGCTGAAGGTCCTGGAGGAAACTCACGTGGAGAAAATGTGTTTTTAAAAAAACAACTGCTTTTTTATTTATTAGGGGCCCAAGCACAAACCGTAAGTCCGAGCAAGCTGAAAGTTGTTGTAGTGCATCATTATAATTGGATTTCTAATGATCACTGATTTACTTGAAACACATGGCCTCCATCAGCCAATCAGCTTTTACATTCAGCAGCCATTTTATAGGATTAGCATTGAGCTAACTGAGCTGAAAATTGAACTCTTTGTTCATCTGTTGTCTCACACAAATAGAAAGGAGAACCACAGTGGAATTTCACACATATGCAGATTGTTAGTTATTTATATCTGTAGTCAATTTCTTAATCAGTGATATTTTGGATATTATGTTTGTATATTTTTGCAATATATATGGTGATTTATATCTGGGGCAGTCGTGGCCTAATGGTCTGAGAGTTGGACTTGTAACCCGAAGGTGAACCTGAAGGTCGTGGGTTCGAGT
>CM074967.1:8066211-8084139 GCA_037577455.1 Pangasius macronema | reverse complement strand
AAAGCTGGCTATGATAGAAAGGTGTCAGAACACACAGTGCATCACAGCTTGCTGCGTATGGGGCTGTGTAGCCACAGGCCTGTCAGAGTGCCCATGCTGACTACTGTCCCCCGCCAGAAGTGCCTACAATGGACAGGTGAGCATCAGAACTGGCAAGAACCTAAGCAAGCATTTTTACTGCTATTGCTATTTTAATAATATTTTTAATCTGTTTGGATATGATTTTTTAAATATGTTACATGCTTATTCAAATTAACTTTGAAATTAGCCTAAATATAAAAATAATCATATATATGTGTACTTCAGTTGTATTACGCTGCCATCAGGGTAAAGTGTCCAGATGCACAGTGTTCAGGTTCACTGTTAGACAGCTGACACATCTTCTCCTGAAAGCCAATGTTTTCTGCTTTTTACTGTCAATCAATTGTCTTGGCTCTCAATTCCCTTTAATTAAACAGAGGCAAGTCCTGCTAATTGTACTAGTAGTCTTTTTAATGATAATGTTCAGCTATATCCTATGTTAATAGCAAATGAAAAACCTTGGCTCTTGCCTTTCTGTTGTCAAAGGCACTTTTCTCTGTCTAAGAACCATCGCCAAGCTCGAATTGTTCTCTTTTAATGAACTAAAGAAAATCATTCATGCATTCATTCCCCCCTGCAGTAACTTTTGCAGTTTGCTGTACATCGAGTTTAATCAGTGCTTATTGTCCTGGTTACAGTTAGTGCACAATGCTGCTGCTAGGTCACTCATGGGAATCGAAGAGAGCATAGTACAGTAAACCCCTTCTTGCATCACTTCATTGGCTTCGAGCTCATTTTAGGCCTCAAAGTGCTCTTATTTGGCTTTTAATGCTTTTAATTGCTGCTGCTTTGTGAGTTTTGCTAATTTACTCACATTCACTGCTTCAAGGTCAAGGCTGAAACTTAATGGGTGATTATGCTTTTACAGTTTCAATATTTACATCCAGCCTTAAAATCTGTAATTACACACTCACATTTGAACAGGGTCAGTAGGAAATAGTGTTTGTTTCCACACTACAGTTGAGTATTGTACTTGTTTATCCTGTTGTTTCAAGTGTTATTTTACTCCCATGTCACTTTTAATCCTCTGTTCTATCCTATATACAGAACTTTGCTTAGTTGTTTTGAAAATCTCCCTTCCTTCCTTCTTTCTCTTTCCTTCGTTTCTTCATTGCTTGCTTTCTACTTGATTACTACTTAGTTATATAACAGGCTAATCATTACAAAGTATATGCTTCATATAAAAATACATTTATAAATTGGTCAAGTAACGTAATTTTGACAGTTGCCTCACATGACAGATGCCTCAGTTTAGCTTAGCTACATCATGATAAACATAGCCGTCCTGAGAAAATAGTAAAATGAAGGAAAGCCCAAGTGTGTCCAAAAGTGCAGTCGATGACACTACAGTTAAAAGTAGAAAGCACGTATAACCAGTACCCTTGAAATTATAGACACATAAAAATGTCACTTTAAGACTTAAGGCACTTTAGGATTTTAAACAAAGAAGTGCTTGATCAGCGACATGTGCATGGCAGAACTTTACAAGACATTACACTGAATTTTTCACAGAAAATATATAGGACCTACTTATTAAGATGTCTCTGTACACCAGTGCCTGTGTTTTCACCACCATTTCACACAGAAATGTGCATTCATATTTGTAATGAGGTACTATAATATCCCAAGTTCTTTCTAACTGTCTGATCATACACGTGATCAGCACATTCTCAGTCATCTGAAGAGACATTCTTCTGGTTTTCCTTACACACGAGTATTAGTGTAACTGAATGTGTGCTTTTGACTTCGATTTCCAGCCCTGTTTACTGATGTCATTCCCATAGATATAAATGTGGGTGCAGCTTCAGTCACTGTTGTGAATCTGCCCCAATAATGAACTGTCTTTCAAAGTCACTTAGATCTTTTCCTCTTGCCACCTTGATCCAAAATTAGGTTTGCTGAGCTCGTTCAGCATTTTCNTAATTGTATCAAGCAGTACACCTGTCTGGAAGCATCTGCACCTGTGTTTCTCCACTCATTTATTCAGTTTTACTTTAATTTGTCATTCATCTGTATGGAAGATAAAATCTTGCTTTCTCTGCAGTGACAGTTTTCTGGGTCTCGTCCCTTCCAAACTGGTAACATGGGCCAAATCGTAATCATGTTGTCAGCTGCACATTGTACATGTACATGGTATGGATATAAAAAGTAGAGTGGTGTGCAGTTATAATGCAGCCTGAAGGCTTTCATTTTTTTGGTATGACTCAGTGTTGTGACGTTAAGTGCTGAAGGTTAGCACAGCAGGAAGCTTTTTACACACTCCCTGCTGCAAACACAAGGTCCCCATGTCTGTGTGATAGCATGCAACACTACATTATTATGCGTTAACCAACCACGGAATGCTTTCTGGTGCCAGAGAGGCTGGGTGGGTACGAAAAGGAAAAAAAAACATCCAGTGAGCGGCAGTTCTGCAGAAGGAAGGAAACTCCTTGTTGATGAGGGAGGTCAAAAGAGAATGACCTCAATGGCTGTAGCAGGAAGGCTACTTTTTCTACTGGAAGGCTATGGTAGCTCAATTAAACACTCTTTACAGGCGTGGTGAACCGAAAAGCATCTGAGAATGCAAGATACATCGAAGTTTGAGGTGGACAGGTGGGCTTCAACAGCAGAAGACCACATTGGGTTCAACATCTGTTAGCCAAGAACAGGAATCTGATGATACAGTGGGTACAGGCTCACTGAAACGGAACAGCTGAAGACTGGAAACCAGGCAATGTCCAGATGATCTGAGAACCACCTGAAACCTATCATTTTTTACTTATTTTATTTTATTTATTTATTTATTTTTTTATTTATCACATGGCAGAAAAGCCAGTTCACTGAAGGGGAAAGGACGTGGGTTGTGAAAGCCGCACATATAATACTTTCACTTCATTCCGAGTTTATTTAGATGAGCTTTAACCTGTGTGCCTCAGTTTTGCAAAACAACCAGGGAGGGCTGTAAACTCTGGTTGGTAAAAGCACAGGGCAGAATGTGAGGTTGCACTGTTTAGCATTTTAACTGTTAGCATACAGAGTGTTTGAGATAAAATTCTGTTTTTTTTTTTATCTCCTTGCTAGAATTTTCCTCTTAGCACTGTTGGTACCTGTGTATAATGCTTTAACTCAAAAAAGTGAATTAAAATTCCAGGATTATTTGCATTCATGTTGGATTTTGAGTTAGTAAATGATGAATCTTTTCCGTGCATTGAGTTGCCCTTGAGCCACTGTCTGAGTCATCAGTGCAGCTACTTTCTGTGCAATCTTATTTCTGAACCTTTTTGTGATATTGGAGCTTGCCTTTGGAGAGAGGGGGAAAAAAAAAGCAAGATTTCAATTTACGGCTTTTAAATTACATCATTAAATGTCGTGACGTCAATGCACTGCTCCATAGTGTCAACAGGTTTTAGACCATGTCTATTGCTGTTCAGATCAGTGAGAAAAACATGCTGATTTAAATACTCTATTTTCCTTCACTAATGTGTTGTAATGTGTGATTTAAGCCTAGTAGTAACGATTATCCTGGGAATTATGTTCAGTCATGTTCAGTTTGCTTCTAGTTTTGCACACAGCTATAATAATGCAGTTAAGGGTAGCTTACGTTGTTGCAGGCTGACAGTGCACTAAATTCTAGTTTGGCACAGAAGTGCTTTGTTAGCGCCAAGAAAATGGTAAGAGATGATGTGTGGCCTGCTGTTTTGCTGTAATGAAGCTGCTAGTTTATTTATTTGTTTATTTATTTAAAGTTTTCTGGTTTTGTGTTTATGCACTTATTCAACTGACAGTTGTTGTAGCTTTTAGGAAAGTAAAACTTTGACCTTTGTGTGCGTGTGTGTGTGTGTGTGTGTGTGTGTGTGTGTGTGTGTGTGTGTGTGTGTGTGTGTGTAGGATGCAGGAGGAGAGAACGCAGCCACCCACGGATCCTCTGAGGACAGAAAGGAGAAGGTGCCCAGCCCTCACCTTAGTCAGCTGGTGGTTCTGACGGCCAGCAGCACGCTGTATGGGCTGGCAGAGCGTGTAGTCGCCACAGAGTCACTGTAAGACCACCACTTCTGCTCTTTTTATTCTTCCAAACATTTACCTTCTAGGACAACTGGCATACTGCAGTCAAGATGTGAACCCAGTAAAGTATTTCAGCAGACTGAATTGTGTAAATGGAAAAAAAAACTCTAAACATGACCCAGCTCGGCTTCTGTAGCAGATCCTCTGTTGCATTTTGTTTAGCTTAAGGCAGCTCATCAGACCAGAGACTCGCTAGGAGGCTAGAGATGTTAGTTCAAAGACATGACTGGTAAAAAAAAAAAGGGACAATGAATTATTTGTTCTTTCTCTGCTTCAAGTTCAAAACCTTTATGTATCATCTGTATCTCATTCAGGGTTCATGGCGCTAGTCAAAAGTGGTAATGTGAAATGCCACTGTGAAACACAACACTTCAGATTGCCTCATTTATATCTGCAAACTAATCATTGGTAGTTAAGCATTAAAAGGTGAGCGTTGTCACTATTCAGCCAGGTTAGTTGTTTATCTGGACCTTTGTAAGCAAGACATTGCATGTAACTGGACGTTTGCAGTGATGTTCTGGACGGCTCCCCTCCTCTTCTCACCTGTGGTGTCCAATATACTGTAGTCCAGGGGTGTCCACATGTTTCTTGTTGGGGACCAGATGGAGAAAAGATATGTAGTTAGATGCTACAGACTCTTGGTATTAATTCAAATAAAGAAGTAATATGCCTGCTTGATTAGCACCACTACCTTTTTAATTTGAGTGACTAACTCAGTAGTTGGAGTTTAAGCCATTTCTGCTGAATGCGTGAAAGTGTTGCATTAATATATCACCAGTTAATCATTTTAGTGTGAACAGTGATGTCCCTGGGACTGCTGAATTGTTGTTGTGTGAAAAATCTTCCATTCTCAGAGTGACTCAGTTTCTGGTAAGATTGATGCTGTTTATATTTTGTATCTTTTCTAGTCACTCTCTCTCTCTCTCTCTCTCTGCAAGAGGTTTTCCATGCTTGACTATAAGTTATTAGTCTAGCTGCCAGTTGTTTCACCTTTCATTTCATAATGTCTCTTAATGTTAAACTCCTGGATTACCACAACTCATTCCTGACAAATTAAACAGACACACTTTCCTCTGAAAAAAAAAAAAAAAACTAAGTTCTCATCCAGCCAATGACTATACAGTACACATCCATCGAATGAGTTCAGTTTAGCATCCAATCATTTTAGCATAATATCAAATCATTCCAGTTTAGCATCCAGTCAGATTAATCAATGTACCTTCTCATGCTATATAATGTAGTTAGCACTATAGCTATCTGTATGCATTTGAAGATGAATAAGACACTGCGGTATCGACTTGAGGATGAGTAGCAATGGCTCTATCTCAGGATCCTACCTCAGTACCCTACGTCAAACCAGGTTGAGGTGAGGTTTGCTAATTTGCTAACATTAACTGGCTATGTTTAATTTAGTTTTCATTTTATTTTTACTTTTTAATATTTGATCATATCAACAAGCAACTTTCACTTGAGAACATTTGTTTGGCTGGATACTTCTGCTTTTAATTAAGATTTTGATACATTAGCTCTACTTTCATTTAAGTGTAATTTCTTAGTAGTTTGTCCACCCCTGCTTCTTCCTCTCATGGGCTTCCTCCAGGTTTTCTCCCATAGCACCATCAACTCCAGTAAGATGACATTCTTACTTGACTCAGACACCAGTACTATGTCAGGGCTCAGAGATGTCTTCCCGATATGCTGGGGAAATCTCAGCTGCTTTTCCATGTTAACCAATAAAAGCTTTTTTATATACTTTAACACTAACACAAAGGAGATGCTGAGACTTTCATCTTTTATTGTACTTCAAAAATGACTAAAATAGCACTTTTATTGTCCTTGGACGAAAGTTTAAACTTCATTTTGTCCAAATTGCTGTAAAAGCTTTAGTTGTTTTATTTTTTTTCCAAGATAAAGTTCCAGTCATCAGGTGAAAACAGTTAAGAAGGAATAAATTCATGCATGCGCACAAACGTACACTAATCAGATCTTGATTCTTTACTGTTTGTTTGTGATTTGTGCGTACATCAGATATCACAAATACAAAAATAGTTTCAAATTGATCTAGAATCCTCCAGTAGCTTTCTAAAACTGTGTTTATGTGGTTCAGAAGGGCACGAAATCATCATGAAGCCATATTATTTTTACTGGATTAAAAAAAAGAGTTCAATGAATGCTGAAGATTTTTAGACTAGTAAGTTATATATGTCTGAAACTGTGATTCATAGAGGCAGGCAGTTCTGTCATTTTTCTTCTAGCGGTTACAGGAAGGAATTGGGGCAAGTCCTCTGGGACCAACCCCGCTCACATAGGTAACTATGGTCATATATTCCTTGAGTGATATCCCAGATTACTCGCCAAATTGCTGCGTTTGGCCTTTTTTTTCCTCAGGGTCAGTTTTATCCATTAAATGGTGCAATGTTGTGGATTCTTATGACTTGCCTGCATCCCCACTAATCCAAATGAGGGCCAACCTCTGGATGACTTCTGGACTGTTAAATCACCATTTACTTTGAAATCCCTTTCTTGACGTTCGGGTGCTGGTTTTTCTTTCTGCATTTTTTCTTTTCTCATCACTTATCTTTTCTGTCTCACTCTCTCTTTCTCTCCCTCTTCCTCTGTCACACATACACACAAAAAGAAAAAAAAATCCCTGCAGCTGAGTGACTGAAGAGCTGCTGGATCTGCATGCCATAATCCAGAGCTCAGAGATATGGCCATCTAGAATGCCAGATGGCGTTCAGTGCATGCCAGGCTTAAAGCCTACAATCAGACATCCAGCAATTTATGGGAAAGCTGTGAAGGAACTTCATTGTGGATTTCCTTACATTAGTAACGTGCCTGTTCTCGATTGCTGGGCACTGGAAAACAACAGAGGTGGTAGTTGATATTCCTCATAGTCCCCCATGTGAAGCATGCACATGCTCTGAATGTGCTGCACTTAATAGTTCCATTACCACAGGGCCCATTTCAGAAGAGGTGAGCTCCAGTACCACACTCTCTCATGCTTAATGGAATAATCAATGAAGGCCAGAAAGCTTGTGCAGGGATCAAGATAAGAGGTGACAGAGATAAGGGCAGGAAACAGGCTGCTCATTAATGTCTAAGCATCATATTTATACCAGCATGACCTGAATAACTTAAAATTACAGTTTCAAACTCCCTCTCATATCTCAGCTAAATTGTTTTCCAGTTCCACCTTTCATTCTATTTTTTAATGGAAAGAAATCAGAAAAATATTCTACTAAGGCACTTTTTTTTCCCTTAACATTCTTCCACCGACCTAATGACTAGATAATAAATAATTTGTTATGTTGGACTCTGTTAAAATGTATTTCCATTCACTGTTTGCATCTGACTTTACTTTCTACATGTTTATTGTAGCTTGTAATGGATTTTGTTTTGCTGCATTGGGTCGTCACTATTTTTCTGTTTATTATAAATAGTTGATTGTTACATTTACAGTTAGTACGTTTGCCTCGTACCTCTGAGTTCACATGTCCTCCCTGTGCTTAGGGGCTTTCCTCCAGGTACTCCGGTTTCCTCCCCCAGTCTAAGGCATGCGTTGTAGGTTGACTGGCATTTCCAGATTGTCTGTAGTGTGTGAATGGTTGTGCGATCATGCCCTGTAGTGGATTGGCACCTTGTCCAGGGTCCTAATCTGGACACGACCCCACGACCCTGTGTAGGATAAGTGGTATGGAAAATGGATGGATGGCTGGAAACCAACAACATATTTAAAGTGAGTTAGTAACAAAAATGCTCAACCAGGCTGTTATAATATTTACAGTAAGACATTGTATTTTGGATTTTTGTGAATTTCTCTGGCTGTTTTCAGGTTTTTTTCTTCTACTCTTTGGGCTGAGTTTCTTCAATTCTTGAGTGAAGTTTTTTGATGGTGTCCTTAGCACATTGATATTTTTTTCATACTCTGCTACAGCTTTGTGAAAGGTCAGTTGGATTCAGAAGAAGCTATCACGAGAAAATATTGACATTTCACAAGGCTGTAGCAGAGTATGAAAATATATCAACTGTATATATATATATATTTTTTTTTTTGCTTCTTTAGATGTGTCGTGGTCAAAAAACTTCATGAAATGTTGACTTTTTTTAATTATAATTTAAAAAAAACTAAAATTTTAAACTAAAAAAAATGATAAAAGGCTTTTCTGGACTAAGTTATGTTTCTGTTTTTATATACAATATCTCAACAGAAGGAAACATTTAATGTTTGTTTTAGTAAAAGGGAGATAATTGCACTTAAAAATTGCAATCAGATTCCACTAAAAGACACTAACATATTGACTAAAATTCCTTCAATTTATTGGTTTAATTTCCACTTAATTATGTAATGAATAAAATCTAAAAAATAGTAAATATGACTATCTATGATGGAAAATGAATATAATCCTTTTCTTGTGGTGCACATCAGTCATGGCATTGGACAAACCAGAGCCTCAACATCACTCTTGACCTGAATAATGACTGCTCTGTTCTCATGGTGTTCATGTTAGTAGTAAAACAATCACTAATTAATTCAGTGAGTTTTGTTCTGTTGTCTAAATTTCCCCTTTTTTTTTGATTAGCATTAAACATCTGTGCATCACGGATAATTTGACTACTGTTAGATTGTTTACAAACTGAAACTGTCAGGCTTCACCATCAAAAAATGTGATCAAAGCATGACATTATTTGTCTTATAGAATCAAACGTAGCTAGCGAGTTAGCAATTAAAACTTCAACTTTATTCAGGCCGGCTTTTTACAGCCGTGTCATTCATTACTTGCCTAATGTGATTTCTGTGGACAGAAAGCATAGGCAAGGTTTAAAGTTAAAAAAAAAAAAAAAAAAATTAAAACATTTCTTGGTCATCAAAGTATGTTATAGGCAGAAAAACCTAATTTTGGTCATAATCCAGTTTTTTTTTTCCATCTCTTTTGCCTAAATTCTGGCACAGTGACATTTGACAGGTTTTCCCAGACTGCCGCACAAATATAACTGTCTAGATCATGGTGTTTGATGCCGCTCTGTTTCTCTGGAAACGTGTTTGCTCTCTGACAGGGACATGGTCATGCACAGTGCATGTGTGAGCAAGGCAGACTGGTTTGGATGGTTCCAAGCACAGCATGGTTACGTTGGTGGAGGTCTAGTCTGTCTAGCAGCTGTCGAAAATGTCCTAATAGAAAGATGAGTTTTGATTGCATTCTCTGTATTCAGCCTTAATACAGTGGCTGAAGACTTTGTATTAGAGTAACAGGGTGATGAGTGTTTTAATGTGGGTGTTTGTGTGGGGGTGTGTCCTGTACTTTTTCTCTGCGTATATCCTTTTAGCTTGACAGCAGTTCATTTATAGGCATTCCCGTTGACAAGGTCAGGACATGCTCAGAATTGTTGCTGACCCTCAGCCAAACACATCAGCGTTTACTGACCTTACGCCAGGCTGCAGGAAATGCACAGCAAGCTCTGGAAATAGAGATGCAGAATGGCCTTATGGAGTCTTTATTTATCTATTTTATTTCATTTCTAAGAGCAATTGAGTGGCAGAGCCACAGCTGAATGTAAATCACTGTACAGAAATGTTAAATCTGCACAGCCAACTGCTGAACCAAAGGCTCTTTCAAGTGTAAAAATTCAGTTGTAGTGTTGTTTTAAGCATTGCATGCCAGTGCACTTGACTTTGTATTACAAGCATGCTCTTTTTCAGCTGTTAGATTGTTTTCTCTTGAATTTCTCTTGAACTATATGAAATGTTTGCTGAGCTGAATGTGTTGTTAAGTAGGACTGCAAGTGGACACTTATAGTATATACCAGCTTAGCATATGTGAATTATAAATGAGAGTGTTTCTTCCAGCATCTATAATTATTTGTGTAGTTTCCAGCTGTGTTGAGCCAGAAATCAGTGATTTAGTATTTACTGCATTCTTTAGCTTAATGACCTGTCTGTTTTCTTCAAGCCATCTCCTAAATTGGATAATACATTTCGATTAAGGAAATGGTTAACATGTTACAATTGATTTTCAGTAAATGTATTATTGTAAATTAAGATTTATTAGGTTTAGTTGGAATGTCAAATAAAAATAAATAAAATGAAATAAAAAGACCTGCAGAGTGATTCGAGTGTGACAGGTTTGTAACCAATTGGACAATTTGTAACTTTGTAATCCAAAGGCCTTATGTAAAAAGGTGATGTTCATTCTTTTGGTCATTTCTTTCTTCATTCTGTTCATTCTTTCAGTAATTCATTATTTCATTTTCTCATTTCTTTATTTGGTTGTTCCATTGTTTGTTCATTTGTTTATTCATAAAAGCATCACTGAAATGACCCTGTAGCCCTCGCTTGTCTTGCTTCCCCATGTTTCAGTTGCTAGTATTACTGAACCTGGGTAAGATGTATATATTTTTATATAAAGTATAGTCGCATACGTATAACTACACAATTTTAAAACTCTTCCATTATCCACCTCATTATACGCCTGAAAATGAAGAGAAGAAAAGAATTATGTAGCTGGTAACAATGCGTTCGTGGAATGTGGAGTCTCGCGTCGGCTGGTGAAATAGCTCTGAAAGTAGCTGACCCCGGCTGTACGCCCCATGTGTGCAGCCTCTGAGTGACATGTAAGAAGATTCTAGTGATGTGACCCTGTTTCGCCCTGCAGTGTGTTCCTGGCTGAGCAGTTTGAGCTCCTCCAGCCTCATCTGGACACCATGATGCCTCCAGCCAAGAAACCTTTCCTGCAGCAGTTCTACTCCCAGGTCAGCCTTCTTCAACTCTATTTATGGACTTGCCCTTTTCTGTCCCTCTCATCAAAAACCTTTCAATTGTCGCTCTCTCAGTGTCTGGCAGAGTCGGGGGTGGGGGGTAATGGGGGGGATTGGTATGGGGGTAGTTGGGAAGAGAACGGGGCCAGTGGTGATGCCTCAGTACATGGTGACGAGGCTTGTTATCAGAGCTTTAAATTGCGGCTACTAAATCTTGCTCTCATTTTTCCTCTCCACTGGGATGATAAATATAGCAATGATTTTCTGAACACAGTTTTAGCCTAGCCCTTAACTAAATGACCTTCATAACCTTTGTGTTGCATCAATTCACAGATCTATTGTTAGGATTCAAGAGTTTTATTGCTTGTTTGCTTGTGTGTGTACTTCTGCTGTTTGTACTCTATCTAATAATGTTTTCACATATAGCTGAGTGCATAGTTTATTGTTTCTGGGTGAAAAAAACAGATTGTGCATTTTTTTTCCCTTTTCATTTTTCCTTTTTACAAACAATAAAATTAGAAATATGTGCATCCATCAAAAAAGATGACAGTCCACAATATAATTGACGATATGCTGAGGCAGTGAGGAGAGCAAAAGGTAATACAAGGGAATACAAATTATTAGAGAATATTTAGAGGTGCCACACTCGATGGTTTAATCCATAGCATTTGCCATTTTTGCTTTTTCAGCTAAAGTAGTGCTCAGAATAAATACAAGTAAAAGACAGTTCACTGAAGGGGAAAGGACGTGTGATGTGAAAGATGCATTTTCGGTTACTTTTGCTTACCAATGGTTTTGAGTAGGTGAAATTTGACCTGCGAAGTGAGGCAATAAAAAATAAGTAGGTGAGAAATTGAGTGGGCTGTTTGGTTATTAACAAGCTGTCTTTTATTAAATAACACTTAACGCACTTCTGAAAAATAATACAAACGGCTTGCCCACTGACATATGCTAGGAGTTTTGTGTTTTATCTCTCTGCTTCCTAGGATTTTTCCCATTAGCAATGTTGGCACCTCTGTATTTACGTCAGATTCAGACTTACGTCATAAGTTCTTTCCAGTGTTACTACCTTACCATACACAATTTGACCATTTTTTGTTAGGAATAAAGCCTAACACAACTAAATTTGGTATAAATGACATTTCTTTATCTTAAGTGTGTTAACTTTCCCTCAACTGTATAATGAAAGATTTTATGTCAGAGAAGTGAACCTTTCTCTTAGCCCTTTGCTTCCTTTTTATTTAAATATTCACAAAATGTGTCATTACTCTGAGCCTTCATAACCCCCTCAAGTGTAAACCATTAACCTCAGCACTCTGTAATCCAGAAGTACAGAATTATTAAGCAAACTTAGAATATGTCCAGAATTCTGTCAGGAAGTGATTGATCACCATCCACTTCATAATTACATCATGCTTTGGCCTGTGAAATGAACAATTCAGTTTGGACTTTATATAACTGTCTTTTTAGCACAAGTCTAATTTCACAGTCAGTGGTGATTTTTCCATGGAAAATCATTTTTCTCTCTTAAGCCGTGTACATGTCTTGTTGTGAAATGTTGTGCTGAATACTGTGCTCTCCTGCAGACGGTGTCCACAGCCAGCGAGCTACGCAAGCCCACTTACTGGATAGTGGCAGCTAAAGCCATTGATTATGAGCAGATGCTGCTGCTGATGGCAGGAGTGAAATGGGACATTAAAGAGATAATGTCGCAGCACAACGTCTATGTGGATGTCCTTTTAAAGGTAATGTGTTGTGCGGTGCCGAATGGGTTTTATGTGAACTAATGAGTACATTGTCTTACTTTCTCACAGCCAGACCCCATGTCTTCATTTTCAGACATAAGGAGAAGGGTCATGGACAGGTTAAAGCTGCTTTGCTCTGCTTTTGCTGACAAGATTAACTTACACGGTAGCTTACTGTGAATCATCATTGTTGTCTCTTGATTGAAAGCAGGCTGGTGGAATGATTTGCATAAAAACTAATTTTTTTTTTCCTTTTTAATAGGCCACAAAACCGTAGTTATTATGTTCAGCTGACGACAATAGAAACAAGTTTTTTCCCTTTGTTTTTGTTTTGTCTACAAAAACCCATGGGATGGCACTTTGGCTGAATCCTGGCAAACAGCTTTGAGTAAAATTGAGTTTTTTTTATATATATATATATACTTTGAAGTCTCTGCTTTAAGAAAATATTTATGCAGAACTATGTGGTAATGTTTTTATTTAGGCTGGTTCCTAACCTTTCCTTGGCTTTCTTCCTACACTTAAGGAAATGGACATAAGCTTAATCAATTCAGCTTGTAATCATATACCAGCTGTCAAAATGTCTGCCATGCATCTGCTCTGTCACATCGTCATCAAAACAGAGACGAGCCGTTACACACACTGTACAGACGACAGAGATTTTCAATGTTTTAAATGATCTAATAAAAATGCACTAATGAGAAGAAATGTAGCCAACAAAACAGAACTGATTGAACTAATCTGTGATTATTTCCCCTGCAGTGTTAACATGAGCAGAGGTCAGTGGAATAAAGAGACAGCAATGAGACTCCAGTTTGTCAAATGTCACTTTATTGTCCAAATCTATAACATTAATTGTATCATTTAATTTCACAATGTTTCTGTTAGTAACTCATTCCCTACCTTATTCGATCCAGCACATAGGAAGGAAACCCCTCCCCATTAACCCACCAATTAGAGGAGTAGTTTAGGTACATATGGATTGACACGTCGTATGACTGGCACTCAGGAGAGGTTTATTAAAAAAATATTTAAAAAAAAGCTATATATATATTGAACTCTGAGAAAAGCAAGTTATGTTCAACTCCAGCTAATTAGTGCTGCACTGGAATTCGCTGTCTTTGAGATCATTACTTGGTTTACAGAATACTGCAGTGGTTGCCCTGCATGGTAGACAAGTGTGATAATGCAACCTTTATACATTTCATTTACATGTGCAGAATTTAAATATCACCCTTAACGTCATGCTAGTCAGGGTGTAAGACTACCTTCGAGCTAAAACCCTGTTAGAGAGGAGTTAGTACAGCAAGAAAGCACATGTTAAATGATCTATTTGATTTATTTAGCTAGTACAGGTAAATTGCAATGAATCAGATAAAGAACATTGTTGTTGTTTTATTTAATGCTGGCCCTAATGTCTTGGTTCTTTTACTTGAATCTGATTATTTTTCGTATAACTTTACAGGACCACAAATATATCAGATATTTAATTGTTTAAAAAAAAAAAAACACTGTGCATGGCTTTAGGTTTTCAGCACATAGAATACAATAAAATCATTTAACTCAGTCAGTTAAAGAAGTCATCTGGTAAATTCGCTCATTACAGTGACTTAAAAATGCTTAGAAATAAATAATTAAAAGTGAAAGTTTATCTTAGTTGAAGCTTCTGTCTGCAGTTTTTACTGTTTTTCTTTTTTGGCCAAGATTTCTGTCTCTCTGAAATTCATCCAGATTTAAAGGTCATGGATATCACTTATTTGACAGAATCTAAATAATTGAAATGGCAGTAATTTGGAAAGGTTTCAGAAAAGTAAATTTAAGCATAGCTTCTCTGCTTGTGTTTGTTAGCCATCACTCTTATCTCTACATGTGAATATTTATATAATTCATTAATCTGGATGGATTTTTGGATCGGGAGGCAGGAGGTCATTTGCATCACGATGCAGATCTACATAGAACAGATGGAGTTTGACAGATAAAATTATTTGCAAATACCCTGCCCCCCCACTCCAAATCCCAATATATGTATAATCATGTGTCCTTTGGTAAATTTGCATATGTCCTCAACCATAACAGGTTCTGCTGCAGATTCAGAAAAGTTGGGTATTAATAAAAACTTAATGCTCACCCTTGTGTAAGTAAGGGATCCCTTTAACTTTCAAATAAATTCCACTGACCCCCACAGTGCAGATTTACACTCACCATCCACTTTAATAGGAACACCTGTACACCTGCTTATTCTTAAGCAGTTATCCAATCAGCCAATCATGTGGCAGCTGCACAATGCATGACATCATACAGATGCAGGTCAAGAGCTTCAGTTAATGTTCACATCAAACATCAGAATGGGGAAAAAGTGTGATCTCTGTGACTTTAACCATGGCATGATTGTTGATGCCAGATGGGCTGGATTGAGTATTTCAGAAACTGCAGATCTCCTGGGATTTTCACACACAACAGTCTTTAAAGTTTACACAGAATGGTGTGGAAAAACAAAAAACAATGAGTGAGTGACAGTTCTGTGGGTGGAAACACCTTGTTCATAAGAGATGATGAGCAGAAAAGCTTCTCAACCACACTGGGTTCCACTCCTCTCAGCCAAGAAAAGGAAGCTGAGGCTATCATGGGCACAGGCTCACCCAAACTGGACAGTAGAAGATTAAAAGAAGAAAAAAAAAATCACCTGGTATTTTCCTAGTCTTCAACTATCCAGTCTGTGCCCATGATAGCTTCAGATTCTTGTTGGCTGAATGGATAACTGCCTAAATGTTCCTAATAAAGTGGACAGTGAGTGTATATTATGAACATAGTCCAACTGTTCAAATATTAGGCTTGTTTTTTTTTTATATGTGTGCAATAATATTTTGGCTATTTATTGGAGACGTAAAATGTTTTATTTCCAAAACGTCTGCCAATAGAACTCATCAGGTTCAAGGTTCAATTATTTATAGGCCTACTTATTTTTATTTAAATCAAAGTGTCTAACAGGATACTAGCTATAAGAACTCAATGGTAAAAATGATCAATTTGATACTGGTGAGTTGTGATTTACACCACTGTAACAATTTTTAATTTTTTTTTTTTTTTTTATATAAATAAAGGTGTACCATCTGTCTATGCTTCACCGACCCCTGGGTGTTCCTGGACCCCACTTTGAGAACCACAGTTCTAAGCGGCACAGTCCACAATGTCAGACACCTCTGGTTATCTAGAAGTATCTGTGCCAAGTGTGTAAATTTTACTTACTGCTATAATCTCTGCTGGGGTTAGCTTTGCTTTATTTAGTTAGGGGACCTATTATGTTCAGGTGGCATGGTGTGAAATTCAGAGAGGAACATGCTGAGTTACGAAGCTAATATCAACAAGTAATAGATTATAGTCTGTGTTCCGTAATCATCACATTAATTCCTGAGTAGATTTCAGATGATCAGGGTTGGCAAGACACTATTCCAAGTTTGCTCATCTTGATTACTGTGTTTATTGTTTGTTTCCTGTTTGATAGTTGCTGTGCAAATGACTGTATGATGTACATAACCATGTTTAAGTTGCTTTTTTTGTTTCATGGCTCCACTGGAGTTTTAATGCATCATGATATACAGTAATGATCTATACTATCAGCACGTAAACTTCTTGTTTATTATCCTCTATTACTGTGCACAAGCAAGTTGTAAGACAATATCACCATCATCATCATCATCATCATCATCATTTAGAAAATAAATCTTGTGTTGGGTTGCCAGCATTGTTAACAAAAGAGCAAGAATAACGTTGGTACTTCCTGACATGCTTTAAGACAGGGGTACTCAGACGTTTAACTGTAAACAGACCCCTGCCCACCCAAACCTACCCCCGCCCCAATACAGATTTATTTTAATGAACATAATCCAACTATTCTAACGTTATGCACATTCTTCAGATGTGTACCATAATATTTGTTGGAGTTATTAATCCTGAACTTTCCACTGACAGAGCACATTTTATTAACATTTAATTGGTCTGCACTAAAGCTTTACTGCGTTACAGAAGAAGCTGCAGGCTTTATATGGCACAATCTGTACATTACAATAGAAATAAAGAGGACATGGTCTCACATGCTAGAAGGAGGATTTAATTTTGTGGATTTTGTGGGGGGAAATAAAGCCAAAGTCATCGATTTGGCTTCTACTGCTGACTCAATATAACATACCATTGCGTATCATTAGCAATCCAGAACACATTCAACAAGTTTGAATTCACAGCACAGATGGAAGTTGTTAAATGGCAGATAAATGTTGCAATCATGGACATTTGTCTGAACACACTGTTCCTTGTTATAGGAATTTGAGGAGTTCAATAAAAGGCTTGGTGATGTCTCCAAACAAGTGCGGATCCCCCTCCCTGTTTCAAACGTCCTCTGGGAGCACTGCATCCGTCTGGCTAACCGAACACTAGTGGAGGGGTGAGTGGTCACATCTAATGTAGAGAATGATGGTCTGGTTGGCTGTGTTTTTTTGTACCGTCTGTATACTATAAATACTCTAAAATGTAGAAGAAAAAAGACCTGTTGCTGATTTTAATTAAATCATGTTTGTAAAGTTGCGGATTTGAGGTAGCATGCACAGTTTCACCTGTGCAATTCTACATTTATAGACAGCTAGCTTTGACTGATAGAGAGGTTTTAGCTGCTGCATCCATCTAGATTTTGATTCAGCTTTTTATTATCTGGTGTAGTTAGTGTTTTTGGGAGAAGGTAAGAGGCTTATCCTTTGGGCTTGTTTGTAAATGCTTTTTCAGCTGTTGACTGCCGCTGGTGAGTTGCAGAGATGAATGAAAAACAGCTCCTATATTCCCTTTTCTCTTTCCTCTCAGACAACATCTTTTTTATTGCTATTTTTGGACGTTTTTGTCATTCAGTTGGTTAAACATCTGCATATCAACTACAAGCCTTCCGTTTTCCAGTCCAAGGAGTGGCTAGGCAAGCGGTGCAATAAGAAGCTACACACTCCGTAGCACTGTTGGAGTTCTCTACACTTCTATACTTTCCTCTTCACTTCCTTCACTCCTCTGCTCCATATGTCCACAGCCAGGCTTCAGAGCATCAGAGTGCTCAGTACAGAAGTGCTCAGTACACTTCATTTCCATTCTATAATTTGAACATACACAAGGTCAAGAGCTTACTGTGGCAATATTGGATGTCACAAAGCTTCCATTATATATATATACACTATATATATATATATATACTTACAATTCACACTGGTGGATTGTAACCAGGTTGTAAGAACTTCTTCAAAATGCCAAAAGAAGAAACAAGAGCAAGAGACAA
>CM074967.1:8027883-8048557 GCA_037577455.1 Pangasius macronema | reverse complement strand
TTTTTAAGCTCTGAATGTCTACTCTTGGTTTGAGACCTGGGTTTTGCCTGTGAAAACTACATTTGTTGTTAAACCAACATAAAGACCAGAGAGCTGTGTATGGGAGAAAAGCAAGCCATCTTGTCTGCTTCGGTCACAGACTTGACACAGTTATTGCAAGCAAGGCATACACAACCAAATATTGCGTATTATTTACTGACTGTATTATTTTTGACCTCAAACCTAAATGTCTTCAGTGTATTGCAAAAACAAAAGAACTGGCCTTGCTGCACTTTCAGAGGGGACTGTATGTGCCCACTGAGCCTGGAATCTACTCAGTATTTATAGCACAAGAGCAAAAAAAATCATTACTCACTTGTCATCAAAATACTTTTTTCTTGCCACTGCATGGATGGAGGCAGGCACCAGGGGAAAACCTTTAAAATAGCACAGACATGTTGTCTACACTGTGTGTATATCAAGAAAATAAGTCATTCCTCAAGAACACAAAGAGCTCTCAATGTGGTTAACAACAAATAATTCCTCTCTTCACAATATATTGTAGTATTATTATTATTATAAATTATTATACATAGTACAAACACCTAATATCATATATATTACATGTCTGAAAGAGGACACTACTCTTACAATGGAATACTAGTAACACAATGGAATAAAATGGCCAATTATCTATGATGCATAATCCATAAATGATGGCATAATACATTTAATTTTGGGGATTGTTATTGTCAGGGGAACACATTACTATAAGGTCCACAAATAGGTAATATACTAATACTTAACTAATATATATATACATAATCATAAATTAATATATGCACTGATCCTTAATGAATCCATACACATTAACAGCCTAAATAGCAATTAATAATGGTAATGGTTAAGTATTAACAGCTTGTTAACTTATTTTGTTAATTATTATCATGACTTGCAGTATTAATAAAGATCATTTCCATAACGTAAGGTGCGTTTGCAAACAATGTTGGTAAATCCAGCTTATAATGTAAGTTTGAGATGAAAAAAAATTTAATTTGAGACCCTTTTATATTTATGTTGTAAAGCCTCTCCAATCCTAAACTAAACTGACTGTACTTAGAGCCTACTTTGCTTTAACCTACTTTGTGTACATTATAAAGAAAATGTTACTAATATAAATGATAATAATACTAATATAAATGATAATGATTAACCGAATGAGTTAACGAGATGTTAATAGTTAACTATTACCATTATTAATGGCTAGTCATATATGACTCAATGTCTGTTATTGTGTAAACTTCATTATTTCTTAATGCACAAAAGATTAGCGCATGCATTAAAGCTTCAGTTAAGTACTAATATATTACTTATGTGCGGACCTTACAGCAAAGTGTTAACAATGTTAGCATAGACAGAAACCTATGAATCAGAACAGCGTAAAAAGCCCAGAGATTCTCTGACTACAGACAATCCAAATCTATCCAGATCTATCCCCTTAGGGACCTATGTCAAATACTGTCTACTGATATTGCACCATCTTTAAATCGTTGCCTATTCACACCTATATTACCCACTTTATCAGAGCTGCCACAATCTCTTGGCTTCTTTAACATCCAGAGCTGCCAAAATGTGCTAGCTATTTCCAATAAGTTGTCATAACAACAATGCAAGGAGCAATGCAATGAGTGAACCAGTATGAATTTAGCCCAACTGCTTGAGATGACACATTTACAAATGCACAATGTGTCCTGCCTGTGGATTAGCTAATTTATCAGGGTCTGCAGAATGGCCCAATGTTCTCTCTGTAAAATACCCAGGATGACACATTCATGAAATGGCTGAGGAAACAAATTACACAGCTGACACAACCTCAAGGTCATTGTGGTAGATTAAGCTTTCCTGTTAACAACCAAAGGTCTTCCCACTTTCATTGTTATTACATATTGCAATGCTGGACCACTGAATGATCAATTTGCAGCGATAAAAACATGTGAACAGCTTGATTTTACTCTTACAAATTTGTAGCAATTCACATGACACAATTTGTGTGATATGTTATGAAGGTTAAGATGGAGGGTGTTGCTACAGCAGTGTTCATATATTTTCTCACCTTAAATCCAACCATCATTTTCTTTCATTCTTAAAACTTTCCCATGAGATGAGAGTTAGGAGAAGCACATAGACATGTTCTGTTTTTTGTGGCATGTGTCGCTAGGACCGCACAAGGTGTGTAAAATGTTGCAATTACAATTGCCTCTCAACATACTGTCTCCAGCCAAACCCAAATGAGACGCCAGGAATTCAAACAAAGCAAGAACTCCATATCGCATTTTTTTACTGTCTAAACATGGTCTAAACATTGCTGTTGTCTATGTGAATGATGTGAGTTTGATGCTGCAGTCCAGGGATTGCCAACTGGAGGACAGCAGTACAGATACAGACCCAGAAAGGTATTACAGCAGACCAAACCAAACACTCAAAAAATACTGCAGCAAAGTCAAGAAACGTATGAAAAAAAAAAAACACTGGCCTTAGTTCAGGGACTTTTTTTTTAAATGACCCAGCTCGGCGTCTGTAGCAGATCCTCTGTTGTGTCTTATCTAATAACATGCATTTATACACGTCGGTTCCGTGTTTGAGAAAAGATCGTTTTTCTAATTTCATTTATCTTCTGGTCTGAGTAGTGAAGTGATGACATGGCTGGTTAAAAAAGTCAAGAGTGGGAGTTAATATAGAACTCTGCTGACCGCGATTGTTCTAGCTCACCTGGTGTTGGTAAAAAAATTGACAATAAGTTTATGCCTAAATAATATCTGAATACATTCAAATTCTAAATCTTTTAAGCAATTGAAATTTTAATGCAATTTAAAGGTATTTCACAGTCCTACTATGCACAAACTGTTCACACTTTTTATATATCGCTGCTGGTCTGGGACAACCCATCAGATGTCATTGGGACAAACACAATTAGAAGATGTAGGTAGTGTCATATTTATACGGTAATACACTGGAATGTTTAATTTAGGTTGAATGTTGACGTTAGCATGTTACAACACAAATCTTGTACAGGAATACAAAAGTCATACTTCACTTTTCTTTCATACTTCAATATACCCTATACAATTGTATAAACAGTATACAAAATACAAGTTGATAGACATGTATTTCCATAAGATATGTCACTGTAAACAATCTATGACAGTGCAGACATCCTCAGGTACATTATAGCTGTCTGTAGGTTTTAGGTGTAACTACACAGGTACAGTATTAAGAGGACATTACATAAATCCATCCATCTCTGGCTTGTAGCACTGTGCTTAGCAGCACAATAAGCAGCTGGATGAGTAGCTGCATATGTATTAGGGTTTGTATAGGGTAGCTATCGAATACATTCCCTAGTCACTGCTGTGGGGATGTCAACTAGTCAGGGCAGTGGAAAAAAAAACAGTGAGGCAGATGCTAACAACAGCAAGCTAAATGTTCATTGTTAGTCTGAAATATTTTAAACCGGATGAATCCAATTCTAGAGTCAACTGCACATTGTTTAAGACTATTCTGGGATTTTTTTTATGTCCACTTTTCCAATTTTCACTGTAATAGAATATTATCACTTTCTTATGACAGACGTGTGGCCAAGTGTGGTGACCCATACTCGGAATTTGTGCCCTGCATTTAACCCACCCAAGTGCACACACACAGTAGTGAACACACACACCGTGAACACACACCCAGAGGAGTGGGCAGCCTTTTTTTGCTGCAGCGCCCAGGGAGCAGTTGGGGGTTCGGTGCCTTGCTCAAGGGTCTCACCTCATCATGGTATTGAGGCATTGTGGTACTGGTCATTCACTCCTCCCACCTACAATCCCTGCCGGCCTGAGACTCAAACCCACGACCTTCGGGTTGACCTCCGGGTTACCTCAGGCCAATTAAAGCTAATTAAAATGTGAATAAGATCATTTCACTGTAGTATTTCTCTGCTGTGGGTTGCATGTCACTATCCAGTCTCAGTCGGGCCATCTTTGAGGATGGCAGTGTAGTTTTGGTTTTTCAGACTCGTTTTTGGACGCTATACTGAGGCCAGAGTTGTACAAAGCATTTCACCTCTCAGGTCTTTATCAGCCTGGAAAAACATCCCAGACGCTGATGTAGACACAGCATCATCCATCTGAACAAGGACAGTCGTTGAGATAAGAAGATAGTGCTGTGTTGATGGACATTAGCTTCCACATTGCAGAATTATCTATTTCAGATGAGCTGCAAGAGTGTCCACGAGTGTGTTTTTGGAACTTGTACATCCTTAAACAGTGTAATATGATCTACAGATTTCTAGCATATTTGTTGCACTTGTGTATTTCACAGTTATCAATGCAGCCTAACAACATATAATTCGTAGCCTGTGTCTGGCTGTTAAATAAAGTGTGGTTTGACACATTCTTTGGTGTTGTTTAAAATGTCTGGAATCAGTTGCTGTTCTGACTATGGAATATACAACTAATCAACTGCTTCTGTGAATTACTAGTAAAATTAATGCTCGTACAATACCAAGTACGTATGTACGCCTCTTGGTCACTGGCTCTGTGCTCTGTCTGCGTTGCCTCCTGATTTAGCCTAAACCTACCCCAGGATAATAACACTCAGGTTAACGAGAAATCTGTTAAATATGCATGATCTGTGTTTGGATTTTAGCTAGAAGTGCAGTCCATGCTGAAACTCACCCCATCCTAAGAGATAATACCAGTGAAGATGCTGCTCCTCAGCAAAAACCGCCACCACGATAAGAGTGTGCAGATAGATGCCCTCACACAGCATCCAGAAATAGTTACAGCCCAGTATGTACATATGGAAGAATTGTAGCACCTTACAACCAACCTACAACAGCACAGAGGAAAGAAGGAAGAAGTGAAAAGTGTCGTTATATTTACAGTTCATTGCAACGTACTACTATTACTAAACCCCCAGGAGCACTGGGGGCTTGAGTGTTTCTGACAGCTGTCGGTTCTTATTTTTGAACTTTTAGTCCATGATGATGTGTTATGTTGAGAAAAGCTCTGTGTTTGTACAAAAACACCAAAAAACATGTCACTTGGATAGCATTCACACAAGCACTTGTTTCTAACTGCTGCCAAACAGCTGCCTTATCAACAAGGTTCTGATGCAGTCTCTTTTACCACATTTGCATTCCAATTTGTTGTCTTCATCTGAAGCACTTTTGATGGACAAAGTGAACATAGATAAATAATACTGATGTGTGAAAATAGAAAATATACTACACTGATAGTCTAGACTTGCAAAATGCAGTAAAAAATTTAAATCTTAACCTGGAATTAAGTCTGATTGTTCAGCACAATGGTTTTTCCAGTCTTAAAAATTAAACAGCAACAATTCAGTGATTACTTCCGTTCCTATTACTTAACTACACTTCCTTTCCACATCTGATATACAGTATACACAGTATAGTAGAAACTTTCACCATCTGAAGGGTTTTCCCAGGTCACCACTCACATGATCTTGATTTGGACACATTCACAAGATTTAGAGACCTTTTCTTTACATTCCTGCTACTTTAATACTTAAACAAATTGATTAATACATGTTGGGAATTTTCTAACTGTCAAAATGTTGCTATTTTCTTGTCTGCAGTGTTGTAGTGGCAGTAATAGTTTATAAACCGATTCTGTATATCTGCACAGGTCCACCAGACTGACCAGATTAGCTTGTGTTTTGGCAGCTCTGATCAGACCAAGCTGAATATTTCAGCAGGGTGGAGAGGGAGTAAATCACTAAAATTGGACCAATAGACAAGAATACTGTAAATTAAAAAAGGAATGGAATGAACAGAGCACTCCAACTAAATAAGCCCCTTCTCGAAACAAAAATCTTATTTACACGGAGTACGACCAATGATCATGAAGCTCATTTTCAACTTGCTGAAGGCTGGACTATTCAATAGCATTCCCACTTATTTCTGTGAATTTTCACCACTTCAAAACTGAACTGCTTGAACTTCTCCATGTGTTATTTAAAAAAAAAAACACACGTCAGACCAAAGAAGGCAGTGCAGAGCTCAGAATCTGCTGAACAGTCTGACTGAAACTTGTGTGTTTGGAGCTGAGCGCTGTCAGTCTGACATGTCAGAGGGCAAAATGAAAGCTGGCTGCAGAGTTTACCACATGGATTAAAGGAGAGGTCTTTTCCTCTGAAAGAACACAATACTGTGTGTAGAGGCACAAGTGAGATTAAATCCAGACTGAACTGATTTTACATTCTGACCTCACAACTGTTCTCTGCCCCATTTACCCCATAATGTTAACGCGCTGGACTTTACTCCAACCTGCCCGCTAATCTTCATGCAGCACTACATCTACATCTACTCATACACCTCTCTCCTTTTCTTTATCCCTTCAGTTTCCTTTCCTTGTCTTTCTTTCTTGCTTGCTTTCTTCTCTCTCTCTCTCTCTCTCCCTTTTTTCTGATATTTATTTTTTATTTATTTATCGTTCTTTCTTTATTTCTTTTGTTCTTTCTTTGTTGATCTGCTTTCTTTATCCTTTTCTTTGTCTGTTCTTTCTTTCTCCCTTCTTTCTTTATTTCTTTCTTTCTTTCCCACTCCCCCTTTCTTTCTTTCTTTCTTTCTTTCTTTCTTTCTTTCTTTCTTTCTTTCTTTCTTTCTTTCTTTCTTTCTTTCTTTCATTCGTTCGTTCATTCGTTCGTTCATTTGTTCCTTCCTGAGCACACAGTCACACACATTGCCTTTTTGCTCTTCATCACATGTAGCATAAAGCAGCTCAATGTGTCATTTTGTTAAAAGCCCATCAGGATGAGCTTCATGGTGTGTATAAATAGAACAGCCTCCTAAATGAACTCGGCTCTGTGTTTAATCACCAGACATATTCTTGGATCAGTAAAACTCCATGGACACGGGGACACACACACACACACACGCACACACACACACACAGTTCAAACAGCTGGAGCCTTGTTATATACACATTTAACACCTCTTGGATAAACAGTGTGTGAAATACTCATGTGTAGCAGTGCTGAGATCTGTGGTACAGGGTTCTTACCGGGTTCCTGCCCACCACTTTAGGGTTGTTGACCACACATGTGAGGTTGATTATAGTGAAGGCTGAATTGAGCACATAAGAGCAGAACAGATTCTTGTGCAAGGTGATCCTTTGGCAACTTAGACTCCTAGCAACAGAAGTCCACAGACAATAATGAAAGAAACTGAAAAATCATTTATTTAAAAAGGACAGGAAAGTCAGAGATGCACATGCATAAACTGATTATCCATTGTTTTTACAGGAAATTAAATGTTATTAAAATAATAATAATAATAATAATAATAATAATAATAATAATAATAATAAAGCCACACAACATACACGTTTGTGTTTTCTGTCAAATAGTGAATATTAGAGGTTTAGTTAAGCTTGATATGGAATGAAGTAGCCTTGATATAAAATAATTATCATATGCATGTATAGTACTTGTGTAGTATGATCTATAATTTAAAAAAAAGGAATACAAAAGATGAGAAATGTCCTAGAATTGTCCACACTGCATCTTACAAACACAATGTGAAAGCTCTGAGGCAGTAAGCAGAACAATAAATCAGAAAACCCTGGCAAGAACATCCTGGCTCCTATTAGCATAATGTGATTGTCAGATGCTACCTGTGCTCTCTTTTATGCAAAGTGATATTAAATCATAAGAATGTAAACTTAAACTGTCCTATGGGAGTTATTCTAGGATAAAGATTCTACTAAATGCAACATTAATATCTTCAGTTTGCTAAAATAACATGTCATACAGATTTTTACAACTGCTAACAAGCATTAGCCTCTACCAGGTCACATGTTTTAGTTAGGACAGCAGCACTGAATGTCAACTAAACTATGGATATACATTTTTTATTATAGGTTACTGACCCAAAATGCTTTTAGTGAACACAGTCTTTAAAATCCTTGCATATATTTTTACATTTTGTAAAAATACATTTTGACACATTTTTTACATATTGTATTCAGAGACAGGTTTCACACCTGCATTGATTTTCTGCTATTCAGATTATGCAAATGATCTGTGTGTAATTACCACCACCTTTAAATACGAGCACCTGCCAATTACTTTCCTACCAGAGCATGAAGTGTTTTACTGCTCATTTTCTAAATTTATTAATGAAAGACAGTTATCATACATATTATTAACATTTCATGTTGTGCAACATCCACAAAACAAGTTCATTCCTGTTAGAATAGAATAGAAATGATAACATTATAAAAAGTGCATTATTATAAACCTGTGATTTGCCTTACATTCGAAACTACTGTCAAAACTGCTGTTACAGAAAGTTAATCAACTCCTTCTGACCAATCAGAATTGAAAATTCAGAAATGCTGTGGCATATAGTAAAGCAATACATGTCTAAAAAATTCACAAAGTCTATGTGGATGATTTACACCTAGTTTTTTTTTTCTTCCCAAATTAAAATGCATGCCACTTGCTGCTAAGAGATTAGGCTTGTTGCTCTGTAATCATCCAGGCAGGGAAAAATAGATTAACATAATTGTAAGGCAGATGCAACAACTATCTCAGGTTATACAGATGGTGGTTTGTTATCAGCTGTCTCAGTAAGTTTCAGCAAGCCAGCAAACAAAAAGTACATTGCAAAAATATTTTAAAGATGCAACAAATCCTGCCCATTAGCAGAGTCATCCCGTTCACATGACCTCACCCATATGGCCCAAAACAGTCACAAAAATCAGCTGCCTTGTGTAATACTGTTCTTGGAAGACTGGCAAGACCTGAGGGAAAACTGTGCTCATTTTCCAAACTGAATCACACATTTCTAACCAATCTCTTCTGGCAGTGATCAGGGAGGGGCATAAATAAAAGCCTTGTGCTGTGGTGTAATGTCACATTCCTCTGTAAACACCACATCTGGATGCAATAAGGTAACATTAAAACCTTGCAGTGATCAAATAATACATATCACATTTAGCAATAATATAAAGAAAGTGCACATAAACAAAGCCTCAGCTATTCTTCATTAATTTCAACACAATTTTTTAAACATCTTTAACACCGCTGGAGATGTTTAAATGAGTTACGCAAAAAAAACGACCTGACGTGTTGCAGAAAGACCACGCCAACACTCCTCCCATATATTCCCAACTCCGCCTTCCTTTCTCTCTCACTCCTACATTTCTCTTTTGGAATTCCAGCCCGAGATCTCTAAGTTCTCTCCCTCCTACAATTCCCCATCATTCTTCATACCACAGTCATCAATCAAGGCATATACACTGCAGAAGCAAATTACAACAGTAAATACAACAGAGCACAATTACAACTTTACTACATGGGTGGAGGAAAAATCAATTTCACCTCCAAATGGCTTTTCATTAACTTCAATGATTGTCCTTTGTTTTAACAAGTGATGAGATGTTGTAACTGAACAGAGGAAAAAATGCAGGACTATTATCATGACCCCATTCATTTTGATGTGTGTTATGTTAGAGATGACTCCAAAATCCGCTTCTATGAACTCGATTAAAAGCTATTAAAGGAGGCAAACATATCTGTCATAAGAAATATGATGTATAAGCAAAAGCACATTACCACCTGCTACAGATCATTCTGTGCACTGTGTATGCATTTACAGCAATGCATTGTGAATTTGTAAAATATTGGGCCTATAATTTCTACTAATTTCCTCTACAGCAATTATTTGGGGGCATTTTGGCTCTTAAAATAGAGTCACTGGCCAAATAAAAGCTTGAGAACCCCTGACTTATATCAAGGTTTTTGAATGATCTTGGTTCTACAATGCAATAATGACTAAGACCTGAACAGATAACTTTCACATATTACTTAAAATTACTACTTTGTGCATATTATACAAGTTGAATAATTGAAGAAGTAATAATAAATGTGAAAAATATATACATAGGCACATAATCCTAAGAAGTGCCACTGGTCCTACAACACCGCACACTGTTTTGGTGAAATATATTTAAATTGTCAAAATATGTTATAGGCAGAAAAACCCAATTTTAGCTTCAGTTAATGTTCACACCAAACATCAGAATGGGGAAAAATGTGACCTTGGTGACTTTAACCATAGCATGGTTGTTGGTGCCTGACAAGCTGGTTCTGCACTTTGTTGATGAGAAAGGTCAGAGGAGAATAGCCAGTGCAATCTGACAAGAGGTCTACAGTAAAGCAAATTACCACTCTTTATAACCATGGTGAACAGAAAAGCATCTCAGAATGCACAATACGACAGACCTTGAGATAGATGGGCTATGACAGCAGAAGACCACATCAGGTTCCACTCCTGTCAACCAAGAACTGGAATCTAAGGCTAAAGTGGTCACAGGCACGGAAACTGGACATTTGAAGGTTGGAAAAGCATTGCCTCGTCTAATACACTTTTTCTTAGATACGATTTTAAGACAAGAAATTAATTTTAGAAGTGAATTTTTTATTGACTTTGGATGGTGTCCTTGGAGATAAAAGGTTTGATAGATTTTTCAGCCAAACAGCCATACAGATTAAAAGAGAAGTCATTTTGGTATGACAGAAACGAAATAAAACAATGCAGTTGTATAACTGTACATTGAGGGTAGGAACACAGTGGAGAGAGATTGGTATAGCTCTCTATAGACTATACCATGTGAATCAACCCACGAAATTGAGTTTGCTTGAGTAACTATCTATCAAAGTTAAGAGGGAAACCAAGTCAGCATGAAATGATGCTGTCAAAAACCTGCAAAACACTTTTGGTGTCATTTGGCTTACAAACCAGTCAGCAAAGCTAATGGACATAAAGGATTAGCAGGCAATAAAGCCTGAAACTAAGAAATATGGTTTTGAATGTAGAACCAAATGAGTTGAAAAGAACAGAGGAACTTTTAATCCATTCAACTTCAGTATAAGCCTTTAGACCTTTGCAATGATTTTTATAAATGTTTCTTATTGGCACTTCTCCAAATGTGATGTAAACTTAAATTTGGATCTTACAACATGGCAATTATAAAGGTTTTTTAAAAAAAAAGTAAAAAAAAACCTAAAAAATTAAAAAAAAGACAAAAATGGCAGTTCAGCACAGCATTGAGCTACTCCACTGTAAACACACATCCATCTTTTCATTTCACTGTTAATGGGCTCTGATGATGAACGGTATTAGAATGAGTCCCCAGTAAATTCCTCTAAGATGAGTATAGCCTTATTAATTAAATAAATCTTAGTCACCAAGACTTAACCCCTTCAGTATCAACATTTTGGGTCGATGCCAAACAGTAGTAGAAATAGTTTTATCCTCTTACAATCTTGCCATAATAATGTTAATATGCATAGGAAATAAAATACCTTGACAGTTCCACTGAAAACGATTAAAATAACATGCTAGTAAGTACATCTTACCTTAAAAACCAGATCTACCAGAAAAATGCATGATTTTGTTTGGCTAATCCTGTTTCTCACCATAGCAGCTGGTAACCAATAAAATTAAATGATTAAGCAAATTAAGAGAAACATTTGGTTGATGAGCTCCTTTTATGAACATCATTATAGAGCAATTACTGCACAAAACATATTATGTGACATGTATTTAATCAGCTGCTCTATATGTGTGTAATGTTAACTACCCTCAAATAAGTATTTGATGGGGGAGTTCAAACCCAAAATCCACTACGTAGCTATGCAACTGCCTGGTTGAAAAACCCTGCTATAAAAGACAGCTATGAGTATATTCCACAATACTGTTGGGAAGGAAGCACCTAAACTTACCTGAAGTAAAAGAATATTGCCAGAGAGATGAGGAGGGACGCAATCGACAAAGCGTGACCCACGATCGCCATGTAGTACAGAATGTATGCATTCTGCAAAATATAGACACATTACTACAGATTCACAAGATATGACTGCGACATTTCTTTTAGCTAATACAACACTAAACAACACATACAATACCAAACGTGGCTTATTCCCCTCTCTCTTGTTTACTTGTATCCAAGTCCTACAGTCCTACAGTCCGACTACTCACTATTAATAGCCTGCAAAGGCAACCAAGTGCGTTTTCTTCCATCTGGTGTTAAAGTAAACTGTTCAGGCTGCTACACTGGTATTTCAGACTTCTTTGAATATTTAGATATTTAAAAGCAATGCCATGAATTCCTACCTTTAACTTGTTCTTACTGTAGGCATTGCAGTGGGTGTAGTTGGACCATGTCCTGTTTGTCTCAGGATGTAGAAACCAGTTCCCAGTCTCATCACAATATTTTATGGCCTTCTCTAATGTAAGAAGAGAAATTATTTGACAGAAATTAACTAGGGAGAAAACTTTCTAGGGAGTTTCTTCCTTCCAAAGAGAAATTTTATAGAGAGAGTTTTATAATGTTCTTGAGACTTGAGAACAAACAACAAGAACAGAAATCATAATATTTTGTCACATCATATTACGCTATGATCATTGCATAGAAAAAAAAAAAACACTGTGTGTATATTGTGAGATCTTTGTTTCTTTTGCTTTTACCTGTGGGGTCAAAGTCAGGGAAGTAGTTGGGGCAGTTTTGAGATGTGTATGTTCCTGCGGGTGTATCATCCCAACACAGCCACCCATCCCATGTTCGATTACAGTACAGACCTAAAGTTTAAATAAATAAAATTAAACAGAAGTTAGATTGCAAACTGTTTTTAAGTAAATTTCTATCTCACTGAAATACGTAAGTGAACGTAAGAGCATGTTGAACTATATCACATTACAGTTCTTCAAAAATAAGAGGACTCCACTACCTGATTTGTTATATGGTGGGTCTCTGTTCATTTTCTCAAAGCATTTATATTGACCATCAATGATTTTTTTCCTCTGCTCTGCTGTCTGAGTTTCCACAGGACTGACCAGGGTTTCTGCTGTGGTATCAGCCTCTGGCTCCATATCACTACTAACAGACCCTTTCTGCAAAAATGCCATTAGAAACAGTCAATAGAAATGATTGAACTATAGTACTTGAATTATAGACCTATTGAACTATGATGTTAGGGGAAACTGTAAATAAGCCGATTACTTCATTCTGAAAAGCTTTTTATGCAAAGTAAATGGTACATAGCCAGACCAGAACTGCTGTAATTACCTTTAATTTGTCCTTTGAGATGCTGAGACACTGAGACCAGGTATTATTTATTGACATGCTGTGAGCCCAATTACCAGATTCATCACAATATTTGGTTATTTTTTCTGTGTAAGGGGAAAAAACATAAAAAGCAATCATTCAAGCTGCCATGTAGCATCAACTGTGCCAGTGCTGTACCTTGAGATCAATCAGTGCATTAGCACAGTGTGTGACTGTAAACTGTATACTGGTCTAGACTGGAAAAGAAGAGGGAGGCCATTTTAAATCACTTTAACAACCTCCTGGGTTTGTTCATTCTTTAACAAAAGTATCCGTATATATATATATATATATATATATATATATATATATATATATATATAAAGCTCTGAGTGTGTATTAATATTAATATGCAAAGAACAGCTCTGGGACTATAATTTTATGGAAATGTAGATCATTTCTTATACAGTCATTGTAAAATCAATAGACGTGCAGACAACTTCTATTTTATTGTTGATAGCTGTGATTCTTCTCTTTCCTCTTTCAACTTGACACATAAGTTAGACCTAGCTGTCTAGTTAACAGTGCTGACTAACCCTTCATAGGACAAAGAGGTCTGTCAAAATCACAAAAGCTGAAAATTCTATAAAATAAATTGTCATGAGCTATAATGTTGCTTGTGTGGGATCTTCAAGCTCTTATACTGAACAAGATCTTATACTGTAGAACCACTCCCCATCCCCCATACTCTGGAATGATCGGTCTGGACTCAGGGAATTTTCCTTCGGGTTTTTTATTCTTGTGATTCCATTTGAGGAGCGAGATCAAGATGTTCCTGCACTGCTTTCTGCTATCTCCCAACAGCTAATAAATTGTTTTCTTGGGTTCCAAATAAAATCCAGACAAGCTTTCCCAGACACCTTTAGGGAAGAAAAAAAAACCCCGAAAACTACCTGCAGAAAACTGGTGCTGTTTTGCTGCAATTCATGTTTGAGGGTAAAGAAGAACATGCTGCAAATGAAATATCTGTTTGAGACAGCTTTTCCAATTACCTAAAGGGTCACACGTCAAGACAGGCTGTGTGATAATAGCTTCCTGAGGCTTACCTGAGGTGTCAAAGGTGGGGTAGTCTGGACAGCTCTGAGAAGTATAAGCCCCAGCAGGAGTTTCATCCCAGCATAGCCAGCCATCCCAAAACCGGCTACAGTAGGAAGCTAGAAAGAAAGAAATCGAAAAAGACTTTTAAAAAATGCTCAATTTAAACATGAGCTGGAACCCAAATTCATGTTCACAGCTAAATAACAGCTTTAACTGTCAGGTTGTATAGGTTGGACAAATCACTAGCCTATGTGCTGGGACAAGCAGAGTTTGTGTCTGGGCTGTAAGTTCTTATTTCTTCTTAAGATCATAGTTACAAGTAGGAGTGCAGTGGATAGCATAGCCGCCTCACAGCTCCAGGTTACTGTCTGTGTGGAGTTTCGAATGTTTTCCTCATTTCTGTGTGTTTTTCCTCCATGCTCTCCAGTTTCCTCCCACCTCCCAAAATCATGCCAGTAGGTGGATTGGCTATGTAAAAAGCTTGAATGTGTGCCTGCATGCTGTCATGTGATGGACTGGTGTCCAATTCAGGGTATGTCCCTGCCTAGCTTCCACTGTTCCTGGGAAAGGATCCGGATCCACCGTGACCATGACCACCATAAAACAGTTACTTAAGATGAATGATGAATGGATTTACACATAGGATTTAAAAAAACTTTTACTTTCAAAAAAATAAAAAAAATTTATATTTGACTACAAATATACAATATCTTCTCAGGGCGACGGACTATAGTTGTTGTTATTGTTGCTTTTGTAATAGTTATGCAATGTAATAGTTGTAATGTAATGGTCAGTCATTAGTCCATTAGATGTAAACGAACACACAAATGCATGATGTCCTTCTGAGTGGTCACATGAGTAACTTTTAAAAAAATTTCTGCAACATAAAAAAAAACTTTTACAATATCTTCTATCATCCTTAAAGAAGAATTAAAAACAATCTGTAAAAAAAAACTTGAGTCAGGAAGACATTGGTTAATGATTTTTTTTTGTTGAGGGTACAAGCACACTATGCTACATTATCATATGTTCTTTGCTTCCTTTTGTACTTAACTAGCTAACAAGCTCATCATGCATTATCATTTTATGTCAATTGATTTTTTGGGCAACCAAAACATTGGACATTGAAGATTTTACTTGCCCAATGGGCTAGCTAATGAATTAATGATGTTTACATTTCTATTTCACTTGGCACAGAATTCACACACTCAACAAGATACAACTTCAGTCAGCTCTCATTCAATGTGTGTGGTGGTCTGGAAAAATCCACTGGATGTCACTGTGGCTGAATTCAAGCAAATAGCCAAAAGAATCAGGTTTTGAACAAAATTGTTTGCCTTTAACCATAAATAAATTTCACCAAAATGACATGGAAATGTTTTTATTTACTTTTTAACCTTGCCTTCATGTTGGTTAAGGAACCAGTTTAAAAAACACTAGTTAAAACACTAGTTTAAACAAACATTAGTTAAAAGTCAATCTGCCTAAAGATGTCTAAAAACTTGAAAAGTTAAGTGTGATTTCCTCAAACAGTGAATATCAGGCTTTGATCAAGGTGTTGGATAGCTGTAGTGAAGCCTAATAATTTCAGCTTGTAATCTGACATGTTACTTGTTATTTCAGTTCAGGAAAGTCTGTAGTTTTCAGAGCTATATATAGTAGTAAGTGTCAACATTTCATCACGTGAAGGGTTTTCCGAGGTTGCCATACATATACAGTTAATGTAATAGATCAAATGTTTCCTATTCTACCTGTTTTATTGCGTGGTCCATCTCTGCTCAACAACTCCAGACATTTATACTGAGATTCAGTCATGATCTGGCGCTCCCCCTCCATCACCCCCATAGCAGGAGCGAGAGAAAAGTCTGTGGTTGGTTCAGCATTAGGCTCCGCTCCGCCCACTGTAGTTATCCACTGTAAAAAAAGAGATGCACTCTTGATATGAATGTGGCAGGTAGTACGCTGGCTTATGTTCTGCCCCAGATAGAAATGACAACAAGAACGAATTATAGATTTTCCTTCACAACTTGTGTGAGCACTAAATAACTTTGAAATTTTGAATCTGCAGGTTCTGCCTTTCATTCTTCAAAAGTACTTCAGATGTTGTAAAGTATTGTAAAGTGTGCTTGTAAAGATAGGAATGGACGCAAGAGCTCTGCTAGTGTCATCATTGTGTTGTTCAAAGTGACTGAGATCAAGCGGAGGCTTTTTCTAAAGCAGACAGCTAGTGCTCCTTCTGCAATGCTTCAGATAGCATCTGTAGTAGCGGCATCTGGTATGAGTCATCACATTTATAATTCAGAAGAAAGATGAGAGGTAATTCAGAAGCAACCTGCTTGTCTTCCTCTTAATCATCGCATGTAAATGAAGTCAAAATATATTACCCACAAGAATGTTGCATTGCAATAGAAAGAAAGTCCTTCTGTTCTTACTTTACATCTTAAACGCTTAAAAATTAAACACATTTGAGAGATTTTCTGATGTCCCATGTAGCAGTTTAGCAGCCGTACATATGATGTCACTCCAAACATTGAAGTAAATGACGTCATACATACGACCACCAGGCCACCACTCTTGTCAGCTCAAAGAGCCACTTCGCCTCTCAGCAAAATTTGATCTTAAATACTAAAGCACATCACATCACATCTACTCAACATGTTCCACAGCACACCTACACAGTGGAAAAGCCAAGCCCATGCAACCAGACCACTTACCATTTTCTGCTACTTTGAACAAAATCATTTTACTAACCATCCAAAATAAGCAATTATTCATAGCACACATTAACATTTCATCACATAATTCTTTATGATTCACAGCATTTAATAGGTAAGACCTTCACATGCATACCTACCAGTGGCTTCAAGGTTTCTACATGCAGCAGCTACATTGCCAAACCAATAATTGAAATGTCACAACAGTGCCAAGGCCTGCATTTAGACAGCTGTTTTTCTGTTAAATGATAACCAAAAAAATAAACCAAAACTACATTTGTGAAAAGAACAAGCACACCATTAATGGTGCAGTTTAATTTCTCTGGATTTCTCTGAATGTAGTGGGTGAAAAGTGTTTCTATTTGTCTTTCCATTAGTCTGATTAAGACACAGTTTGAGAGGTATTTATTGCAGCTGAGAAAGAGGGTAAAGCTGCTGTAACACTGTTAAAAGTGTGAAAAATGTTTTCTGGTTTCTTAGCATTTATCAGAGCATTGTTTCTGGTTCAGTTAAATAACATACTACATTATATATTTTTATTACACAATACCACTCGAAAGGTTGGAAGCAATTTGCTGAATTTAAAATAGATAGAGAAGAAAGAGAAAGAAAGAAAGAAAGAAAGAAAGAAAGAAAGAAAGAAAGAAAGAAAGAAAGAAAGAAAGAAAGAAAGAAAGTGTCAAGTATGAGTACAGCACCATAAACATTTCAAATGTTAACTAAATGCAAAATAAATCATCTAAAATTACACTTTGGCATTGAATGTAGAATATTTAGTTCTGCACTATATAGTTTAAATGAGTAAAATAATATGTTGCATAAAACGTGACAAGTTACTACAAACTTTTAGATAGAAAGGCAGAAAGAAAGACAGCGATCGGCATACATATATACAGACAGACAGACAGTGAAGCTGACAGAAAAACAGAGAGACAGAATATATAGATAGATAGATAGATAGATAGATAGATAGATAGATAGATAGATAGATAGTAAATAATGGTGACAGAAGTCCATTAAGCACACCTGAACAAAACACAGGCTATGTAAAAGCACAGTGAACATGAATGAAAGAGGAGAAGTAGTTGAGGAAAAGCACTTGACATTTTGGGCGAGTGCTTCCTCTCCTGCCAGCCCGCTATACACCACTGTCACACTGTAAAAGAACTGATTATATTTGGAGGGTTTTACATGTTCCATATGAGACCTGCCTACTTTAGTACTGACACAAAGCAACACACTGGAGAGTTTGTACCTGGAGTGATTTTTCTTCATCATTTTTTGAGGAGAGCCATACCATATTTCTGAACAAATTGAAGCAATTAGTGTCTGATGGAGTACTGAAATACATCAAATTAATCATTTTCTAGGCACAGATTTCCAAAGTGGAAAAGTGGAGTGAAAACTTGCCAGAAAATAATTTACAAGATTCAGAATTTCCCTAACCCTAAGCTTTACCTCTGTATCTTTTTATACAACCTAAGTTATGCAAATAGATATAAGTTTGCTTACAAAACTATGAATAAAATTTTTCCATACTCACCGACACAAACGACATTAAAAGCCAGTAGATACCTTTCCAACCCATGCTCTGAGATTCTATCTGTCTGAAAAGACAAGAAAGAAAAAAAGTGTTTGACAGATAATACGTGCAGGCTAACATAAGATTTGATGTGTGATTTATTGTGGAGATACTGTTTGTGTGGAGTTTTTCATGTTCTTCTCATTTCCTCTGGGTTCTCCAGTTTACACCCACCTTCCAAAATCATGCCGATACGTGGATTAGCTACTCTAAATTGCCCCTAGGTGTGAATGAGTATGTAAATGTACATGTGTGATACCTTTCATTTGACTGGCGCCACATCCAGGGTGTATACCTGCTCACTAGGCTCTGGACCCACCACCCTGACCAGGATAAAGTGGTTGCTGAAGACGCATGAATGAAGAAGACAATTAAACAATCAAGATTGTGTTATCAGCATGATGTAAATTTGGCTTTTCTCAGGCACTTGGCTTCTTGTCAAACTGCCTTTCCCAACGGATCTTTCTAGTCACACCTTGTAAATCCACTTTTTGTGAGATAATTACTCTGCCACGTAACCAGACTCCCTCAGTGCGTGTTTGCTTTCAGCACCTCAGCGGGTAGCACCGCTGATAGACACAATCCAGAAAGCCTCTAGATCCACTCTGACATCTGATACAGCCTCTAATCGACAACAGCCAGAGGTCTTACTCCCTTTGTTAGTTGGGCTGGGAATAAAATTGCATATTACGATAATGTGCAATTCATCTTTACACTTTACACATGTCATTTTCAAACCTGTACTTTTATGTGTTGCTGTTTTTTTCTCACTCGCAAACCTGTAGATGCAATTTTGGCAACCTGGCACCAAAAATATTACATTTTGACAACAAAACAATAACAACATTTAGAGAGCACTTCAGTACACAGTACACTCAAACAGTGATCTTTCTGCAGTCCTGGCAAAGACGTTTTTGTTTGCCTCAGATTAACAGAAATATACGTTCTATAGTGTTTTCCCCTTAGGAGAAAATGAAGAAGAATTGAATTTATACAACAAGACATTTAGACTCTAATTTACTATCATCCCAAATAAATGTGCTAATATGTCTATGCAACCTGATAGATTAGTGAGTGGGCATGATGTGGGTCATATATTGTACACAGCACATCTTGTTAGCAAATGAGTATGTGCTTTTTTGTTTGTTTGTTTGTTTGTTTTGTTTTATTTTTGCAAATTAATTTGCAAGTTTTTATCCTGAAAATTGTTGAAGCCCTCAACAAACTTTTAGCCATAATGGAGAATGCTAAGCACCTGCAGCAGGCCACTTTGGTGAAGCAGAGATGCTCTGTCAGTGACTGACTGATACACCTGTGCATCAAGTCAGATCATTTGTACCCAAAGCAATAACACTTTATAATGAGTCGATTTCCTGCGAGGACAGCACCAACCTCTCACTGTGCGTACAGCATTGCAGCAATACTAATCAGCAATGTCATAGCATTAGGTAAGAAAAACAAGTTTACCTTATGCTATAACTTGGTGTATGCACTCTCTGTACATTTGTAACTATCCTAACTATTCATTGTACCTATTCACATCCAGGATTGGAAGCCAGTTCATCTGAGGGTATCACACAATCTGTCTATGGAGGTGGGAGGTATATGGAGAACCAACAGGAAACCCACACAGACATGGGAGGAACAGCCAAAAAAAAAAACCCACACATGTAGTAACCTGAGCTCCCAGTCGAGCCCAGTGCCCTGGAAATGCTATGCACTGCACCACCATGCCACACTATTTCATTTTTTGCATGTTGGAATTCCTTTTTTGCTGATAAATTTTTAAATAGAAGTACAGATTCATTTTTTCACCCAGATATCACGAGAATGCAAAACTTTGCATGTAACTGTAGATGGTAAATTATGTACTGGGTATAGAAGTAAAAAAAATTAATAAATAAAATAATATAAACACTCCATTTGAACCTAGAATTTGATGCCTGGGAAATTATGTACCTTAAAACCTTTTTAAAAATACACTCACATATGCTCTGCTAGCAGTGACTCCCCTTTATTTACTATGATTCTAAGGCCTTAATTGGCTCCAACTAATCAGTGCTACCATCTCTGCTGCTCTGTATTCTTTACAATACACTTCCTTCATTCTAAACATTATTCATTACTGTTAGCATAATTTGTAGTCTCAGACAGTACTGTATACTGCATTAAAAGGTGCA
>CM074967.1:8001078-8027866 GCA_037577455.1 Pangasius macronema | reverse complement strand
TGAGTCTTTTGTGTTCAATGTTGCAGTATTGCTTCTGTTTTACCTGGCAGCTGAGGACTGAGCCTAATTAGAGACATACTGCTCCTTTTCATTTCTGAGATAGTATTTGAGAGAAGAGAAATGACAGTGCAGCTCATATCGGTATCATCTCTCATTTACGAAAATGTGGCATAAGTGAATTGCCAGTCATTAAAGTCAACTGTGATGGAATGCCTAGGATGCACAATGGCACAAAGCAAAAACAGCAAACATTATTTAGAGATGAAGATATCCAGCTTAGTGTGATTCATCCCCCAAAGGTCAAAGCAGCGTGATGAAGCTGACAATAAAGACACAGCGCAATCTACTTTGTGTCATGGTTTAAGCCCTGCAGTTTTTCTTTGTGCCCCAGCATTAAAGCTTGCTAGGTGATTCATCTAACATATGTGTGTTTGCCTCAATATTTGAGTTTCTATTTTCCATTTCATACCGTGAAGCAATTGCCCCATCAGAAAAGCACCATTATGGTTGGTTTAGAGTGTTTGGATGCATGAAAATTCATCCATTAGCCCTGCTGCAGCCGACCCAAAAAAGTATAGCACCTGTACAGCAAAGAGCCATTAACCAGGTTTAATAGGTATGACATGTATATAGGCCCAAAATGGGCCCAAGCATTCTCAACAAGTAGACACGAAAATGCATTCAATGGACTGTCCATAATTCAGCAACCCAATTACTAAGCGAGACGTGCACCACTCTCTCCCAGCAAAGCTATGCGTAAGGGCTTGATGCACTTACTGTAGATCAAGTGCAGGCACATACAGCTGTGCGGTGTTTTAACAGCATCTAGTGCCTTTCCAGCTCAGCATCAACATTCATGATGGGACTGAGAGAAGAGCTGTCACTTTTGGATGATCCCATACTTTTCTCAGATGAGAAAGTGATAAAGTTATGAAGTTTATCAGAGATGAAGAGATCTGATGGGTTCAAGCCTTCAACAGGAATTTTCAGATTTCCTGAACCATGTCTAGCCCAGAATATGACAAATAATTGACGAGGTGTGATGTTTTGCCATTAAAGCAGTCTTAATGCTGGTTGGCTAGGTGTTGGGTTGTCTGAAATGCATTTTGCTGGAACAAGAACCCTATCTGGAAGCATTACCACATGGACAAAGACTTGTCTAAAACTGTCCGGCTGAAATCTCCAGATCCATTGTGTAATGATGTGCTGTAATGATGTCTTGTGGATTTTTTCCCCCACACACGGCAAGGGTGCAATTTCAGGCCTCGCTCTATCAGAGTGTGTCAGTTTCATTTAAAGTGATAAGGAATTCTATCACTAAGCTGCTCAGCATCTCATGTGATTCACAGTGGACTTTCTCAGGTTTAATATCTGATGACAGATACTATTTCACAAGAAGGTTCAGAAAGCCAGGGTGATGCTGAGGAGACGTGATGCTGCATCATTGCTGTTAGTCAGGGAAGCCTTCAAGTGAAGACATTCACAGTCTGCCCATCGACTACTGGACAGAATGATAATTTGTGTTGCTTTGGCTCAGTTTTCTAGCAGACAGTGTATGAAGTGACACAATGCTAAATGCTATGCTTGCCAGCTATAAGAGAGTCTACGTACATCCATATTAGAGGCACAATTTGTACACATTGCTTCCTTTTTTGGCAGATAAAATTAATCTAGACCTTGGGATTATAAGGTGCATTATGAGTGTGCAGAGTTTGACCCATTCTCTGCGTGTTCGCGTGGGGTTCTTCCAGGTTCTCTGGTTTATTCCCACTGCCAAAAACATGTTGGCAGGTGGATTGGCTACGGTAAATTTGCCAGACGTGTAAACAAGGGTGTAAATGTGTGTGTGCATGGTTCTCTGCTTCCCTTTCAGGGTGTATTCTAACCTCGCATCCAGTGTTCCTGTAACAGGCTCTGAATCCACCAGGAAACTGACCAGGGTAAAACATTTACAGAAAATGAATGAAAGAATGAATAAATAAAAACTTATCACATGCATTCAGTGGTGATTTTAACACATTTGTGTTGTTTTCATCATTTTGTTGTCTCTCAAATACAAAGGATGTGTCAGTGACAGTAAAGCAGGGCAACATGAAAAACTAGCACACAGCATTATGGGTGGGTTGCAACAACACAAATTCGATGAGCTAATCAAAGATGTGTTGCTTAGTTGAATTTGTGTTGCATTACTTAATTTTAAACGTCTTAAAAAAAGCTATTAAAACCATTACCTGAGACTAACGTGTCAATCTCTGTCAAAAAATGTGATCTGGGGTTCTTCCCTTTAAATCTCATCTTATTATTCAGTCATTTACCATAAAGCATCAAGTCAATCAAGTATTAAGTACACCAAGCTACATTATCTCATGGGATCAAACAATACTTCTTATTCTATTGAGTGAAAACTAGGATAAAAGCATTCCTTTGCAGAACTCTTTCCATCCTTTTCATCTAATATATTTTGCCATTTTAAAAATCAAAGCCACATCGGCTGCAATGAACTAAAATGAATACTTAACTGAAATTGAAACCTGAGTTTAAAGTAATGGAGCAACAGCGATAAAGTTAATTAAAATGTACCTCATAAGCCAGGATTAATGATGGCTTCATTGAAATCTAGACTCGTTTCAACCAAGGTTTTAAGTTTGCCACAAATAGATTAATAGATAACATTTTATTGAATCCAATTTAAACTTTAATCTATTGGGGCTACACAGTCCAGGTGTGTCATATGCTCTGTGGTGTTAAGAGGTAGAAACACTAAGCAGGAAAAGATATGCATGATGCAGGAACAGATATGCCAAAGACCATAAAGAAAGGCATACACCCAGATGATCTTAGAGAACTCACCACTGTTTGGTATGTGAAACACGTTGGCATAGGGATCTCAGAGCAAAACTGTCTGACTCGTCTCTACCGATGATGGGAAAATTAATAAGAGTGAATTCTGATGTGTACAGCACCAGCCTAAATGCTCTCAGAAAGCCAAATGCCTCAAAAAGCACTGGATTGTGTTTCATTTTGCAGCACTTAAATGGCCCTAAGCACACTACTAAAGCAACTTAGGAGCTTCTCAGGGTTACAGCGTGTAATGTTCCTAACTGTTCAAGTCAGTCAATCCTTCCAAATCCTCTTCAGTAGGCATTGCACTCAAGACCATGGGTGTCCTGATAACCGAGTATAAGATATGCCTTGAATACAAATAATATTCATAATATCATCAACACTGATTGTTTCATGATTTGGTCCTGTCTACACAGATAGAGGGGGCAGGGCTTTTATTTCTCTGATATTTTACAGTAATTTATTTTTAATCACATTATAACTGATAAAACAGCACAGCTGCAACTGCAACAACAAAGTAGACACAAGTAGGCCCAGTAAACAGGCTAACCATTCACTGGTTAAATGTGCTATACAGATGATTTGAACTGAATTGAATTGATTGAATTGAATTGAGTTAAAGACTAATCTAACCTGAAATCTATCCAGAATAGATGGCCAATTTTTTTTTTTACATATTTAACTAGTAATGCAAATGTTATTAAATGTAGTATCATGGAAAATTTCATTTAAAAAAACAACATAACGTTACAATTTTCTTAATCACCTTCATTTATTAAATTACATCTCTTGAAATACTGTATGTATGAAATGACTGCCATTCCAAGGTTTACATAAACAACCTTAAATATTCTGCATTTAACTTCACTGTCATTGTTTTATTTAAAATCTAAAAACTATACAACAGAACACTATGAAATCTTGTCCGCTAAAAAAAACAAAAGCACTGCATTATCCCGTTTTATTACTTCACAGACCAAATGAACAACGTTCAGAGCACTAAAGTTCATCTTGGCTGGACAATATGAATTATCCTGGTGATTACCTGTCTTAGGCGTGCGTGCTTACCCTTGAGCTACCCTTGAGATAAATGTGTGATTTCACTTAACCGAAACACTACACCACGCCACCATTCCCCTCTATCTGTCTTAAGCCAATGCATCTTCTCCCAGAGTCTGATTCATTGACCCATACTTCCGTTCCAAGCTGAGCCCTATGTCGTGACGAGTCACATTTGCACCTAATCCATCTTCCGTCCAGCTCTGAGTCAGCCAAGTGCCACATGGGCTCTAGCTTCTCTCAGCTCAATTCATACTGGCGCATGCACACTGCTGCAAATCAAAGACACTTAGCCCAGGAATTAAAGGCAAATAATAGGAACTGAGGAAAGGGGGAAATGACACGTCAGCTGATAAATCGGAAATGGCTTTGATTATGATCAGTCTTTACCGCTTTATGAGGCAGAATGATAAAGGCTCATTAAACATAGAACAAACTACAATGCCAATCATAGATCTCTAATGTTCATCTCCCTTCGTAAAATGGTTCAGGTTTTAGCCTGGTAGTTACTGAGCCCCTACACCTATTGTGTATTTGTGGCACATACCACCTGATCACACAGAGCCTTAATTGTTATTTGTTAAATTTTTGTTGGAGGAAGGTAGTAACAAGAACAAGAGCAAGGTCACTATTTCATTTAACACTTTAATACAATTAGTTCTGTCTTTTCAAGCACTTCAAGCATCATAGGAGAAAAATAAAAAATGGCAAAACAAAAGCTTCCTTGTGCTTTCTCTGAGACACATGAGCCCAGCCAACCACATCTTCCTGAACTACTGCCCGTGCTCTGTCACAGGGCAGCCTAACACACTCGGAGGAAAGTGTCATCTGCTCTGTTCTGCATACATGAGCATACAGATGTCCATGACTAGCTAGTGTCACTGTGATTGACAGGGAGGTAGTAATACCATCCCTCCCACCCAGAGAGCACAGCCAACTAAGCGACATACTGGCTCTCTTGACACGATCTTGTCATGTAAACTTTGTATTTATCAAGGCAATCTGTACTGCAACAGCTAGCTATTAGCATTCAGCTAGGTTGTATAGTCAGGGTTACTATCATACTACATAACATTTGAGAAATTAGGAATTAAGCTGCACAATAAATCGTTATCGGTAACAAAAGGGTGTAAGGAACCTAGGAACCACTTTACGTGTGATTATTTGGTAGTCATTCTAAGATGAATGTCTGACTCAAGATAGACGTCTTTTGTATTTGTACTCTTTTAATTTCCTCTTTTAAATTAATGAATGTAAATTTAGTATATTGAAAAGTATATATACATATATTTCTACTTGAGTAAATCATCTGTTCTACATGAAGTTAATAAAATGGTCTCATTAATAAATCTACTTATTAACGTAAAAAATCATTTAGTAAAATTATAATTTACCACCTCTCAAAAATATCCAGCCATATTTATCAACTGGGACCTCTTTTAAATTACATGTGCAAGGTTTACATAAAGAAATACAAGTGGCTCAAATCAAATATTTGCTTATTATTTGCTTCTTACAGCATTTACAAGCCATCTCAAGAACAGTATTTCCTGTTTTGTATATTGGGTAAAGCCTCCTGCTGATGATCTAGAACTATGATCATAGAGGCACTGTTCCTATCACTTTTTGATTTTCGAAGATGCAATTTACAGCCACGCTGCTTTCTCTGCACTTAAACCTCTTGGTGTTAATTATTTAGCTCTCAGATGTTCAGCTCTACTCATCACTGTTAATATAGCAAATTGACAGCATTTTCTCAATATATTGACAGCAGTTTCTCAATATAAGAAGTACACACAGATAGCAGTGGAAACTTCATAAACTGCCTTCATATATTACCTTTCTGTTACGTTGGAAGGGCAATAATGCCTGTAATACCCAATCAGTGTAGTTCAGGTTTGTATTGAGAGAAGCTTAAAATTGGATTCTTTTATTACACTGTTCAATTTAATATATTAACCTTGAGGAAACACAAAAGATCAAAATACAAACCGAAAGATCGAAGATACAAGAGATTCAATTAATACAGATACAGTTAATCAACTATATTTCTGAATGTGAATGTGTAAATGTGGACTTATTCCACTTGCCTCTTAGAACTTCATTTAGGTTTTCTGCTGTTTTTCCTCTATTATATTTCTTCTTCTCTTTGATTGTGTCATTGTGTTCATACTTTTCTTTTTCTAAATTATACCTTTTACTTTTGGTAAATTTAATCTTTTTGTGCCACTCTCCAGCTCCGGAAAGGGATAGCTATTTTCAACTAAAGTGACTGGGTATTGACCTAACAAGTGTTTTTAACGAACTCTCAAATTCAGAGAAGAACTAGAAAAGTACGGTTAGGGTGTTACAGCTTGCACTGTCTGTCAGTGAAGGTTGTTTACAGATGCATTTGACTGTAAACCAAATTCCTCTGTAAACCATCTGGACCAAAATTAGCATTTGTCATTTTTCCCCCAATAATGGTTACACCTCCACTTGCCTTAATAGGAGCTCCAACAGTGTCAGATAAGGATTCCACCACTATCTTGAGTCTTAAGTTTCTGTCAAATTTTGCTCTGATTGGGTGCACAGCTCGGCTAAAGCTCACAGGTGCTTGTTCTGTTGTTCTACTGGTTGCTCCAAATAATCATAAGTTTTTAGAGCTTTTGCAGGCCAGTCAAAGTGTCAGAGTGATCCATCAAGTTTGTCAATCAGGTCACACAGTTTTGACCTTCTGGAATGTAGGACTGTCAAAGTGGACATGAAGCACAAACCGAAACCACAGTATCTAGCCAATGATCCAGTTTATTACTACATTTGTCCAGGTGTGCAACCTACTAAATTGTACAATTAAGTGCTGGATGTTACGAACTTCTTTTCAGGAGAGCTTGAGAAGCCTACCCCTGGAACACTGGAGTACCAGTCACTACCAGTGAACCACACATACAAACACAGCAGGGGTGTAAAGCAATGGCACTATCTATATCTGTTTCCATATCTGTTTAGCGCTCCAAATATTCATATCTGTATCTGCATTTAGATTTGAATTTATTTATTTACTTTAAAACAGAGACGTACGTGGAACTGTTTCTTTAATAGCCTGCAATATTTAATAAAAGAATTTAGTCGGTTCTGGTTCCAAAAATTGGTACCACTGCAGTTAATAAAACGGGCAGTTAATAAGGAAGAACAGAAGAAGGCTGTAAATGCCTTGCTGTAAATGCACTGATCACATTCGTGTTAAGGAATGTGGTCTTTCTTCATCCAGCAAGCTCATGTTCAGAAAACTCACCCCATGAAAGTGCTTCCCAGTCCTGATGCACACCTCTAGTATCAACCAGATGCCTGTGACTCTTACTGCAAGCTCATCTGTCATTTTGTGTATGCGTATTTGTATATGTTTAACACATGAGTTAATACTGAACAACGTACTCGTAATTGGTTACCTCCACAAAACACAAACCCACAGCTAGAGGCAGAAGAATGTGGAAGAAGGGAAAAGGAGGATAAATTCCTCATCACTTGTAATTTTTAAATAAGAGCACTGAGTGTCAGATAAGAATGAAAGGATTTAACAGGAATTAGAGTAGGTCTAACCTTAAAGTGTGCTCATTGACTTGTCCTTCAGGGAAGTGAAGCAATGTATCCTATATTAAAAAAAAAAGGAGTAGAATATAGAAAGGTAAGTAATGTCAAGTGCACTAGTGAACCTCTTCAATGCTGGGCTCTTGGTCCTGCTCAGTGGGCACTCCATTCACATGTGATGCTGCCTGACCTCTACATTCTCCGCCCTATTCAGAAGCAGAAGGGTGTCCAGATAAAGCTACTCAGCTCCAGCTAAATGCCCTCCACACTTTCAAAGCACTCTTTGTAAGGCAGCTTTCTGTGACTGCATCTTTCTTATGGCTCCTTTAAATGGCGATGATGGATTTTAGATGATGGCTCTCAAGAGGAACACGAAATCTTTCAGCTCTAAGGAAATGTCTGGTGCTTTTTCCTGTTTCATAAAGTACCTTTGATATTTGACTGGTATTATATATAACAATAACAAAAAGAAATATCAGAATGGACGATTTATAACAGGAAGGCTTGTTTAGAGCCTCAGTTTTGAGTCATGCTTTTAGAGTAATGCTTTTAGAAAGTAAATTGGAAAATAAACAGTTTATCAGCTCCACAGGCTTCTGAAACGCAATGCATTAACATTTCACAGCACACAGCTACAAAAATATATTTCACTTTTAAAAGTTTTTTTTTTACTGTAACTTTTGAGTCAAGTTGATTAAACATGTTTCTCACAAAACAACACTAGTGCACAGACATACTGCACCTTCATAACATGTTATAATGCATTCAAAAGCCTATTACACATTGTTATAACTACCTACAAAACTACACTACACTGTATAGCAACCTTCATTAATAACATTAATATCAATATTAATCATTATTCTTATGTATAGCATAAAAAGTAATATTTGTAACAGATTATATTACAAAAACAAAACAAACTCAGCTCCACTTTGTATAGGGCAGTGTATACGTTATAGTATTTCATTATTGAGCCTCATTGAGGTTTTTCCCCCAATACCAGTGACCATATTGGGGGGAAATAATCAAACCTTTGGTTTCATTCTGGTTTCGTTTTTTTTTGTTTATTTGTTTGTTTATTTGTTTAAAATATGTCTCACCTTACATAGAGCTCAAAATACAACTAATAAGGTATTATAATTAGGTTATAATATCATAAGTCTGTCAACAATCTCCTCTCATATGAAGTATAAATATTCATTTACTTATTAAAATTTTCTTTTGGCACTGGCAATATTATGTGTTACAAACATTTTTTTATAATGCGAACAATTCATTGAGAATTATGTTAACAATTCAATCATGTAAACAAAGCATTATGGATTGTATTAACAATTCATAATGCATTACAACCACAATCTCATAACTGATAACTGAATGCAGGAGTTGCCAAAACAGATTAAAATTAAAAGTGCGCTGTTGCTTTTTCCACTGCTAGGCGCTTGTACAGAAAGGCAGCTGAAACACGCCCAGTGTGAATGGACTGAGACCTTGACATGATGCTTGAGGTGACACTCGACATGACCGTTGACTTGATGCTTGCATTTAGCATCCAGGGTGAGTTCAGGGTTAAGCGTATCCTGGCTATGAACAGCAAACTGCAACTACAATGCATGCCGTATGGTGAAAACATTACAGACTACACATCTGTGAAATAGATAATACAGAATAAATTTCACCTCAGATAACTGATGAGGATTACACATGGAACTATTTAAATGTGATTTACTTATGCTGCTATATGTATCAAACGCCACTTAAAGGTCTATTTTGGATGCACTATTTTTGTTACTTCATGTGGTTTTAGCTTTTAAGTTTGTCTAGTCCAATTAACATATTTGTTTGAAAGATCTGACATTTTGCCTTTTTTATTTGATATCTGACAGTGATTTAACTTTCTAGGAAAAATGGACAGACGTCCAAATGATTTCTATGACAGGTAAACAAGACAGAAAATATAAAGATGTCATTACTTTGAGGCCTTTCTTTTTCAAAGATCATCTGAAACTAAAATTGCAGTCATGATTAAAAAAAATAATAAATAAAAGCTAGATTGTAAGAAGTTAATACCTATTTCTATAAAATAACTAGAAAGAGAGCAAATATGTACTTATCCTCATTTAATAGCAAGAGATGAAGCTATCTGTGTGTTGACTGGAGTAAACAGTAATTGAGTAGGTAGATTTGTCTGCAGAAAATAAAGGAATTTCTATAAAGAGCCTTTTCATATGAGACCAGACAGAAATCCACCTTAAGCCCAATAATAAATTTTATGCGGAACTCGTGTGGTAGTCCTTGGAGGCAACTACTAAAGCAATAAATGTGCCTTATAGAGGCATCTAAAAAAGTAAAATAGTGATGGCTTTGTATTTGATTAATGGTACAAACTTTACAATGATAAATCAAACACAAGGGTAAACAATACCAAAGTAACGCTCTGCAAGCAGACAAGGGAAAAGCCCACTCTAGGAAAAATAAGTCCTGCAAATATAACAATTATTAATACATTGAATTGTGTTGATCTTTTTTCTCTTCTACTGTGTGGTTTAATTTTCTAGGATACATAACAGGTTTTTCAGACAGAAACAAGATGACTGAGAAGTTTGTGAGGTTTATATTTCAGATTATATTACGCCATGCGTAAATGACGTGATAAATTTGGACTTCGTCAGAAAGAAAATTTACAGTGTTTCTTTTCAGCTGCATGAGTACATTTGTTATGAAAACGGCCAGACATAGCTGTCAGACATGTGCGGCACAGCCAAGAGGACGGTTTTTTTGACCGTCACCATCTAGGCGGAAAAAAGAAAGTGCTGGCGGGGCTCCCGGGGAACAAAACAGTGTTCGACTGCCGCTCATGCATCAGCTCGCTTGCACTGCATTTAATGCTTGGCTGGAGCTGTTCACTCCATCTCAGCCTCTCAGCTGGCCCATTCCACTCTTTCAACCTCTCCAACACAATGAGTCTAATCACGCTATCACTGTACATGTGGAAATCTTCTGAGTAAATTTTGCTATATTGATTTGAAAAGTGAAAGCATGTTCCTGGATAAAATCAATTCAACAATAGCAGGGGATTGCGCCTTACTTTTTAAAGGAGTGAGAGGCTGTACTTTTTAAGATCTCAGGTATTATTTTAAGATGCCTAATAAGTCATTTCCTAAACTTTTAATGTCTTAATATATTAATAAATCAATGTTTAAAGTAAGGAATAAAACCAGAATGTGCATGCTATTATATGACATGGTGGTTTGATAGGGCAAGTTGAACAATCCTGAAGTATAACAGTATTACAGCCGGAATTACTGTCAGAGCCATGCTCCTGGAAAATTAATCAGCATCTTCTGACCTATCAGACTTGAGCATTCAACAGCACTGTGGTATAATTAAATAGAAAACATAAAAAGTATATGTCCTAAAAGTAACATCTCAAATGGTGTTCTCAACTGGGATAGACAATATCATTGCTATAAAAGACATATGAAATCTGCCACTTCATGCTGAGACTTACAATGCCAGCTTGGTTGGAACAATCCATTGAGTCCACAGAGATTCGCATGAAAATTCTGGCACACTCTGTAGTATTTGGATGTAAGAATCACTGGCACAATTACAGAAGTCAATGCAGGTAGGCAAGGTGACTTTACTCTTTATTACTGTTTAGGCGGAGAAATTGATTTGAAGTTAAGAACCGATTGTTAGAATTATAAACCGTCCAGTAGACTCTAGCCTTTAAAATCACGGATTTTAAATTGAGTTCCATTAACTTACTCTGTCAGGTAGTCTATAATTGAGACTCCTAAACTAAGCCTCTGGCATTTGTCTTTATTATCCCACTTCATATCTGTATGGCACTGTATAAATGCAAATTTTGTGAAAATCATTTGAACTTAAAACCAAGTTACATATAAATGATAGTGAAAATAGAGTGTAATATCTGATAGTGACAAAATGTCAACAGTCCCCACAACTACATTCTGTCATCAAACGAAGCTAGCAACAGAGCTGGAGAGCTTGCTGTTTACATAACTGCATTATCAGCAGACATAGCTACTGTTAGCTTAGCTAATTAAGCTGGATAAGTCAACAAGGCTAATAGTGCACCAAAAAAAACTGTATGAAACTGTGTGTTATCTGTAGCAGCTGTCATCTTAGGACACCAGTATAAACAAAACCTCAAACTACTATCTTACTGTAGTAGCAATTAGCTAACAATTATGATGGCAAAACTTACCTCCATAAACATGACATGCTGCTAAAACAATAGCCTCAATAGCCTCCAAATGTGACTCCAAATGTATTTAAACTTTATTAACTTTAATACTGAACCAAAATGCTGATGTCTTTATCTACTGTGAAAACAATCCAGCTAAAAATAACTGAAAGCCTGGAAGTCATAGAGAGGATATCTTTAACAGACCCAGTCCATCAATATGTGAAAAAATAAATGTGCATAAAGTACACTTTAAAGGTATTTAGGTCAGGGAAAGGTTCCCTAAATACTATCACATATTCAGTTCCATTTCTGTAACGTAAAAAAGCGATGCACTGTGAGCCAGTATCACAAAAACTAATCCAGCGTCTTGTTGCGATATATTTTAACCCCAATGTTAAGGATTAACTATCTAAGTACCTATTATGTTTTTGTGCCTTCACTCTGCAGGGAAGAAATCTCTACAATAACAGACATAATTGCTGATCTATAAATCATCATATTTGTGCTATATCACAGCGAAGTTAATGACATAATCAGCTGGTGATCGTGACAAGGAAATCACAAATGAATGCTGATTCTAGAAACAAACTGAAAAGCTTTGTTTATTACAAAACTCAGAGAGCAAAACAAATACAAGCAGGAAAGCTATCCAAAATGGTCTTCTGCTTAAGGCTGTAAAAGAACAATGTCTCGTGTATCTAGTTCCAATATGTTCGAGAATCAAGAGCCCAGCTGCATTGGCACAAGAGAGAGTCACATAACACTGTAAGGGCTCTCATAAACCAAATAGCCCTCCTCATTAATTACACTAATAAAAGAATACTTTTTTTTTTTTTGCTCTTCTCTGTGTTCACTCACAGCATCCATACACACTGTTCATTTCTGCTGTTCTGAATCACTTTCATGCTTGGTTTCATTTGCAAGCAGCCATGACCAAAACAGGCAAACAGCTTCCTTCTTCTACTCTGTCAGAAACTCACATTCATCAAGACATCACCAACCCACGATCACTATGTTGAGGAGTAAAACATGCTAAGTGCTCCAGAGGAGCTGCAGAACAGCTAAAGAATGTGTCATTAAAGATAAATAAATTGGGTTTAATCTTAGGCCAAGGAGAAGTTTCCAGTTCACTCTTCCAACGGCTTCTCTTTGGAGGGCAGCCAGAGTCCTGACATGTATGAACAGTGAAATATTGATCATACAGCCATGAGATTGGAGTACTTTCTTCATTACAACTTGGATAACACTCACAGCCTAACAGGCCAAACTAGTCACATAACATTCATTACGTAATTTCCTTTTATCTCTATGTTTTATTCACTGGGGCCAAAAGGTCAGCACATGGATTTGCAGAGAGTTTACAGATGGGCTTGACTGGTTTATCACATTCTAAACCTGACTGGTTTTATTAAAACCCTGATAGGGTTTATTAAAATTTATTATTATAAGTTATTGCAATATTATCGATTTACTTCTTTTCGTAAAGTCTTTGAGGACCCTAAAAATGTCTGCTGTAAGAGATTTCAAACGTGTCAAAGCACAGTTTAGTAGTCTAATGCTGTGAAAAACAAAAAACATCCAGTGAGCTGCAGTTCTGTGGGTGGAAATACCATGTCAATGAGAGAGGTGAGAGAAGAATCACCAGACAGGTTCGAGCTGACCGGAAGGCTACAGTAACTCAAATAATCACTCTTTACAACCATGGTTAGCAGAAAAGTATCTCAGAATGCACAACCACTTTGAGGCAGAGGAGCTACAACAGCAGAAGAGCACATTGGGTTCTGTTCCTTTCAGCGAAGAACAGGAATTTAATGCTACAGTGGGCACAGGCTCACCAAAACAGCAAGCTAAAGATCGCCAAAAGACCAGGTGATGTTTTTTCCCATTTCTAACTTCATTTTCAGTTCTGTGGCCAAGTTTCTTTTTTTTTATTTCAGTACATCATCCCTGTAAAAGTAAGTATAATAAAACCATTAATATCCTGGCTAATATCCAGTGACAGCTTTGACTTATTCAATACTACTAAAAGAAAACGTATGTAGTTACAAGAATGAGGAATGTCACGAGAGTGAGGAAGTCTACACAGCATCTGGAAGTTGAAGGGGTTAAAGTGTCTGAAGACATTTTGTTGGAAGGAATGTTATTCTCATACAACTCAACGAATATGCATATTTTCCTCTTTTGATTGGAAATTTCATTTTATATTTTGGTAATTAATCATTCTGTAACCTATGGGCAGTAACATTATTATTCCCGAATAGAAAACTCTTTTTCCACGCTTTTCCGAGGATACATCAGAAGCCAGGAAAAGTTGTGCTGACCACATAAAAGACAGCAACTTCCCCAAAGATGTGTCAGTGCTTTGGCATGTAGAAGTTACTGTACACTTGGCACAGAATTGAAAATGGTAGCCTCAGATTTTCACACTGAGAACACGTGTGAATAAGTTAAACATTTGAACATGTTGTCCAAGCTACCTTGAGTTATATACAGATGTACATACTGCTGAATACAGAAATACCTTTGTAGCTCAAATTCGAGTATGTGTGATGTTTCACAGAAAACAGATCAGAGTGAAAATATGTACAGTGTATCTAGAGAATGCCGGCTAGAAAGGCAGCAGGTAAAGGGGTAGATCTGGAGTTGACATATATATGACTCAGTGAGAACATCTCCATACTATGTTAATCCTACAGTGGCATATAATTCAACCCTTTGAAAAGCTGTTTTCAAAGTCCAGAAAAAACATGCACACATTCTTTTTGGGTGTGCTTCCAATTACAGCATGCATTGAGAGGCTGCATCTATCTATCTCTGTCTAACTCTTGCTTCCTGTCTCTCTCTTTTTCAACATTGCAATGTTCCACTCTGACAATTTCATTTTAAATTAATAAAAGGTGCTTCTCTCCGTGTGAACTTTATATTAAGCACATTGTGAAGTTGATAGGTTTCCCCTTTGTAACCTTGAAATAATATTCTAAATGACTGATATGAAACCGACGCAACAACACACACCTGAAAACAACAGTTTGAATTTAAATTGAAGCTTTTTCCAATAATAATCACTTCGGTTCTTGGCTGGAATGAAGACACAGATGGTAATAAATCTTACACATAATGTGCATCTATATCCACAGAGACCCAAAAAACGAAACACAAAGCAATGCTCATGTTCCACAGATGCTCAGTGCAGAGCATATCAAGATGATGGTACGCCTCATAACACAAACCGAAAATAATCACAATATTCTTAATGAATAATGAATCCATAACCCTTTACTACTGCGCACAGCTGTCAGTAATGATGGCTTCACCATTTAAAATAAATTGCTGATTAAAGTTCCATGTGCGCATTTTGAATTTTATTACATGAGAGCGAGGGAGAGAAAGAGAGAGAGGAAAGAAAGAGAGAAAGTGCGAGAGAGAGACAAATAAAGAGAGGGAAAGAGGGAGAAATGAGCAGGGAAAAGAAAGAGAGAGAGAACGTGAGAGACATAAAGAGCGACAGAGAGTGAGAAAGCGAGAGAAAGAGGCCGTGAGAGAGGGAGTGAGAACTAGCGAGAGAGAGAGAGAGAGAGAGAGAGAGAGAGAGAGAGAGAGAGCCTTCTTACGGTGACTAATAAAGACCACAATATAATTACTTTGTGAACCTCTGGACATTTGTTATAAAAAAAAAGGACACAAGTTTAAAAGCCTTCCATTTTATCAAGAGGAATGCAGAGTGCAGAAAAGAGTTGGGGGGGGGGGGGAGGTGTGTGTGTGTGTGTGTGGGGGGGGGGTTATATCTTAAGTAAAAAAAATATTACACTAAGTAAAATAACTGAAGGCAGTTTCACACATTCGGAAGCATTGCATGAAAACAATATTGTCATTTTGTTTGGCTTTTTTGTGGCACATTTAGGTCCGTGGCTTTAAATCAGTTCTTCAATGCTTGGAAATCGATCAGATGAATGAGGTGCATTAGAGAAGGAAACACATGGAACTAATGTAGGGCAACGGGCTACCCGGACTGGAAACAGAAATCAAAGATCTGATTTAGATTATGCAAAAAATATTTAATGCAATACAGTTTACTGTACTGTAACATAGCAGATATTTCAAACAGCATTTAAAGGGGTGATGTTGCACAGCATGATTCTTATCTAAATGACACATACTTCAACACGTTATTGATGTCCTCTCTGTAGTGAAGGCCAATTCCAGCATTATGGATGAGACATTTGAACTCACATTGACTTAACCGGCACAAGCTCAGCATCAGTGAGATGGCTTGCATATTTCTCTTGTGACCTTTCAGGGAAAATGCAGATCGATATTCAGAAATAAGATGGTCATGTGCATATTACAGATGAATGTTACGGCTATGACATCACAGGAACGGAGTGTTTTTGAGTGATTTACGATAAACGCTATGAAACTGAAAGACTCTTTCAGAAACATTATGATGTGTCTGGAGTCCTGTACCGACGCATTCTGTAACAAAATACTTTGTTTACACTTGACACTTATTTGATTTTTCCTTGATTCAGTTTATAGAGTTAAAATACGAACTTAAATGAAATTTAAAGATATTTTATTTTCTTGTGCTTATACGATTTTCTACAATGGAAACGTTTGTTTGACATTTTTGGAAGGAGCGTCCAGTGTCAGCGCTTTGAAACCATTAGTATTCCACCTTGGGAAAGTCTTCATGACGGAAGGCTTTGCACGTTCTCAGTTTGTACTGTTCGACGTTAAAAACAGAATAATTGCAGTTGTCACTCCTTTTAACTCTCCAAACACACCCTCGTTGACATTATAGCGCTATAATGTATGTGATAACATAAACTTGTATTTGGATCATTCCACTACATTTAATACTATTAAAACTATAAACAGCTGAAAAGTATGTGTTGTTCTTTAATTTAAAAATTGTAATCATTAACAAATTGCTGTGGTATAAGAGTAATAAATCATTTTGAGACATTCTCTTATTGGAAAATAATATAACACACCTTCTGGTTCGTAAAGGCATCACACACCCCTGTTTCTTATAGCAGTCTCCGTCATGGTTTATTCCTTACATGAAGTGAAATCCTCAGCCAAAATGTAACTGTTTAACATCCATGTTTCAAATATTAATGTACTCTGAGGAGCTTCTGCAGTAAATATTGTATTTTAAATACTGCAGTATAAAAAAAATAAGAAGAACATTTAATAAACGGAAAACATTAATAAATGTAATTTTTTTCTATTTTAAGCAAAGTAAAATAGACATTTTCACACAATATTATCAACATAACCAACTGTTTTTTTGTATTACTTTCAATTATAACAGCCAATTTAAAAGTGTCAAATACTGTTAAAATCTGTCATATACTGTGGATGCTTGTTATCTAAAATAAAATTGTATCATCCAAACTCCTCTGCCAGTCAAAGGTTTAAAACTACTGTCAAGCAATGCAAATCAATTCAATCCATCATGGACACTTAATAGAGCCTTTTACACAATGCACAAAAATCTGACAGTGAAAGCACAAAGGCAGGTGCTATTTTGAAAGTCAATAGGCACAAATGGCTGGTATGATGAATAAATCTGCCCAGGAAAGAAAACACTACAAATAGAGAATGTCACCAAGTGTCTGTCATCGATATTGAATTGCATTGCATCCACATTTACTCCCCCCCCCCCTTTCTCTCGGTCAAAACTGACTTCAGACTTAAATATACTTCCTACAGCGCACAGCATAATCTGTGTAAAATACTTTAAAAAGCAACAGCAATCACTTCATCCTTATTACAAGAGGAAAAGCAATCTTTTAGTGATAATGACACTTGCACTGCTAACTTGAATACACAAGCCCATGTCATGTCAAACTATAAGCAGTTTATTACACCGAGAGAAAGAATTAAGCAACAAAATCACACCTGCCCGTGTGCAAGCATGTGAAGCCTGTGTATTAGCAGTCCAGGAAGAGCGAAAATAGAACCTCAGTTCTATAAAGAGTGTTAAATTAAACACCCATCTACTGACATCACAGTATGGGAAATAAAGGGACAACAAAGACTATGAGAAAGTCATTAAAATCACACTTTTAGAGGTGATCCAACCTTGTACTGATTGGTATGAAATTTAACGCATGACTGCAGAACTCATATGTTATTCTCTCTTGCTCTCTAACTCTCTTTACATCAAATTCACACCAGGAACAGATATTGAACAAGAATCAATATTAAGGCAAACAGGCAAGTAATAAAAATTAAGCACACAGAAACTCATATTACAACATCCTGTTCACATTAGAGTACTCTCATAGACAAGGCATCATCATTCAGACAATCAAAAATAAAAACAAAACAAACAAACAAAAACATAAAAAAGCATGCATTCAGACCTAAGTGCTAATGGAGACAAGTGCTTTTAACAGAATAGTGCAAGAGCGTCATTTGAAAAACTAAACGAGGTTACATAAATGAAGAGAACAATCACCGACTTTCATACGAGGTTATCTACGTTGGTGACCTGCATTTTCAAACTTGTAATTGAATATATATATATATATATATAAGGAGTGTGTAGAATTTGAGAGCAGTGAAGTTGTAAGAAATGCTATACTGACTCTCCATCTAAACTGAAATGCTTGTGAAATGCTAAACTGAAATGAAGAACTACCAACAGCACAGTTCATCGCACAGCATATGACTGTATGACTGTATGACTGTATCGTAGCTCCACCTATTGATACCTCATGTTCGGTATAGATGACATAAACAGCCAGCTCGTTTGAAATTTCACATAAAAGTTCATTAATCACATAATAGTCATCATGACATTTACATTCTGACGTCCAGTATACATAGATTCAATATTTAGTGTATCGACTACGTATATAATAGCACTTTAGGACAATCCTGATGTACAATTCTTTGAATTCAATTATCATATTTTTGGCTGTACATCAAATATAAGTATGCCTCATATTTTCTAACCAAATATTTATAAATCTATTGTATTTGTGGTCAGTAAAGCTCATAATGCAAATCAACCCCTTCAAGTCCCGGCTTATTATTCAGCAATTCATCTTAAAGCATATTACTCAGTAACTACTGAATTATTCAGTGACTACAGTGAAACTAATAGGAACGATATGTAGTTAAGAGGAATGTGATTCTGCAGCAGTCTGGCTGATCATTTACAAAAAGTCTTTCAGGTCTTGGGCAAGTATCATTCTTGGTAAATCACCTCGACAGCAAGAAGTAAGTTCTGCGGGCACACTGAAATTGGATAAGACGCAGGAGCAAACTGTACACACGCAGATGAATAAAACATACACTGGGTCATTATCTTGATTAGGATTGAAGCACAGCAAGTGAATGACTTTTACCCAAGCAGACTGAGGAATATCACCGAGCAATGTTCTTACAATATATATATATTTTTTCTTTTTCTACTCTAGTGCCCTGGATCTTTTGAGGTCTTGTGACAACGAGCTGGAGTGGTACTTATGTTTGGTATGCTGTCTATCTTATCTCTGTAATGGTGTGGCAGGATGCAGTGGAAACAGACAAACTGGTGATTAATGTGTCTAAATCGCATTGGAAAAATGTTTTAAGAGCATGACAAGCATCTGCCCCGGGGGGACAAGACTCCTCGTCGTTCTTTCTGTGCATCTCTCGCTCTCTCAGACCAAGCTTAAATGCATTTCCATGTAGTTTATCCAGAGAAGAGCAAGATTTATCTCTCTAAACTAAAAACAATCTTGGGATCACTCTGTACCATTAATGTACTACTGTGTGTTTAATTCTTGAAATTCATTATCCGGAGGAGAAAAAAAAGACATTTAAACACAATAGGCTTTAACCAGAGAAATTTAAAATTCTTTTTATTTTGGTCAGACATGAAGGCATGGTTCATAGTGTCTAATTTTGTAATGGATCCTTTTTCATGCCTCTATCATTTCTGTCTGTATTTCTGGGTTATGTGTGAGCCTCCAGCACTTCCAGCATTAAAGTAGAGATGGCAGGGCACTGCTCTATAAAGAATGTATAAGTGGCTGCTTCTCCTGATTAAATATGTCTTTTTCTGCCTTTACACTGCATTGCAATACAGGATGTAGAACCAGCTTACTGAAGTGCTGTTATGCTTGGGTTATAATGTTAATTCAAAAATAGCCTGGAGGAAATTTGCTTTCTTTCACAAAACAGGGTGAATCCTTCATACAGCCTACTGAATGGCCACATACAACAAATAAGACTTTTTTTTATCATTATCATAAACTCAGGGCTAATTCAAGTGTTTACGAGTAGACGGACAAATGCTTGTTGACGAGCTTTCTGTTTTGAAAAATTAGATAGCAACCAGCAATATTTATGCCAGATAGTGTAATATTTGGATATGCTACTTAGTGCACGGGTTTAGGCGTCATCAGCTGCTGATTTCTGCAACCTGCACTCAAACCACAGGTCAACCCTGAAGTCCACTGGAGTGAAAATGCAGCATGATATTCTAACAGAACAACTGAACATCCAGTAGATACCATGAGAAAGCCATTAGGCTGAGGTGACAGGGTGGTGAAGTCTTACCGTTGCAGGGGAAGAGGTGAAGTCCTCGTCGTGCTCAGTTCTGATGTCCTGACGGTAAACCACTGAATTCCATCCTAAGGCGCACTGACAAGTTGTCGAGGACGCACGGTGATGCTTCACTCTCTTACCTTATTTATCTTGTTTACTTCTCTTAAAAATCATATCCACTTAATTTAAAAACAATTAAAGCGCTGGTGTAAAAAAAAAGAAGAGAAATGGCAGTGTTTCAGTGATGGATGTGTACTTTTTAATGAGCGCTGTGATGAAGATGCAGAGGTGGTTACCGTCGTTTCAGCTGAGCTGCCGGTAGTCCAAGCGCGTCTAACTGCCAGCCGTTTCCACGAGCGCTCCTCGCTTCTCCCGGACTCCCAGCTGATAGCCCTGGGTTGCCAGAATGGCTTGTTTTACCCTTCCCAATCACGTTTCATAAAACGCCTAGTTCTCCATACTATCCATAATAATAATAATATAATAGTATCATTTATCCCAAAGACATAATACATGGGTAACCAAACCAACCTAAATTATATACCAGCTCAAGAGAGGCTGGATTACAAAAAAGTAATACAGAGTGGTTACTACGCAATCTGGCAACCCATGTGATCGCCACAGAGCTCCTCGTCACTTGAAGGAAACGCGCAGAGCCGCTGTGCGCCATGAGCAGTGTCAGGGGCGGAGGGTCTGGCGCATTAACCTGACAGAGGTACAAAGATTTAGGGAAAAAAATGAGCTAATCCTGCCGGAAAAAAAGATCAAAAGTTAATTAAAACGCATGAGTAAAAAACAATAGCTCATCACAAGTGAGAAAACAGGCTGGACAACACAGAGGGAGTAAATAAATAAATAAATAAAACGTGTTGTTCAAGGCATGTTTGCTGTGAGAGTGGCAAACAAGGTTTCAGGAAACAAAAGACAATATATCACTACATTTGAGTGCAACCTTTACAATTTTCTTCAAAACTAAATTCTACTCAGTTTATTTATCTTCATCCTGGTCAGGGAGGTGGTGGTGGATCCAGAACCTATACTGGGAGCACTGGAATAACCCATGGATGACACCATGCATACCCACATTCATAACCACCTACTGGCATGCATGTTTTTGCCTCCTTTGGTCTCATGGACCTCCTTTGGGTACGCTGTACCCTCTTGTACGTGTCTTTGAGGTGTGTCTGTGATTCGTGAGCCCAGGATGGAACCAGGAACCCTGGAGCTGTGAGGATGCAATGCTCCCCAAAGCAAAATGAACAGAAGTGAGTCTCGTTCTCCAGGCCTGATGTGAAGAAGGCAGGGTGTGACATCTGACAGAGATTAAAACCGAAAAGAATGGGCAAAGGTTCTTCTTGACATCTCAGAAAAAATGAGCATACAAAGTTTTATGGAATATTGAACCGATAACATTTGGCTTCTTGCTATTAATATTTGAACATACAATATTTGAACAGTTTCTGTGACAAGACTATTAGTTCCTGGTAGACACTTATATTTATGATCTACAGAGTACTTTTTTATTGAATCTACAGCAAGCAAAATTTCCTAAGGTTATGCATATAGTTTCACTGAACTAAAACAAGAAGTTCCAAAAATCTTAAAGGATTGTTATAAGGAGTATAAGGTCTTTGGGTGCAATTATTTGATGGTGAAAAACTATTCTGACAAATTTAAAGAATTTTTAAGACTGCACTGGATTTTCTACCTGAAATGACTTCAATCCCATAATTACAACACCACACACTTACACCCTTTCATGGTGCACCAGAAACATGATTAAATGTCACAACCTTTCTGATTGTAATACCTGTGTCCATCCATGGCTTTATGTGTAACCTGGAATACAGCACATAGTGATAATAGCCCTTATAACATAACATAACATCCAGATCCTCTGATTATTTGGTGCATTGCATTATATCGTCTAATGTGCTGGTTATTACATTTATTATTAGAGTTTTTAATCAGTATTCTCGTCAATATCTCGGCTGAGTTTGAAATAAATATATCAAATATAACTAGACTGAAAATGTGCCATTAGCAGGAACTCCCAGTATTTCTGACAGTTCATTTTGAGTTTTCATAGCACTGAGTGCGATAGGAAGGAAATTAATTCCAGAGCCTCCCAAAGATTATGAAAAAGAAGCATAAAGACTAAGTCATATCTTAAGCCTGCTCAGGGAAATATTTATCATTAATTTCCTTGATATTACACTTAATCAAAGTTATAGCGTATGAAAAGCTCTTTGTTTAAAATCCCACAATTGGATTTAAAAAAAAAAAAAAAACATGGCACAAATGAGTAAGGTTAGAGCACGATAATAGAAATAGAAAATAAAGTACCTATATTACAAAGGAAGTGAAATTAATGACAACGTTAAAAGACTAAAAAATTATAAGTAAATAAGTAAATAACATTTATTTAGGTAGGTAGGTAGGTAGGTAGGTAGGTAAGTAAGTAGTATTTAAGTAGTTTAAGTAGTAGTTATTTAGATTCAGTAAAACTATTTTTTTGGTCCTAACCAGGAAATGCAGAACCAGGAGATGTACAATTGAGGTATCGGAGCTCCCTGATGGGGCAGATAAAGACCATCCTGCCAAGCACTTGCCACTCTATATTTATGAATGTAAATTCTGTTTACCAGTGTGCCAGAAATGCATCAGAGCAGATTTCTGTAAATGTTATTATGATTATGCTTCACCATTTAAGAAGCCAATAGCAGTATTGCCTGTGTGATAGTTTGTCTGTGTGATTGGGGTTGATGGTTTTGCACACATATTAGATTAATTATATCAGTGCCTTGTTAGCCAAGAACGTTTTTTGCAATTCAAACACAAATTACACAGTATATTATGTATGTGTGGGCTGTGCTTATGATTAAAATAGTGAATGAAGAGGTGAATTGCTCTATCAATAAAAAAAGTTCATGATAAATTCATACAAAAACATTAAATAAATGAATACTGCTTTATTTAAAATGTATTTTAAGATGTTAGTTGGTAAATATTACTACATATTTACCAAAGATAGGGTACTTAAACTCAAATCATATCCCAAACCTTTCCATTTTAGAACCTAAACCCTTAATAACTGGTGACCCTATCGAAAGAATGCCCATTGGACCATTCTGAACCTTGGAACCTAAGAAACCTTTCCAAAAAAATATAAATAGGATTTGAAATATCTTGTTTTAGTGAGGGGGCAAATACTGAACTGCCACTATAAAAATCAGGTTACTTTCCTGTTCTATCAGCAAATTAAAATGCTAAGTAATCATGAGTTTTACAAACCCACACACCAAAACAAACCTCTCTCCTTCATCCATCCACCATGCATGTGCATCCATGTATACACACAGATTTACAGGTAGGTGATAGGTGCCATGATGTATATTTATGGCGCATTAAAATGACCTGGTTTCAACACACTCTCACCATCTGTTTGAAGGTAAAATGCAGCATGGTACAAAAATATCTTGATTGCGACAGAATACACATATATCTTTCTTTCCATCTTCTAAAAAAACCTCACGCTTGATGTGTTACAGATGGTATTTTATATTTTCAAGTTTTATCTAAATTTTCTCATTCGAGCAAATGTGTCATGGTTTGTGTGCATCTGATAAGTGCTATAAGCAGAATAATTGGATGTGCTAATCAGTCACACATCCTTAACGTGATGTTTTTCAAAGGGCACACACACCTGAGCTAAAGGTTAGCCACAGCAGGCAACACAAAGGCAAGCTGCCCCTACCACATCTCATAAAATCACCTAGTGTCTCATGACCGAATGCTGTTAGACCAATACATCCTCCCTCCAAAGAGAGCCTATCAGGCTTTTTTATATAGCCAGCATGTTATCCAATGTGCGGTGGAAAAGAGGTCACATCCTACCTGTTTCGTAAGCAGGCACAGGCCTCTATTGAATGATGTTAATGCCATTAGTATTGAGTGTCTCCCTCCAATACAAATTTGTCTGACAAACTCTCAGTGACCCTGCGGGAGATTATTTTCAAATCATTGGCTTGTGTTACCATATGACAAAAAATAGGATGTTATGTGGCGCTCTTATTTATATTTGACTTTTCATCACTAACACAACATAAAGACATACCTTGACGTGAATTCAACTTAAATGAATTTTTGTTTTGAGGAAACCAGTTTCCTTAAAAAGATTAAAGTAATGAGTAATTTGAAGTTAAATACACTAAATGCTAAGCTGATTTAACTTGAAATCTTTTGCTTTGCCCAATTTTTCCACTTAGACTCCCTATATGGATTGTTTTCTTATTTCCTCTAAGCAATGTCCTAATCCTAGTCAGTGCAACACAATTTACAAGACTGAATAAAATTAAGACTGACAAAAGGTCATAGCAACAATCAGTCTATTACAGAAAGGTCAAATGAATTTCACATGTGAATAATCACACGATGTGTTTTACAAATGTGGGTTTTAAGCAAGTCATATATTAGGTTATTATATATCAAGTATACATTTGTTTACTTGAATTCAAATTTGCAATTTCAGGACCTGTTTATCACATATTACTTACATAATCACATCTAAATATATTGATTTTTCTGTATTGTGTTCCACATGCACATATTTATTCAGACCTACGTAACACAGTTGATTGTCACTTCCTTAACATCTAAAATGATTTACAACCCTTAAACATCCATCATCCTTTTTCATGTCTAGCGAAAGAAAACTTGGCATGTATATTTTAATTTGGCAAGATGCCTCATTCAATCACCTAGCCACTGAACAAAGTAGAGACAGGCCATGCTGTCCACTAGTCCACTCCCATTTATAAAGTTTTTTTTTCTGATGTCAACAAAATCAAGGACTGTGCATAGGAAGGCAATGATGTTGAAACAAAACTGCAGTGATGGTGAGTGAGCTAGTGGGTCAGACCAGTCACCTGTTGGCTATGGTTAAAATTGCTTAGTCTGCTGTTTTGTAGAGAGTTCTTTGTACTATCTTCTTTGTTCTAGCAAAATGAAAAAGTCATCAGCTTTAACATTCATTCTGAAGCTAATCAGTCAGTTCCACTTGATTTAAAATGACTGAATCAAAGCAGGGTCTCCTGGTAGCAGGAATCAAGATTACCTGATGGTGTATCCTATCTCCTCACATAAATCCAACCGTTTCCTTCTCATGAAAGGTTAATCATAGATCACAGGAAAACTTCTAACAGCAGCACAAACTCATATTGTATTGATTATTTATTAGAAGATGATTTATTAGAACCTATTGCCTTTCTGATGTCTCGACTTTGAAAGTCTCATCGCAGGGAATATGCAGTCAGCAGTGTATGTATCTCAGGGGAAGTGTACTGCCACCTACCAGCAGCCACATAGAAAACAGCATTTTCGCTGCAAATTAGATTGTGCCAATGTGTTTACCTGCCAAACCATCTGAGAGCTGCCAAATCTCTTTTTAATATAAAACCATTAACCTTTTGGAGACTGCTTGTAGAATGCTGCAAACGATTTCAGATGTCTCTCTGTTTGATTCTGCGTATGGCTGTTTCAAAATAATAATAATCATATTTTTCAAAATAATCACAAAAGGGATTGTAAAGATTTTCTGTAGGGGAGTTACAAACGGAAGACAAATTAAAGGGGAAAAAACAGTGCTGTTATTCTATGGGGAAATTTATATTTGCTGAAATGTTTTTTGTCCAATCATTCCAACATTCTTCTGATGGATCATCTTTAACCTGTGATGAAACCTTTCTATCCTGAAGGGAGTGCTCTCTTCCAGGATGATGATGCCCCCATTCGTTTTCAAACAGAGACAAACAATGAGCCTCTAATGCAATATAAGTGTTTGTGGGCTGTTATAAGTTCTGATTAACTTTTGATCAAATGGAAATGGATGGATTTAGGATGGGTTTAAGAGATTGGACATACCTCCAAATGATCTCGATTCTAGCTACCAGGAGACCCATGTTTAATTCAATCATTTTAAATGATTTATAATCCCACTGTCTGGGGTCACCCAGAAGAGGATGTGTTCCCTTTTGTGTCTGGTTCCTCTCAGTGTTTCTTCCTTATGTTTTCTCAGGAGTCACCTCTGGTTTGTGCAGTGCAAATCAAAATCTACATTCAGATTTCTGTTAAGATGCGTTGTGATGGTGTTTACTTTTTAAAATAAAAGGAAATTAATTGAGCGCTCACTGAATGGTTTGATGAGGATGAAATTGATGTAAATCATATGCTATGACCTCGTTTTTGGAGGACTCTACCAAAACCACCAAAACACACTAATTAAGAGAAAATCTTTTGGAAGGATGATGTGAAAAAGATTTTAGATGGCATTTGCCTGAAAGCATGAACGCAGAACTCCACCTTGTGGCAGTTTAGACCAGTTAAAATGCAAGGCGATGACGGAGAGTAACAAGTGCCTCCTCCAGTGAAAGACACCAGTTTTTATTCTCTTAACCCCTTAAACTCATAGACGTTCAAGTTTCAAGTTTCAAGTTTAATTTATTTATATAGCACTATTTATAACAGCAGCAGCTGACCAATGTGCTTTAC
>CM074967.1:7955794-7994807 GCA_037577455.1 Pangasius macronema | reverse complement strand
GAGAATATTATGATCAATCATATCAAATGCAGCAGTAAGGTCTAATAGCACTAAGACAATGCTATGCCCCTGGTCAACCCAGATTTATATTCCGCTCTCTCTCTCTCTCTCTCTCTCTCTCTCTCTCTCATATCTACACACCTTTCCTATTGGTTTCACTGCCCTTACTGAAGAACATGCTTTAGATTAGTAACAGTATAATAAGGCTGGATTTAAGGGGTTAAATTCCCAATGTATCATGTAATTTTGCTTGACACATGACATAGCTTTTGGTTATTTGAAACATATTTACATCCCATCAATCCCATCCCATCAATCACATGACCAACCCCAAGTCTTTAGCTAACCTGTGGTCTAAACAGACAAGCACACCAGGAGGTGCTGCAGAGACAGTGATACAGCTGCAGCCAGTACAAGATTAATGGCGTATTGCAGTCCATTACTTGCACTCCTCCAACATGATGTTAAATGGCATTTATAGTCTCTAAAGGCCAGATATGACAGAGTCTAGTTTACTTTTACATATTCGACCTAGATTAGATTTGGACTCAGGGAACTAAACAGGCACCGTGAAATATTGTTTCTATGTGATATTTTGCTTATGTAACCTGAGACCCATCAATTTCTCCCGGCTAGAAATTCAGTAAATGTGAGCTGTTCAAGACTATAAATAAAAAGCCAGACATGTATAAGTGCTGTATAATATGTAACTAGCAACATTGCATTTGATAATAAACAGCACTATTACCTGCAAGTCAGCTAGGAATTGGCTAATTATGCTGGGTAATCAGGATTAAAATTGTCTTTTTATTACCATATAGGCCGTTCTAACACTTGTACAAATCAGCAACTGTGTAGATTTGCTAGATGCTTTGTTTAGTTCAGCTGTTTGCGGAACAATCTGCTAAATGTAAATGTAGAATCAATGTAATCAGCATACCATACACAGTAAATGCCAAGCTAAAAGTGGTTATTTTGAATAATCAATTATTAAGACTTTCATAATAAGTCAAGTTTATAATTAAAAATAAATCTGGAGAATAGCCAATTTGTAGTCAAGTAAATCGTTATTGTCATCATAGCCATATACAGTGTACAGTACACGGTGAGATGAAATGACGTTTCTCCTGAACCCAAGGTGCAAGATACATGTATGACATATGCAGTGCTGACAAGACATAAATAAATCAGGGGTGGAAAAAGTACTGAGAAATTATGTGAAAGTACAGATAATGTGTCAACTCCAGTCAAGTCAAGTGAAAGAAAATTGTTGCTCCTTTTAAATGTAAAAGTTTTATATAACAATTAGTCCTGGTCCACTAATTTGATTGGACAAGTGCTTATATTTAGTATAACCGCACTGGGACGTCTCACTGATTGTGGCAACAGTCCCACTGAAGCTGTACTACAGTAGAGTTAGCGACATCATCAGCAGACATGGCAAACAATACATTTTTCATAAATATAACTTCAGACTTAAAATACAACATAAAGATAAAAAGGAAGAAGGGAAACCAATTTCGCAAGATACACCTTTAACGAGACTGTACAAAACATTGTGAGCTAGCTAGCTAATCAGGTAGCTGACGAGCATTCAGAAAATTCAGCTTCTTCAGGATCTATTTCTATTTGCGGAGCAAAAAAAATTACTTGGCCATATTGTGTCAGATATGTCAGTTACTCCATATTAATTTCCAATTTATAACTACTGCATACAAACAGCATCATGATATTGCTTAAATGGAGTGCTTATTACAGTATTTAGCTTGCTGTTAATATGGGATATCAGCTATATTATCAAAGGTTTTAGATTATTCTTTATTTATTATTCAGTTATTTATTCATTCTATTATTCATATTATTCATTCATTTATTACCTGTGCAGTAAATGTTTTAATTTAAATTGTGGCATTTTTAATTCAAAGTTCAGCTTAATTTGCATTTTTTAACAATATAAAAATGAGTATGTGCAAAGTGGTGTTTTCTCAGATAGACTTTTTTTTTTTTTTTTACATATATGGTTTTTATACAATACCACAGAGACTTATGACAGAGAAACTGAAAGATTTTATTTAAAAATGTACACAATACAAAATTATTAAAATATTTTAAAAAATATGTCAAAATATATCAAAATTATATGAACAGGCCACTTTTGTGAATATTACATTTATAGTACAAAAGTTCAAAAAGATATGAAATTTCTTGAGACAAATCAAAATTCACAGTGTAATTCTAATACACAGTCCAAAAATACAACTTGTAACTGTGTGTGTGTGTGTGTGGAACATGACAAACTGTTATCTGCATATGTAAAGTTACATATAATCAAATATTGAAAAGAACATGTGCGGTAGATTAGAAAGCATGTGTGCTTACACTAGCACATCCTGTTGGAGAAAAATCCCACTGCGCATTATAATCTTTTTCGAATTCTTATAGTTCTCGCTCCTGGTTTCTGTGATTTGCGTTCTGAAAAAAATCCAACCGAAATATTGAGTTCATTAATGCTGTAATAATTCATCAACACACACAGTTCATAAGTAATCTTTTTAAAAATTAAGGACTAAACATTTTCACACTTACTTTTAGTACAACTCGCCGTGCATGATTCCTTGGAGACAAAATTGTTGTTGTTTCCTCCACTTCCTGTATACTCAAACTGTTTACAGATTTTTTTGGTAGAGTCGTAGTAGTATCTTGATATAGAGGCATTGCCTGTTCCTTTGTTCATGCCACCAAGGCAAATCACAGGGACAACTGCAAAATAACATAATAGTTAAAAAAAAAAAAGAAAAACTGCAGCAACAATTATACTTTTAATTACACATGTTGTCATGTTGTGAAATATTAAGCAGTCATATTTATAGGATAGTGGCTAATCTGTAATAGATGGGACTCTTAAACTTATAAATTGGGTTAAATGCCTCTAGATGCTAATCAGGCTTAATTAGCCTTTATAGGCCTTTCATGTACTGCTTTTCTGTACTGCTGTTCAGCCACCAAATGTTCTCTGTTAAACTATTAAGGTCACAGAAACCCAGTGAAATGTGGAGAAATTTTTAAATGAAACTGATCAACATCCTTAAACCAGGAACCAATGGATCCCTCCTAGTGATTTTTCTCCATGAATCAAACAGCTAATCCTGCAGCATACCCTGCGGTACACTTGCAAACTGTAATGAAAGTGAAGAACAAATTTTGCACCAGCCAAATAGACTCTCTTGCCCTAATTGGTCATCAGTTAGAATGAGGGTAAAAACTCAAAATCAGGTGTTTGCACTTAACATACGCGCTATAGGACTGCAGTATTCCATGCACAAGTTTTGATCTCGGAAGTTGTTATTATTTCCACCGCAGCCTCCGTAGGAGAACTCTTCACACTGCATGGATTTCATGTTGAAAAAATAGCGCTTGGAAATGCCAAAGCATAGTCCCTCTTCCTTGGGAAGGCGACAGATTTGGGGAATTTCTGCAAAAAGGAAAAAAAATTAAATGACTGCATACATCTGTACAACTTTAACAGCCATCCTTTGCGTTGCATTACAGCTGTGTGCAAAAGTTTGCATATCCTTTGGATAAGATTCTGGAAACAAGGAATTCTAGTTGATACTAAACAAGACATTTAGTGTACTGGGTTTCACACATGATCCTTCAAGATCACAAGTAATAAAATGGCCCAAATATGCATGTTAAGATATTAGTAGTTACAAAATAAAATGATAGCATCTTTCTTTTTATAAATATTGTCCCCTATGTAAACACCGTACCCTACACTCTCAGAAATAAAGATAAACTGTATTTTTCCTCGTCACTGAGGTGGTACCATCAAGGGTCCATGTGTTTCAAGTAAACCGTTAAGGATAATTTAAGGCACATAAGCGGACGTCAAGGACTACTCCACATTGTAGCTGATTAAAGGTATGTCACATGCACTGACATGTCAAAAAGACACTATCTAAATGTACAAAACATATATCCTCGCTGCTACCACACCCAGCTATGAGTACAGTTTGCTGCCTTTATTTCTAATACTATACGCCCTCTGTTTGTCTTTACAGCTGCCCTTTCCATGAACATATTCCACTATTTAGCTGACAATTTAATGGTTAATAGCATTTAATCAGCAGGGATTTCAATTTGTATTTCTTGGATGTGCAAAGAGGTGTTTTTTGCAGCCTGGAAACTTTTGGCACTAAACTTTTTTTTTTTTTAATTGTAAACTTTTGCACTATTTTTTTTTTTTTTACTTAAATGTAAACGTTTGCACTTTTATTTTTACTTGTAAACTTTTGCACAATTTGTTTACTTGAAAACTTTTGCATTAAAACTGCATTTAAAGCTTTTGCATTGAAACTTGCTGTATACAGGCTATTTAACTGCATCTTTCTAAAAGAAATACACAAAGGAACTTGTAGATTAATGGCCTGCACTGGAGATTACACCCCACCCAAGTGCTATCTAACTAACGAGAAGTTCAGGTTGAACAAACTTCCCAGACAAAGCAGTGAAACTAGTGCTCGGTTCACGTACTCGGAATAGAGTGGCAGGTTTTAATGCACTCCATGGAAGACTTGAAGTTGTTGGCGTTTCCCTCGCAGCCTCCATAGCTGAACTCCTCACACTGCTGCGTCAGGGTGTTGTAGTAAAACCGCGGCACATCGTCTAAACACGGCCCTTCGTCCACTTGCAGGAGGCAGACTTCTGTAAAGATGCAGGGAAATCTTGTTAAAGAGCAGATAGTATCCCCAGAAACAGAAAAGGAGTTGTGCAGAAAGCAGAGAAACACGTGTGTGTGTGTGTGTGTGTATGTGTGTGTGTGTGTGTGTGTGATTTCCTCTGTACAAATCACAAGAAAGCCTGGTGTTAGCTTGTCAGCTTACCTCTGGCTGAAGGTCTGTAAGCGAATGCGCTTTGGATGAAGTTTATGAGCAAAACGCACCCGAGAAAACGTCTGTCCATCTTTCAGCTTGTGAGATCCTGGTCTTCAGAGATGTGTGTGAAGTGCAGCTCTTTGCTGTATTTTATAGCGCACTCACTGATATCCGGTGGGAAATAAAAGGGCGGGCTGAAGTCCCTGACTAATCACTCTACAGTGAAATCAGACTGACTGTCCCTCTCACAGTATGTCTACTATTATTTCATTATTACTATTATTTTACTTCGGTGGAATTGTTTAGTTTTCGAGAAGAGGATGAGGATATTTTCAAGATGAGTATCTCAGACCCTCGAGACCACACGTTTACAGAAATCAAAATGTCTGCTTATCTTCAAGGCCATTTGGAAAACCTATTTAAAAGTATTTAAAATATTGTGAAAACAGTTTTATTACCTACCATTTTTGATGAAGTCCCTATCTATTATAATTTTTTTATTTATTTTGGTAGGTGTCTAAATGTTGTGAAGAAGTCATGGAATACATTCAGAGTGGTATGGACGATGATCCCCTGGTCAAAGGAAAGAATCCATTCAAGGAAAAGGGTGGATGTGTCATTTGCTAATGTGGACAGAACAACTGCCCTATTTCTTTTACAGTTTAGACTCTGGTACTGCACATGGACACCTGCTACTCTTTAATCTTAGCCAGAATCTTCTCTGCTGACCGAAACAGAGAAATGACAGTCGAGGATAGATAATAAAAATACTCTAAATGACTTGGATATGGACGCTTTCACATCTTCTTGTGTATTCCTCTATGAAGTGGTGAAATTAAACAGAATACTTTTTTAGCAGCGACTGTCAGTTTTGGTGCACAGCATGATGGGCTGAACATCAAAATGTCCACAGCTTGGTATAACGCTCACAATTCATTCATTCATTCATTCATTAAGCTCTATACTAGTGTCCCATTTTCATAGTGGCTCTGGAGGTAATTTACAAAGAAACAAAAATGAATCAAAGTCAGAAATGGTCTCAAATAGACAGAAAAAAATCATAAGAAAGTAAATAAAGAATATCATTAAAAATGAAAGTCCAAAGAAATATGAGATAATAAAATCTACAGTCACAAAATCAAAATCAATGCCATATAATACACTTCCATAGGATGAATTAAAATGTATGGATTATTCATTCATCTTCAGTAAGTGCTTTATCCTGGTCATGCTCGTGGTGGACCCGGAGCCCATCCCAGTAACCCTGGGCGCAATGCAGGAATTCAACCTGCCTGGGACGCCATTTCCTTAATGACTTTTCCAAGTAGTTGGCAAGCCAATATTTTCTTGGCTTAGCTCCAATGTGCATGTAAATGTGCTATTTAACCAAATTATTGTTGTCACTCATTTTATTATCCACCAAATAACATTTCTCTTTACACAATCACTTAGACAAACGATTGCCACTTTGTACTTCAGCATGTTATTTATGATTTCAACATCCTTCCCTTTGCCATCTCATAAAAAAATATTACCAAGGTTTCTAAAGGTATTTGATGTTATATGTTTTAAATGCCATGTATTTTCTTTGCGTTTTACACTGGTTTCACTGCCCTGAGATATTTCAGTGCACTTGTTGATTTGAGAAGAGAAATGTTTCTTTGCATAGTTTCAGCTTGATAAGCAGTGTAGCAACCTATTTCCAGTGATTACTCGTGCAGTTATAAAATGGCATTTCACTTTCTCTCAAGTATTTGAAATACCATTATATACACAAATGCAGTCCAGTCTTGTTTAAAAGGAACTTTACGTACCTTTTCCTCTCATGACTACGCTTATGACGACCTTCCACTTATATAATTATTAAAGTAGCTAATTACTGCTATACCACACCCAAATCTAACACACACCCCAACCTTATCCTCAGTAACCAGAAGGAAACAAACCCCCTACCCACCATGTTTCCCTGTGTCCATGTACGTTTCCTCTGGGTTCTCCAGGTTCCTGGAGATAAAACCAGGATAAAATGGTTACTAACAATAAATGAATAAATATACAGATATGCAGAATAGTCTGTCTGAGTGTTCTTTTGTTCATTTCCTTTTTATTTAGCTTCTTTAATAGTAGTTCATAGGTGCACAATCTAACCCGAGAAGGGCCGGTGTGGGCGCAGGTTTTCATTCCAGACATGCAGGAGCTACACCTGATTGAGCTGATCTTGGCTTTCAGCAGACTCCATGAGGGGTGACTTCTGCTCGGTTGGAATGAAAACTACACCCACACCAATCCTTTTCAGATCATATCGGACATCCCTGGTAGTAGCTGCAATTGCAATAGAAATTTGACATACATGTATAAAAGATGGGTTCATTACAAAGTGTCCGTGGCCTGTTGATGCAAGATGTTTGACTGTGAGAAAATCTATACACAGTGAAAGAATATGAAGTAAGGTGGAAATCTCTTTAATTGATTGCCATTCCTTTGATTTCATGCCCATTGCCGAAGTTGATTGCTTGTCATCAAGACCAGGGTTGATCAGGGCCAATATGCCGTTTTAAAGCCTTTCTTTATTAACGGTTAAATAAGTTGACATTCCCTGATTGTGATTCTAGAGCATGTCAGGATAGCCTTTTATCATGCTGTTGTGCATGTGTGTAGTCAGAGTGCGCATCTCCCTCTAACAGTACCTGAGGGAACACATTTATCATTAAGAATGATGATGTGTTATTCAGCATGACAGGTTGGGGGTAAACACAGATTAACTTGCTTGTCATTGCAATTTATAATACTGCGTCCCCTTGACCTACATTTCTACCATAATATTATCATGGCCCGGAGAACCTGGTAAATCTCAGACTTACTACAAATTGTACAATCTATGTGCAGTTTTTAAAAATGTTATGTGACAACAAAAAGTAGTAACATAATGAGTAACTCACTTTTTAATTCAATAGCTATCTAAAGCAATGGTAAAATAAGAGTGTTTGCTTTAATAGGATTATGAGCTTGCAGTGTTTATATAGATTACTTTATAACCCGGATTGAGAGACACCTGAAGGATTCTCTTTCCATCTTCAGGGGGGGAAAGAAGTCACTGTAAGCGGCAGTAAGTGTGGACTTCATTACTCACTTCATCTAGAATGTAAATGCTTCTGCTATTAGTTTTACTTTGACAACAGTGCATAGCATTTAATGCTGTTATAAAACATGTGCATTTGATTTGTTTTCTCACAGAAAATGCCGATTATTGATGTAGAGAATCTCACGGACTTGGATAAGGCTAAAATGGAAGTAGAACAGTTGAAAAAAGAGGTGAAACTGGAAAGGGAAAAGGTAAGAACTTGTCTATTCATAAGCTCAGTGGTTTAAATAGTAAATAATAGTATAAAAAATAGTATGTGAAGCATTCACAGATTTCAGCAACTATCATTCATACTAATGTACTGCTCATTCAAAAACAAAATGTCTGCTTACCTTGAAGGCCATTTGGAAAACCTATTTAAAAGTGTTCAGAAGTATTTAAAATATTGTGAAAACAATTTTGTTTCATTTAATTTTATTACATACCATTTTTGATGAAGTCCCTATCTATTATAATTTTTTAAATTTATTTTGGTAGGTGTCTAAATGTTGTGAAGAAGTCGCGGAATACATTCAGAGTGGTGTGGAAGATGATACCCTGGTCAAAGGCATCCCAGAAGAAAAGAATCCATTCAAGGAAAAGGGTGGATGTGTCATTTGCTAATGTGGACAGAATAACTGCCCTATTCCTTTTACAGTTTAGACTCTGGTACTGCACATGGACACCTGCTACTCTTTAGAATCTTCTCCCCTGCCCGAAACAGAGAAATGACAGTTGAGGATAGATAATAAAAATACTCTAAATGACTTGATTATGGACGCTTTCACATCTTCTTGTGTATTCCTCTATGAAGTGGTGAAATAAAACAATACTTTTGGGCAGCGATTGTCAGTTTTGGTGCACGGCCTGATGGGCTGAACATCCAAATGTACAGAGGCTCCTTTAGAAATATTTATTAAAAAACTTTGAATGTCTTCAGTGTCACTTTGCCATGTCCAGTTATCTGTGTGGCTGTGTGATATGTGCTGCATACGAGTGCACAAGATTCTGGGGTAATGTCCTACTTGGATCCTGTCTTTTTGTCTTATGCTTGCTTATATCACGGTGTTATGAAATCTCAATTTTGATTGGTCATAAGATGTTGATTAATTTTCTAGAATACGTGCTCTGACAGTAAAACCATCTGTAATTGAAATCACAGGTTTATATTAATGTTTATTCTAATATGGTGTCGTTTCTATAGTAACAACTTTACATAATATAAGCCTAATAATAAACAGATTAATTATGTGTTGTTATTTAACCAGGAAAACACATCATTGTTGATATGGTACAGATTTTTGAAGGAAGACATTTATTTTATTTGTCTTATTACCTACAATGATGATGACGCACAACATTAAACAGAACTATAAAGTGTTAGAAAGCACAGTGTACATTATTAAAATAAAAAAAATTCTAATGGCAAGAAAATTGCTGTGGTATAAAATGACGAAAACATTTTGGGACATTATTTGAAAATAATCCACTTTGGGGTGATAACAGTAACCCCTTTTGGCACACATCCCATCATTGATTATTTTCCTGTAACAGCACACCCTTTGTGTGTTATTATACATTTTATTCTGTACATGAATGTGGCCTGCCCCAACAAATATTCAGTAAAGAAAGTGGAATATATTGAACTGACATACAAAAGAGCAAAACAGATTTTTCTACTGCAGGTCTTAAGCTATTTCTAGAGTAAATCACACTGTCATTGAGAGTGAAGGGAGTTACCTTTAGACTGACGCAAGATTCCAGTCAATATTTAGAGTTTTAGAGACTCTTAGGAACTGTGACTGGTTTCCCCAAATCAGTAACATGACTGGCATATTTACTAGCAAATGCATGATATATATCTTCCTTGAGTCAAATGATGCGAGAGAGAGAGAGAGAGAGAGAGAGAGAGAGAGAGAGAGAGAAGACAAAGCTTGGAGTAACTGAGCTGTGTGTAGGCAATGGCTGACTTTCTGTTCAATAACACGACTCCAGTGCGCATGCGCGTACCAAAGTCGCCCGAGAATGGCACTTTGTGGAAGAGTACTCCAGATGCACTTTAGTGCAAGTCGTCACTTTCTTAAAACAAGTGCAGTTTATCAGAAACGTCACTCGTCGGAAAATGTTTCCTGTAAATCTAAGGCCAGCTCTGAGACGGCTGATCATATTATCTACACACAGGAGCATTTTGCACTGAAGGACTCTCTGAGAAAGGTAACTGTAGCTGCATATCCTCCTGTAGGGAACACTGCATTTTATTTACAAGTCCTCACACCTAATACATTCATGTTTTTTGCGTATTCTCCCCCTCAAAAAAGTAGTTTGACCCTGTGTTTTTTTATTCCGTATGAACCTGAAGCAGCGTTACATTTCCAGTGTAGGTAAGAGGTCACTGTACAACTGCATACAGCACACGCTAGCAAGCTAAACTCAGCTCCACACCTGACCAACACGCATATGGGTTATTATATAATGTTTAAATATAATGTTAGGAAGTCGTATATTCCCTTGCATAAAACCTATACGTTTACCGTACACGTTCTGTCTGTGTTTAAAACATTAACCCTGTCCACTACGCCTCTATTTTGGAACAGTGAGTAAAGTAGATCCGTGCGGTCACGTGACGTCACATTGCTCGGGAATCTGGTGAGCTGAGTGACTGCGTCAAAATGACGCAGAACCATGCGCATCCACAGCCACGCAGCCAATTTCCGGCTCCTCGGCTCATAATAATGAAAAAATACCATAAGTTGTTTTGTTGTTACAATACAATACAAAAGCAGCGTAACTACATCCATGACTTAGTCATGATTTAATAATATTTTCCGATAATTACAAATAATCTTCATGACAAAGCTGTTTTTTCACAACACAGTACAAATCTGACTGGCTGTCCCCAGTAAAATAAAATATTTTCAAAATTATCCTATCAGAGGCATCACCATTACTTTGACTTACAATCAGTCCTAAGACAGAACAGTGAGAAGAACCTCGGGCATCATCCATCCTTCCATCCATCCATTCTCTGTACCACTTATCCGCGGGGTAGCAGCCTATCCCAGGGAACTTGGGGCACAAGGCAGGGGACACCATGGATGGGGTGCCAGCCCATCACAGGCACAATCGCACACACACACTCACACACCCCTTCACACACTACGGACAATTTGGAAATGCCAGTCAGCCTACAACACATGTCTTTGGACTGGGGAAGGAAACCGGAGTACACGGAGTAAACCCACATTCACACTCCACGCACGCAGGGCGGAGGCAGGATTCGAACCCTCAACCCCGGGGGTGCGAGGCACTGAGCCTCGATGCCCCTATAGTCTTATTTATTGTGACTTTATTACGTCATTATCTGTAGCCTATTCAAATTGTTGATGCCTTTTATGAAAATGTTACAGTGACTCACTGTCAGCAAGTGAGTTTGATTTTGGTCTCTGACCACAACACAAAATTCCGATTGTGGCTCTACTGATACTTGGTGAAGTTCAAAAGATGTATTTTGTGCATTGCTCTCAGGAAGGGCTCCTTTCTTCAAACAGTAGAAAAGAAAGAAAAGCTTCTCTATGCAGGCCTGTGGGTATTGAGGTGGCACAATCGTTACAGCTAGACTGAAACTGTGAGGTTATAAACAGACTCAGTAACTAAGTTTACCTATAGGAGTCAAAATTTAGACCTTGAACAGTGTCACACTTCCTTGTCTCGTGAGAGGAGGAAGCCACTGCACATACACTGAATCAAAGTGCTGTTTCTCAGAATAGGGTCAGCTGGAAAACGTTGTAACAAAGAGAAAGGATGTTGCTTTGTGTTATATTCCCAAGTGATTTTGAGTTGGTTAAAAATAGATACAGATTTTTTTTTTAATTTTATTTTATTTTATTTATTTATTTTTTATAAAAGAACACTCTTTTGGGGCCTATGATGTCACTGTAAGTTTGACTTTTTTATATTTATTATACTTGTTAATACAATTTATTTATATATAGTTATATGGTTGGCATATGATTTGTTGTTGACATGCTATAGAAATTTGTAATATAATGTAGGTCTGTAATTGTGTCCTGTTTTTTGAATGTGCAAGTCTCCCTGACCCTCCATATAATGTCCTAGAATTCTTCACTGCAACAATAAGCTTTTATGAGATTTGAGTTCCCTGAAGACCTCATTGCTTCCCGCATTGCCTTTTTGTGGTACCTCCCTTCCTTTACTGTGAATAATCCTTGGCATTTGAATTTGATGTCTGGTGTAGAGTGGATTTATTCCTGGGAGGCTGAAGCAGTTGTACACTCTTTTCACATATTTTTGTTTGGTGTACTCCGATTGTGAAACACTGTTATCATTGGCTGGTGAAATAACTTATCAGTGTTTTTTGGCTGAGGTTTAGTGTGTATTCCTCCTGTCGCTACAACATTCCATTACAGACTTTTTTCCACAGGCAGTGAAAAAAGCGTCAGTTAGTAAAAATCCAATCCTGCTGAGAAACTTTNAAACTTTGGTCAAATAAACATTCACAATCCACCCATCCTTTCTAATCAGTCTACCCATGTATGTGATCCATCTAATCCATCCATGCACCCATCAATTAAATCCAAGCTATATACTGCATACATCCATCCATTCATTCAGTCTATCTAATTTATCCATCCATCCTTCCATCCATCATGTCCAGTATCTCTAGTCCATCTATCCACTCTGATTTATTTTGTCATCCATTTAGCCATCCAACCATTCGTCCAATCCAATCTATCTGTTCTATCCATCCATCCTCTCCAGTCTAGTCAGTCCATCCTTCCAATCTGATCTGCTCATTTCATCTGCCATCCATCTATCAAATCCACCTATATTTCCAATACTAACTCTAACCCTAACCCAAGTCTATCCATACTATCCATCTTTCTACCCCGTCTAATCAATCCATGCATCTTTCCCTTCAGGTGAATCCATATTTTCCAATCTATCCATCCAATAAAGTCTATCTAGTCTATCTATTTTTCCACCCTTTCAGTCTATCCATCCATCTATCTATCCATCTGTTGAGCTTATCTATTTAATGAGTCTTCCTAACCATATTACAAATTATAAGGTGGCATATTAGCATTAATAGCATGTCCATCATATTGTACCTGTAAGGTTTTTAATATTGTGTCAAAGGGGTCTTGAACAGGAAAGAAGCTATAGAGTTTACCAATGTACAGAACAGTGTACAGAATGTCTTGTTAATTGCATTTGATTAATGGCCTAATTACCTTTTGATGAGCATTTTAACAAGATGTGTTCAGTTGAAGTTGTTTTAAATGTGGAAGTTACCAGGACTTTATTACTGCTCAAAATGACATAATACAGTAGATACAGGGAACATATTAAATACAAGAACAGAAGGGCAAATGTATTTTGACACAGGACATGACTGGACAGGAAACATTTTCAGCAGGAAAGAGCATACTAACGTGATTGTGATGGGATTGATAAAAGTTTATTAGAAGAATGAATTTGTTCTGTGTCACACTGTGTACTGTTCTTCATGCTGAAGTGGGTTGAGAAAATACAAAAACAAAAAAGTGCAGTCCATAGGTAATTTAGTCTTCAGTCTTGTCCTCAGAAATATGTTTGATGGGGTCTCAGGCCAGACAGAAACATTTCACATTTTGACCCTGATAAACTCAGTTTTAGTTGTATGTTTCATGCCATAATTCTGCTGGAAAGTGAAGCTTTAGGATGTAGCTGGAGTCTTCATATATAAGAATGTAGTCCATCATCGTTTTCCTTTCACTCTGTTATATTTGTTTGTCAGTGTGAATACACGAAAAAAGTTAAGTATTTTCTAATCTAGGAATAGTGCATAAATACAGTGGGGTCCAAAAGTCTGACATCCTTTTTCAATTTAACACAGATGTTTTCATTACAAATGATATTATCTTATAATCTTATATCTTATTATCTTATAAATCTTAGAAATATTTACATGAATTTCAGAGGTTCTTAGTATTTAGTATGTCCTCTTTTTTCTTTAATGACAGTGTGTACTCGAGCTGGCATGGACTCCAGAGGTTTGTGTAAAACCTGATCAAATAGATCAAATCCATCAGCGCATCGTCTGAACACATGCTTCAGTGGAAGGGATGAAACTTACAGAAGAACTGACCTTTTGTACAAAGGAGTTAACATGATCAATGTCACAAATTTTCTTAAATTTAAATAGTGACCTTGAAATTGTGCAACATTTTGAATATTGAATAGTTAGGATGTTGCACAGTTCTAGATATTTGTTCTAGATATTTCAAAATTCTAAAAATTTCTGTTTATTTCCAATTTTAAATTTAAATGAAAAAAAAAATCCCCAATTTTCAATGTGGTCTCAGACTTTTGGACCCCACTGTATGTGACTGGAGAAATGGCTTATGCTCCACCCTTTTATCCCATGTTGTGAGTAAATACTGCCAGTAAATACTAAAAATCTGCTCAGCTACTGGGCAGGCCTGGATACAAAAAAGACGGCTAGACTGGCCTTGTGTATACTTTTCCGTATATAATAATAGTAAGAAATAGTTCCTGGTAGGAAATGATCTGTTTCACGGAAGGGACCTGATAGGAAATAATTCGTTGGCAATCTATGCTACCAAATTGAAACACTTCTTGCAGCTTAGTGATTCATGGTGATTGAAGTACAATGTCTGTTCTTTGGGTGCAGAAGCACTGATAATCATGCTGCCAATGTTCACATCTTCATTTTGAAGATTGGAAAAAGCCCAGGCAGTGTTTTTCTCATGTTTAACTGTCTGGTTTCTGGTCTGACAGGAGTGGAACCTGATATGGTCTTCAGTATCTGGCCTGTATCTGTATGCACTGAGCTGCCACATGATTGGCTGATTGGATAATTGCACGAATGAGCCAGGGTTCAGATGTTCCTATTAAAGTGGTCAGTAAGTGAGAAAACTGTGTAACTGGCATTCCTGTCTACATCCTTGTGTGTAATATTAATATTAATAGGAAATAATTCCTGGTGGGAAATGATTTATTTCATGGAAGGATCCTGGAAGGAAATAATTCATTGGTAATCCATGGTACACAATTATAGTATCTTCCCTAAAGGCTTAGTGATTCATTGTGATTCAAGTATGTCTGCAAAACCTGACTCCATGTTGTTTCCTCACATCAGCACTGGTTTTCCAGCTGTTCATCGAAAGGGTCAGCAGCTGGTCAATTGTGGCACTGGGCCCTACTACAGCTGTATTAATTATGCTACTGCCACAGACAAACATGTTCTTGTGACGCATGTTGACGTTGGGTAGTTGGTCTCCCTCTCAAGCAAAGCTTTTCTTCACACGCTATAATGAAGAGCTAGAAACACTACTCTTGAGTGGACTTAGTGACATAAATGTGACCTGAATTCATTTAAACAAAAAATGACTCAGAATGGTGGAGTATGTTTTCTGTGCTGCAGTAATGAGATTTCAGATGAGTCACAACATGAGGAATGTCCAAACATTTAAGAACATTACAACATTACACATTACAAATTCTTGTTAGAGTGAGTTCTCCTTACGTGCATTGCCATCCAAATTTAAACTTTTAACTTTAAACTTAAACTTGACTNGTTTACATTAGTACTCTCGTTCTAGCGTTATTGTTTCTATAGTAACAGCTAATTCAGAAATATGGCAGATGTTCCACACAGTCTAATAATAATAATTATTTTTTTTTTAAAAACTTAAGTGATAACAGGAACTGATTTGTTTCACAGATGTTCCACAACATAAGATAAGTATAGGTAAGCATAAACTGCTAAATGTATGATGTATCTTCAGCTAATAAAAATTGTTAGCATTGAAAATGTCCTGTGATGTCAGAAGAATAGAACAAATTCTGGATGTGGTGTTGGAAAGTAATAAACTTTGGGGTGGTATGTGCATCACACTACCCTGCCATTGCTCATGTGAATCCTTCTTTCATTATGTAGTCTAGTCATCTAATGACCCATTTCAGTAGCACTACTAAGTGTACAAAAGAACATGTAATTAGACACACCTCTTAATATTTGGAGTGGTGTCTATAAATTATTTTGGTGTCATTAAAATGACAAAATGTAATGTATTTGGGCCTGTGTAAGTGGTTTCTGAGACCAGGTGACAATTATCCAAGCAAGCACACACACACCTTTAGTAACATACCTTTAGGATACTGAAAACGGTTTGTATGGTGCTTTAGAAAAGCTGTACACTGTGTTTTATTGCACTCTTGCAGCTCATTGATCAGGAGATCAACCCTTTCGTGGACAAATGGGAGGAGGAGGGTCAATTCCCTGCACACAGAGTCTTCAAGATCCTCGGGAACGCTGGATTTCTGGGAGTCAACAAACCCGTGGGTGAGCTGACTATACATGAGAAATTAAAGTGACTAGAGGCTACCGAGTAATTTAACTCTTTTTCCACATTTCTGTAAGAGAATGGAGTTGAGCATGTGGAAAATGTGGTGTATGAGAAGCCAGAGTTTGATAATGACAATATTAATGAAGGTTGAGTTATTCTGAATAGACACATTAAAATAATAGATAGCAGAGCGCTTCTTTAATGTATTTCGGTGGAAAACTGCTAAACCTATTGTAAGCACCAAGATTGTGCTTAAAGATCTTGAATATTAATAAATGTATCCTCAGTGACTAGACTTTAATTTGTCTGCTGTGCCAGTTAAATAGGTAGTCATTATCAAAGTAATATTTCAATAAGGTAAATGATTAAATGTGTATTTTAAAAGTGGTATTTCTTATTAAAGGGGAAATGTAACATTGCAGTCCATGAATCTTTGCATAGAGATTAAAAAAGTGAAGGGCAGAACTTTTAAAAAACATTAACTAGTGAATTTTTTTTCAGTGCTCCTCATTCTGTGTTCCTCAAAGAATCATAGGTGTTATAATGTTTTTTTCTTGTTTCAAAGATGTGGGATTGGCACGAGCACAGTGTTTTTAGGGCAATGAGGAATTTAGTTTATAAACCAGTGGGTCAGGAGGTAGAGGCTCTTGCATTAAGAAATGCTGACACTGGGAATGTTTTGCATTAGCAGGCAGGATTAAACAAGAGCCTCCGAAGCCTATCCTGTACATAAGATTACCATCTGGGAACTCAACTCACCTCATCAGCTATATACAGCCTTTGTTACTTGTGAGACATTTATTGTGTATGATGATACTTTAACTGAAATACTAAAATGATTCGTGTTGGTTTTATGAGCAAAAACTGAAAGGATTCGTTTTTCATTTGAGACAAAATAAACATTTGTATTCTCATTGTCCCTAAGAGAGATGAATCGTATTTTGTTAGAAAAACAGTAAAAATGAACTGAGAGCTCAGAATATTTGTTTAGGTTTAAGAGCTTTACTCCTATTTAAGACTTCTGATTTCCTTGCCTCAAGTTCTACAGTTTCAGTTTTCAGTTAAATTTTTCAAAACAAGAAAATCAGATTTCTCATCACTATTTGGTAACAATAGTACATAAAAAAAACATTATACCACAGCGTGGTGTTGATTGATTTTCTATAACAGCAGTTTTCCATCACAGGAAAGACATCATGACAGAGGACTTTGCACTTTCCAGGTTCACTTTGACATGGAAAGCTGTGGGGGTTTTTTTTCTTTCTTGACTCATGATTTTTTTTTTTTTGTTAGTAATGTCAAGACAGAGAACACTCAGAGCATTTTGCGAATGTCCCATACTACCACATCACTAAGGTCATGACGAGGCCACACTGAACTCATTGTCATGTTCATGGAACCAGTTTGAGCTGACGTGCTTTCTGACATGGCGCAGTATCATGCTGGAAGTAGCCATTACGAGATGGTTAAATTGTGGCCATAATGGGATGCATGTGGTCAGCAATTCTAGCCAAAAAGGCTGTGGCATTTACACAATGCTTGATTGGTATTAAGTGGCCCAGTGTGTGCCAAGAAAACATTCCCCACACCATTACACCACCACCACCAGTCTGAACTCTTGACACAATCCAGGTTGGGTCCATGGATTCATGCTGTTGACCAAATTCTGACCCTACTATCTGCATGTAGCAGCAGAAATCAAGATTCATAAGATCAGGTGATGTTTTTTTTTTCTTTTCAATTTTCAGCTATTCAGTTTCAGTCAACCTGTGCCCAATGTAGCCTCAGACTCAGCCTACCTGCTGTTGGCTAACAAGAGTAAACAGTGTGGTCTTCTGCTGTTGTAGCCAATCCACCTCAAGGTTCAATGTGCTGTGTATTCTGAGATGCTTTTCTGCTCACCACAGATGTGTAGAGTAGTTGTTTGAGTTACTGTGGCCTTCCTTTCCACTCGAACCAGTTTGGCCATTCAACTCTGAACTCTCGTGTCAGCAATTTCATCCGCAGATCTGCTGCTTACTGGATGTCTATTGTTTTTCACATTGTTCTGTATACCCAGTCCATCTGGCACCAACAACCATGCCACAGACAACGTTACCGAGATATACCCTTCTTATATTTGATATGAACATTAACCGAAACTCTTGACCTGTATCTGCATGATGTTATGCATTGCGCTGCTGCCATGTGATTTCCAGTTTAGACCTTATCGAGGAAGAAACTTTTATGGCTCAGTATCACAGAATTGTCAGATAAAACCTTATAATTACAATATCTTGAAATTGATGCATGTCTTAGTCTTACCTCATGAAAATCTATTACATTTAAAAGGACCAACAATGTAGTAAACCTGAGGATACAGTCATGCAGGACACACGGCCTTCCTGTTCAGGGTCTTTTCAGAGTTTGTTGAAATGAATTCATAGAGATGAGTGAAATCATGACTGGTGTTGAAAAAGGGTGATGAAAATCTCTTTGCATTTAGTAATAATATCCTCAGTGCAGTGCTACAACCACTCACGAAGAGGAAAGAGTGTGAGCTGGATCTCTGACAAGGTTGGCCACCACATCAGTGACCTCTCCTCCCTGCTGCTACAAGTTTTGTTATTTTAACATGTGAAATATTTGGTGGTTGTTAAACCTGGCAGTAGAGCTTGTTTTTTTTTTTTTAAGAACATTTCCATCCTCTATCAAGTTCTGTGGAGTGTGCTGAAACTGGTTGCTCAATATTAATTACAGATAATACACATTTTTATTCCAATTTTGGTGGCAAAGTCATAATCATGAAACGAGTTACTTTGAAGCCTCACTCGAACAGTTTCAACAGCTTTAACACGGCCATTCCTTTAGGAAATCTGGGAATTTATTAAGACTGCTCTTTAATTTGCACGCTTTGATTTATTTAAACATACTCTCCCAAGTGTAGATGTAAAATAGCTTGCAATCAGTCATAATTAGAGCCATGATCATGAAGCACACAATAAGAACCTGACAATTAAGACTGACTGAACCATATCACATTCTTCATGGTCTTTGTAATAGTTGACCCTATGAGATTTGGCACTCAGTGGCTGTTTATGTCTCATCAAGAAACTGAATATTATCTGCCTGGATGCTTTATTTAAATGTACCAAGCCAGTGTTCTTTTTCTTCTTTTCCGTCTGTTTTAGGCTTCATCACTGCAATAGCCTTATCTCTGTGCTTTCCTCTGCTTTCACATTCCTCTGCCAGAGCCAGACACTCCTCTTCTGAGTGCACCAGGAGAAAATAACCTGTACTGCTAAAGGAAATATTGTAAAGAGTCGTCTATAATGTGCTTATATAACATAACTGAGCCAGTGTAATGGATAAATGCTCTCAAATAAGGTGAAATGTTTTTTTGAAGTTTGTAGCTTGTAGGATATTTGTGTTATGCATTTGTGGTCTGACATTTCACAGCTTTGCGTTTGTAATGTTGCATAACTAAAAATTTCGCTTTACTCAATAGATAGTACAATTATTTCAAGCATCAGTCTCAGTAATCATTGTGTGGTGGTCTGGGAAAATCCATCTGATCTCACCGTGGAATTCTGGCGAACAGAAAAAAAGACACAAAATCAGGGTTTGACCAAAACTGTTTTTTTTATATATATAAATGTGACTATAACATACTTTTAATGTTATAGGCAGATTACGTAGATATTTTTTATTACCTTTTTAAAGCTTGTACAGGCATTCTGCACCAGTGCATAAAGAAGCCAGTTAAGAAACACGTCTTAAAACACACCTGTAGCCTGTGAATGATGTTCTTCTTCTTTCGGCTGCTCCCATTAGGGGTTGGCACAGTGGATCATTGGTCCGCATATCTGATTTGTTTGTTGTTTTTTTAAATGCGAGATGCCCTGATGCAACCTTCCCCAGTTTTTATCCAGGCTTGGGCCTGGCACTGGGAGTGAACTGTCATGTGCAACCCCAATGGCTGGGGTCGGTTCCCTGGCCGGGAATCGAACCCGGGCCACAGCGGGTAAAGATGTAAATTTAGACCTAGTGTTCATGGTTCTATTTATTATTTTTACATTTTATTTAGTACAAATTATCTCAATAGATAATAAATGCATTGGTGTGTCTCAGTGGAGTCTGAGTGGAATCTTTAAATGTAAATTTCTCCACTTTCACCCTTTGGGCTAAACGATTTTAAAACGTTTGAACTTTACTTGTGACTGAGGTACATGCAGAAGAGAAACTTCAGTTCAGGAAAGTCTGTGGTTTACAAAAAGTAGAAAATTTCACCATGTGAAGGGTTTTCCCAGGCAGCTATAAATGGTCATTCCCTCATCAGCCTCTAATTTTCGCTCTCTTTTAAGTTAATAAGGAAAAACACAGCTTGTAATGTTACCAAGAAACATACTGTTACAAACACACTCGAGTAACACTCGAGACTCCTTCCATAAATGTTAAATAAATGTCTCCTTAGAGAAACCTTAACCAAGTCCCTGTGAATTAGCTGTTACTGTAGAAATAACATATTCGAATGAGTGTATTAAAATAAACCTGTGACTTGCTTTGCAGCTGGAACTACTGTCAGAGCTGCTGTTATACAAAATTAAAACTGTAACTTCTTAAAACTGTAAACACATTTAAGGAAGCATCGTCCAATAGTCGATGCTACAGCCAGTATACAGCTAGTATCCTATTTAATCACATGTTGCTACAACTACATGGCCAGTTCAGATGCTACTGCATGATAACTTTTCTGAACTGCCACATGCCTCCCTTCCCCTCTCCGAAGTGAGTTTTTGACCTTTGGGAATCTGTTTGGAAGGAGCCAATACATTAGACTAGCCTTGATCTCTAAGTATTTATCTTCTTGGAGGCCCTTAAACACGACATACTAGTCTAAATAATTAGTAAATTGTAATGATATTTAGAGTGCACTATAGATAAACAGAAATCAAGGGAAATGCAGTTGGAATAAACAGTCATTTGGAGTTGTTGATTCTGACAGAATATGGAGGTCTGGGCCTGGACTTCAGCTACAGTGTGGCTGTGGCAGAGGAACTGGGCAACATCAACTGTGGAGGCATTCCCATGGCCATCGGTGTTCAGACTGATATGGCTACTCCTGCACTGACCAGGTAACTAAGAGTACTTTCTCTTGAAGGTGGTACATAAAACAAAACAACTATCAACTGGGATCTTAGTAGGGTCCATACAGTAATCGAAAGGTACACCTACACATCTTGGATGCACAGCTCTGATTTCAATTTTTGATTTTTCTGCACTCTTCTGTGTTGCTTTGGTGCAAGTTTTTGAGGCAATATCTTTCTAAATGAATTTTCTTTTATTAAAATATCAATTTGTTATGCATAGGTTGTTCACCATCTCATGAGGTTTTTGTTGGAGTAATGAAAGGAGCAAATTGTGCTGAATAATGAATAATGTTCAATTATTGCTATGAGGGATGTAACTGAACTCAATGCCACTGTAGATTTGGATCTGCAGAGCTGAAAAAGGAGTTCTTGCTTCCTTCCATAATGGGAGACAAAGTGGCATGCCTGGGAGTGAGTGAAGTCGGTGCCGGCTCTGATGTTGCAAGTAAGTACAATTTTTCCCCCAAGGAAAGAGGCAACAAGGGATCATCATGGATGTACATGAGACACAAACTTGATTAAAGTGAAGAAAAGCATTTTAGGCAAGAAGAGATGTTAAGCAGAGCTAATTGATACATACAGTATTTTGTCCATCTGTAGTGTTTATGTTCGAGGAAAAAAGCTAGCACTATAAAGGATTTCTTATTCTCTCTCTCTTTCTCTCTGCTGGAACAATTAAAGGTTCAAAAGCATTTCCCTTCATTTCAGAGCCTTTTTCGAATGCCAGAAAGTTTAGTCATCTGCAGAACATACTTTAAAGAGAACCTTTTTTCAAGCGCACACAATGCAAAACTGAATTGTAGGAACTCCCAGAATTTTTCTTAAACAAAACACCATGTTACATCTGTGCACCCTTAAAAGCAGAATTGGCAGGTGTTTCCAGTAACCTGACTTTGCTAATTGGAAACAATTTCCTCTAGGAATCTGTTTTGGAATTTGAACAGAATTTTCTGCAGGTGCCGACTGAAAAAGAAATTCTGTTGTTTTTTCCAGGCATAAAGACGAAGGCTGTGCGTAAAGGAGATGAGTTTGTCATTAATGGGGGAAAGATGTGGACGACCACTGGAGCACAAGCAGACTGGATGTGCCTCTTGGCCAATACAAGCGATGGGCCACCACACAGGAACAAGTCCCTCATCTGCCTACCCATGAATCTGCCTGGTAGGAGCATATGCAAAACCAGGAAGCTGTTTGTCCTCAGAATGTAATTTTTCGGAGAACATAGACTCTTCAACCAAGAAAGATGAATACTTCCTTATGTATGACCGGTGACTCCTGTTCTGACAGCACCTTAGCTTATCTGTATCTTTACTCTGGGGGTGATCTGTTACAGGAATTCATATTGCCCGTAAGATTGATAAGCTGGGCATGAGGTCCTCGGACACAGCAGAGGTGTTCTTTGAAGATGTTCGTGTGCCATGTAAAAACATCATAGGTCAAGAGGGAATGGGCTTCACGTACCAGATGCTGCAATTCCAGGAGGAGCGCCTTTGGGGAGTGGCCAATAGTAAGTGCAAGTGGCATTTCCCTTACATCACATAGAGAACCTTTTACTCCCTATTAGTGAGAGAGTATTTTGAGTATGATTCACTGCCTGTGTCAGTATGACATCACATGAATGACGGCAGTGCTGTTTATGAAATGTAAGGTGCAACATCTTAATGTCAACGTAATGTCATTTGAAAGTGTGTTTCCCTTTGAATTCCACTTCCTCCATGACAGACTGTTTCCAAAATGACTGACTGCATATGTTGGAAAGGTCATCCTGTTGAGGTGGAAAGTCTGAGTTTTACTTTAATTATTTTAAAAGTTGCCTCCCTTGAGGTCAGTTGCACATGTACTCCGGCCTGTCTGGGATCCAAATGATTTCAAGCCCATTATTATTATAAATAATAATAAATATACCATAATATACACTTTTCACCATTTCTGTTTGTAATATAAAGTTCTAACAATGATGGAGAAAGTGGTGCAGGAGACGATTAACTACACTCGGCAGAGGAAGATCTTCCAGCAGCCGGTGCTGTACCACCAAGTAGTGCACTTCAGGTTAGCAGAGCTGCAGACTGAGATCGAGCTCCTGCGCTCCATGCTGTACCGTTGCACAGGTGGGCCATCTCATTAACCTAACCTTTTAAAGCAACTCCTCTGGGACACTCCATGGTGTGTCTTTAGCTGTACTAACACAGGCTGTGTTTGTCTCTCACGTCATTGTTTTCACATTTTGTTTGTACGTGTTTAAATTTGATCTGATGGAGCATTGAAAATAACGTTAATAAATGTTAATTTAATTAACATTTAACATTTTAAACCTGACGCATACAAAGCAGTGTCGTCCACATTACTTTGTTGGGCTAATGAACTACTTGATAATGCATGTTCATAATTGTCTTTACTGAACCATCTGACTATGTGCTTAGTATATTTACTTACTCATCGGGAAAGAGCAAGTAAATGAAGCTTCGCTCTCCGATGAATGAATGACGTCCCTTTGAACTTGAATTGAAAAGCTTAACTTGCACAATTAAAGAATACAGCTTCATTTATAATTTTCATTATTGGCCTTGAACTGCAGAGGAGGAGTTGACTCAACAAAAAAAAAAGAAAAGCCTTAAACAAATCAGAAATCACCAGGCTTTGTAAGCAGTTAAGTAGTTAGTTTGTAATAAGTTATGGATTTTCACAGCATAGGAATGAAATAAAACAAACTGATATCACTGTCTTTGACTCACATCCTTAGATGTACTTACCTTGTAAATTACACCTGTAATAGAACATTTTTTAAGGTCAGAAATTATAGAAGTAAGAGATGATACAGTATAAGATCATGTTCTTGTTACATATTTCATGAAACTTGCAGGAGTTGCCCATTAAGCCAGTTCTTTCTTTTGCAGTTGTACTGTGAATTTGCTCAGTTCTCAAAATGGTGCTAGCAAAATCAAGTTTGCTGGGCTAACAAAGTCTGACCTTCAAGCAAATATCTCTAGTGAAGTTCAAATACTATGTTTCAACTTGTATATTTCAATGGCTACTTTGACATATGTAATGTGAAAAGAAAACTAGCACCAGCAAATACTGCCATGGATTTACAGTCAGGAGTATAGATATAACACGGTAACTGTTTTTTTCTCCTTTGTCCTTAGCGCTGTACATTAAGGGCAACGATGTGACAAAGTTGGCAAGCATGGCAAAGCTGAAAGCAGGTCGTCTAGCACGTGAGTTAGGAGACAGCTGTTTGCAGTACTGGGGCGGGATGGGCTTCACCAGTGATGTCCTCGTCAGCAGGTTCTACAGGTCAGTCCTCTGCTGTCTCTTTGTACGCAACTCTTAAATCTTTGCCCTCGGTCTGTTATTAATACATATTAAGCTACAGTGACACCTAGTGATGTGGCTGATGAAGGCAACAATAAAAAACCTGCCTCAAATTGAATTTTAAAAGATTGTGGTTTCTAATACTCCACCAGTTAAATAAAGGATTAATTCGTGCCTCATAATAATGGCTCTTAAATGTACTCAAGGTGATTATGTAGTTGAAACTTTGTCTTTTTTATCTTCTCACCAGGGACTCCAGGCTGATGTCAATAGGTGCAGGAGCAGATGAAGTCATGCTGTCAATCATTTGCAAGTACATGGACACTCTGCCCAGAAAATAACACCACTATGTAATACCAGTGTCGGTGCGAACAAAGTGTTCTTAACTTAGTTCGAACTCAAGCGCAACTCATTTTAATGAAGTAGGTTTTCCATGACAAGATTATTGATTATTACTATTTTAATATAAGATTACAAGACTACAAGATTATTAGTCACCTCCTGCCTTAACAGGAAAGCTGGTCTATGTGAGAACCTTGTACTTGTCTAAATTGTGGGTATTGTAGTTTGAAGCCATTGCACTTTGCTTTTTTTAGGACAAAAGTTCTTTGAGTAACAACTGGTTAGCAGTTATAGCTTTCTAAAGATTTTCTACCTGGAAAATGCAAACTTTGATATAGGGTGCTATACAGAATCTTTAGGAGTGAAATAACCCTTTGGAGTGATTGATGTCACCTTTTTCACACACCTTAGTCCTACTCGTATATTTCTTTTAACCAATTTAATGTGGAAAACCTATTTGGTACAGGAGCATTTTCACTTTGGGAACTAATTTAAAAAAAAAAATAAAAATCAATGCAAGGTTGTTGTTTTTGTTTGTTTGTTTTAGCCAGAAGTTTGTACAGAATTATTGCACAGGTAATTGATATTGCTGAATAAATATATCATACACTGGTGTGTCTAACTGTAAAATACATATAAAACATTAAATTGCTTTCTTCAACATTTATTGCCTAACATTTTTTTCTCTTGCATACAAATCACAATTTTGTGAGATATCCAACATTATTAGTCCAGAGCTGTTGAGCGTAAGATGTATTCTGTATACTCAAGTCTCAAATTCTTAAATTAAACCTCACCTTACAAGTCAACAGAAAAATGATTAAAATCTTAAAGTTAGAAAAGATGAAAATTTTCTCCTCATCATTTATCACTATTGTTTTTCCCCCTCAGAAAATATTTTTATTGTTTACATATTTCCTTGAACAGTGAAATGTCCTGTCCTCCCTATAATTAAGAGCTTTTGTGCATTCAGTACATCTTGTCACAATTATTATGAAAGAACATGCTGATTAGCATGGCAGCTAAATAAGTTGTTTATGCCAAGCATAGCCAACAAGCTTGATGAATAATTAACTTGACAAAATGGACAATGTTTTTCTCACTGGTTTCCTGTTCTGGGACCTGCAGCAGATCCTGGAACCGTGCATTCATATAAAACTAACATCTTTGTTTTCAGCCAGTATATAGGGGGGAAAAAAACAGTCAATTTTACATTCTCAGATGATGCGTGCACTGAACCGTGGGAAAGCATTAGGCGTTAGGATCATTAATCCTAGGAAACAGCTGCATATCTAGAATGACACTGGCATTGCATTAAAGCCTTTGTATCGCACAAAGAATATTGATAATACAAAAATGTACATCCTAAAATCACTAACCTGTGTCAGGGAGGAATTCTGGTAACCTCTGTCCATGATTTTGCACAACTGTTGAGTGGTAAATATTGAACACATCAAAGACCGTTATCAAAAGAATGTTAATCATCTCAAAGGCATCAGTGGCCTAATTCGGTCTGTCTGATGCAGTGAAACGTGGCACACAGGGTAGAAGACGTCATGAAAGCAGTCAGATTCATTAGTCCTTCCATCACCTCAGTTTGATCACCCAGTAAAGAACAGTGAATACAAAGAGAGCAAAAAGCAGCATGTAGCAGTAGATTTTGGTCTGGCTTCCTCTGGACAGCAGCTTCAGTCTGCCCATGGTGGCTCCCAGCAAACCGCCAGTTGAGTCAAAGTCTGAGTCCTACGGCAAATTTACAGCAAATTCAAAATGTTATGTAGGGCTTGTTATGGGCTTAGACCAATGGCAATTCATCACGATTAGCTGATGATGTGCTTTTACATGCCTAAGGTACGCAAATCCTTAAAAGAATATTCACTTAATAGATCATTCAGTTTATGCATCTCAGATTCGCAAATTCGCAGCCTGTAGAAAATTTTCATATGCATATATACACACGCTTTGTGAACAGGCTCCTGAACCTTCGCTCAGTAGGAACTAATTAAAGCATTATTCAGCACTAAATATGTAGGCCGCAGTGTAATTTGCATTGTAAAACTGAAACATGTTGCAAAACTGATTAAGCTCTCACTGCTGAGATAAGCACAACTTTCTGATGTCTAGATCACACTAGCAAATTTCAACATGAAAGTGTTGAAATATCACATTGCGGTCAATTAAATCCAGAATGAACTACTTTGTAGCACAAACGAGTCCCTCATAATGTTTTGCTATCATGTACAATAAGACTGATGATTTAGAAGACTTCTTCTACAGATAGATATTTACATTAACATTTCAAATACAACAGCAACTAATGAAAAGTAATCAACTGATTATTTTTTCTTTTTATTAATTCATTGGTTTGATTATTGTTCACACACACACACTAAATGCCAAACATATTTATTTAAAAATATTTTTTTCCAAAAATCAAACAAACAAGCCTGCTTTTAACTCGTACAGTATTACTGAAATTTATCAGACAAATTGATCTGTCCTGGGATGAGAATATTATACAGTGCTCACCACTTTTTTAAGCCAAGCCACCCAAGCTAAAACATCACATATCCCATATAATTTCACTGGTTCTGCAACTGTTTCATTGTGACCAATGGCCCAATGGTCTCAGACACTGACTGAGGGTCTTACCATTATTTCAAGCCCTGATTTGTTCAATTCTGACCAGTCAAATTTAAATGAAGGTCGCTAAGCTGTAGCTGTCTCACTAATCAAAGCACTTGATGTTAAATTCATTTTGCTTGCTGTGTTTGAATGAGGCGAATCATTTTCAGTGTTTGGATTCAACTCCAAAGTTTTCAATGCCTGGAATCGACTTTTTTTATGATGGACTCCCAGCAACTCTGATGTGAACACAGTAGTGTTTTATAGATGCTACTGGCTCCAAGTTAATTGTGACATTGCAGCAACACCACTGCCAAATAATGCACATTCTGATCCACATAAATGCATTATTAATGACATTAATTGTGAATAAAACATGCAAATACTAGATAAATGAAACTTGAACAGATATAAGTTTGGCTTTAGGGCATGAGTTGTGTTTAAAGAGACACAATGTTTGTAGACTAATCATACATGACCATGTTCTGTCATTTCAACCCATCAAATTGTCACAAAAACTACTGAGTGTTTGGGCCAAAGTTTCATGAGGCAATGTTTTCAGTTGGACAGTTAATAAGCATGGATCAACCTGGGACATCACACTTTCTTTTCTCTTTATTTTTTTTGCAATAAATTGGAATTTTCTAGATTATTTTGAACAAAATTCTACATGGTGTGAAGCGCTCTGAGTTCCACAGCTGGTGTAGCCCACTAAGACCAACTTATTAATGTTTTGAAAGTTACAATGTACAGGATTTCTTTGGTCAAAAATTGTAATAAATAAATAAATAAATAGATAAATACTGAGTTTTATTTGCTGTTACACTTGATATTAATGTAATATTTCATTTTCAATGAATTGTGGTCAAAGGATCTGACATGTAAAAATAAAAAACATAAACTTACCATGTCTGATAACACTTTATTTTGATATTTGACTTCCGTCCCGATGTCAATTGAGAGCTGGCGGAATACAAGGAAAGACAAATGATCATTCACCTAGTAGACTATTCAATACACTTTTAAAACACACCATTCTCTACGCTATACTCTGATATATAACTGCACATGTCATACTCATATAACTTACATGTTTCAATGCGTTTACTTTGGCTCTAAGACCTTCTTGTAACTGTTCGTTCTCCTCCTCATAAACGCTGTAACCGCTTGCCACATAATTCCCCTGCGGGGCGCCTTCACCTGTGAACCATTGGCAAAAAAATGCTTTAATTAATTCAATATTGCATAAACAACAACAATAATAGCTTTAATCACAACACTGGGACAACTTAAAAAATCAATCATAAATTGGAGTATAAGTCATGGCTTCACAGTCTTTGCAACAGTCCAAATAATAGCGGTATATGGAGGCATAAAAACACGTATATAACGCGAGTTAGAATTTGATAGACTTTTTTGTTTGTTTTTGGTCACAGTAATACTTTTAATTGTTTTATTTTTTTAAGTAGAAGACATTTATCTGCTGGATGGATGACAGTTTATCCTGACTAATCATAACTTTGCTTGCAGGATTAGATTGTCTAAACTAGATTTATTGTATTATAGCATATTGCGATATAGTAACAACTGAAGGGATTCAAAATCAAGTTATTCGAGAATATTTATATCACATTCACAAAGATGTAAATTATTTCCTCTATTAATTTCTTTAATGCACCATCTGGTGATGATAAAACGAAATCTGTGAAACACAGCCCACTGCTATAAATGTAATGTATTCTTCTTTTTCTAAGGGCATGCAAACTTTTGCACTTAGTACAACCAATATAACATTGTTACGCACTGCTTGAACGAAGTGACTTTATATTATGTATGGAACCAGCACTAGATCTCTAACATCAGGACAGTGAGATAATGAATAATCAGTGACGACAGATAGAAGGCTGTGATAGTAACACATCAGATGGAACTGTTCCACGTATGAAGAGACCTTCAGTCTCTCCAACAGGTGAAAGAAACTCAATTCTTATCTCGTTACTGATTTTCTTTGTTATAGGTTTTGTTTATTTATAGATAGATAGATAGATAGATAGATAGATAAAAAATAAAATTCATCATTCCCATTGTGAACCCATTGAACATCTGGGGTGTGTGTGTGTGTGTGTGTGTTTTCATGTAAATATGAACCTACTTGCATTTCAATTTGAGGAAAAGGTTTTATGGAAGTCTAAATGAGCAAAATATTCATTTATTCATCAACAGTTCTCATGGCTAAGATCTTCACTGTAAAGTAATGGAGTAATAAATGCACAGAGAATAAGAAAGGTCCTGTTTTTGTCTCCTTTTTGTTCAGAATTTCAACACAATTTGTTTATCTTCTTTGGGTTTTCACATAACAAATGTGCCCTAAAATACTGAAGATGTACAAAGCCTTTGCTGGAATTTATTTCCTTTTTTTTTGTCACTTCCCAAGTTCCACGTATGAAGTTCCAACCATTTAGGCTAGCTAGTTACACTAAGTAGGCCCCCTAAGTAGGCTACATATAGCACATCTTTCTAAACAACCCCAAATTAAATATAAATAAATAAGTAAGTAATTTCTGAGATTGTTCCAGGTCTCAGCCTACACACGGGAAATGACATAAGCAGAAAACGTACCCAGATTTCTAGCCAGTTAGCATAATCCATTTTGATGACTAGCATTACTGAGGATGACTTACCCAACCCTGCACGCCTCATTTTACCGTCAAATCTTCCGCTGTGCTTTTCCTACAGTCACCTCACCTGACTGCTAAAAACAACGCCTTCGCTTTTTAAACAGAGTCTAAGACAAACACAAGCTCAGCCTTGCTACACTTCTGATATCACTCACAACTGTTAGCCGACGTTTTCACGCCACGACAGCCTACGGAAGCCGGTATGGTCCCTGAGTGACACGCCGAGTCGTCACGTGACGAAAAGGAATGTGGGTAATGCAGTTTTCACGGGTTTCTGCATTCACTTCCGTGTAACGTTAAAGGGTGGCAACAACGATAAGCAGGTCCTGTGTGAAGACATGCTGCAGCGTTGTTTTAGACTCAAATCTGAAAAACAACAACAATAATAATTATTATTAATTGTTTTTCAGAATTGAGTCTAAAACAACGTTGCAGCATGTCTTCACACAGGACCTGGTTATCGTTGTTGCTGTTGCCACCCTTTATAATAATTCATTCCTACCCTTAATTACACCCTTCTTAATAATAATAATAATAATAATAATAATAATAATAATAATAATAATAATATACTTCATACCTCCTACCTCCAGGGTTGGGGGTTCGATTTCCGCCTCTGCCCTGTGTGTTTGTGGTGTTTGCATTGTCTTCCAGGTTTCCTCTGGATACTCTGGTTTCCTCCCCCAGTCCAAGACTGGCATCTCTATAATGTGTGTGTGATTATGGATTGTGTAGGATAAGTGGTACAGAGGATGGATTATTATTATTATTTGCACATAGTACAGTTTCCTCCCACTTCCCAAAATCATGGATTGGCTACCCTATGAGTGTTTGTGTGTGTGTGTGTGTGTGTGTGTGTGTGTGTGTGTGTGTGTGTGTGTGTGTGTGTGTGTGTGTGTGTGTGTTTTTCATGCTGTACTAACCTCCTCAACAGGGTTTTAAGATATGGTACTCTTAGTCTCTGACCTACTGAACTAGCTTGAGGATGTGTTTTTGATAGAGATAAATGCTATAAATGTAAATGTAAATGAACAAGTGTGTTCAACACTGGGCACAAGGCGGGAGAATTCATCTTAAATGTGATGCCAATCCATCGCACGGTATCATTCATACACTCATTCACTCACTTTTGCTCACATAAAATTAGCCACTTTGGCAGGCACCCTTACAGGTCATTATGAAAATAAAATAAAAATAAAAACCTGTGTTGTCTCTATTGTAGTATGTCTCCTTGAACATATGCATTTCTTCACTCAGCATGACCAACAGTTCTCCTGATAGTGTATCAGTGTAATCTCCATGCTGTTTTTTGTTCTTACCTCATGGAAGCTTGTCACGTCATGTTAGTGAACATGAGCCAACATGCAAATACCTATAGAACAGACAGCAGCTGAAAATTAAAAAAGGATGTAAAGCAAAAAAAGCAAAAACATGTTTTCGTGAGAAGTGTTGCTGCTTGAGCATGATCATCCAGAGTTTGTCAGGACTTACAGTGTCATGAAAACAATGGTAAACACTCATGAAGCACCATAGTGCTGCGGAGCTGTAAGTCTTGACAAAACTGTGGATTGTTAGCTGGACCATGCTCAAGCATAGGCACTTTTCACTAAAACATGACTTCAAAGACACCCGTATTAGGTAGTGTTTTTCTGATCGACAGGGGAGAAATTAAAGCTACCCCTTCTACCCAGTGCTAATGATTCTCTCGTTCTAAGAGTTTAAAATCAACTTGCACTGAAAGCCCATTAATCTTCTTCTAGACAAACATGCCTCAGGCATATCACAACCTCTTAGATGTTTAGTAAGTCCAAAGTTACTTAATTACCATAGATTTATTATTGACAGCCACTCTTCCATGAATATTCCATGAATAGCTTCCGCATAGAGCCAAAACTCAAGCCATGGAAGAATACGTTCAAGAAATATTTTCAGTAATGGGAGTAGCCTCTAAACTGAAACTGTTTATAAAGCATCTTTAGAAAACTGCGAAACTGAGAAAATTCAGGGTTTATTTGTTTCTTCACATCTCTGACAAGAGGGCTACCAGTGGGAGGACTGCCTTGTATAGAGCAAGAGGGTTTTAACACTGTAATAGTCAGCTATTGCTATCCTCACCCTGTCATACCTAGTACTTTTAGAGCAACGTGTCAGGCAAAGCAGGCTGAAAAATGGAGATCACAACCCAAATGAAGATCACATTTAGGGGACACTTCACTCTGTAATCACCTGACGTGACTGTCACTGGTAGGCTGTATGAATCTACAGCCTGGGCTAGAAAGAAATCAGAACAGCCTCATTTCATACCATTCGGAGTATTTTTCTTATGATCACTGGTAGTGTCATTATGCTTGGGTCGACAAAAATCCAAAATAATCAGACGTAAGACATTTGTTAGTAAATAATCTGATATAGATGCTAATGATGAACCTTATATTAATGTTTCTTTATATCTGAAAGACAGGAGGGCTTAGCCATGCTAGCCCATTTATCCCAGACGCCCCTGGTCACTACGAGTATTTAGTGATGCCAATGGACCTCAGTAAATGTCAGTGCATTGAACCAATTTGCATTGTCAACACTGGAACTGGCATCAAACTACAACTCCCAGACAACAGACCAGCCTACAAACATGGCAACCAAGGAATACAATACTCAACCATCACAAACTCTCTCACGTTCACATTCACCTGAATACTTATCACACACACCTGGAATCAATTACAATCACAGCCACTCTCACAGTATATAAGAACTCTCGGGTCACATGTTCATTGTGAAGTATATGCTTAGTGGTTTCATACCTGGCTATACTAAACCTTTGTATTTTGCTATGTAGTTATTCTGGTTTTGATCCCAGTTCTGGTTTCCTGGTTCTGATTCTTGTCTTGTGGTTGCTTATTGATCACCTGACCATTGCCTCTTTCCTGGTTTCTGAGCTTTGCCACAAATATTGGATTTGTATGTGAGTTTCAATAAGGCACCGTTGTACCTGCCCCTGCGTCCATATCTGCAGCCGAGGCACAATTATGATTGTATATATTGTAGATAAGCACAAACATAGCCAGAACCAAATAAGTTTAAAGATTTACCCAGCTTCAGGCATGTCTTTATTTGCTGCTTGGAAGGTAAATGAACAGCTCTTTCATGCGCCCACATGAAAGCACACAGGCTTGGAGATATTTAGATTGGAAGTGGATGCTTCTGATGTTGGCAGAGAAGTAGTTTCATCTCTGTAGCATGGTAGGGCTCCTAAATGAGATATATGCGCATATTTAGCAAGACACTGTCTCCCACTGAGCAGATGATATTGAACATCCCTGACTGTCAGACCTGCCCGAGAAGAGTCAATACAGCAGCTCAAGTTTACTATACTCCCTGAGAAAGTGTACCACCACATGGCTAAAAGGCTGAATTTCTGACAAGCTAGATGGACACTTTTCTTTATTCATTTTCATTTTGTTATACAGTCATATAAGGACATTTTAATGCTTGCCAAAAACACAGTGTGATCCACTGTTTCTATGGGATATGTTTCATTTTCTGTAGTTAAAATACCACTCAATTTTCTCTACTTTTAACACCATATCACTTGTCTATTCACTACATATTTATCATAACCACAGCCTAAATCCATGCAAAATACAATATGCACCGATTATATGCATAGAAAAAACACATAGTCCAAACTATGTATTTCGATTGCAAAAGATTGAGATATCTGCCCAACCTCCAACCCACATTAAAAAAATTGACTCAAAGCAGCATGGCAAGAGTAGCTTATTTTACGAGAAAAGCCACAGACCTGGTAACACTGAAGAGGCAGGACTGTCAGCTATTTGCACCTTTTAGTCAGACGCTACTTCCTCCGAAACACATGGTGTTCCTTCCAACTCCTACCTACAATGTTTGATTGACAGAGCTATCTCATTTGTAGTGAAAATGCGAATTCAAACAGAATTGGCATTTTATTTTTGGCAGAGGATGAGAAAGTGCTATATGCTAGAATGCAATATGCAAGAATGCTATTATTTTTTTCTGAAGCATAACAGTTTAGGCATTTAAAATGAAATGAAATACCAAATGGACTTTGCATTTGCAGTTTAATTTTGGCAGCTATGATACACTGCTGTGCTCAAAAATGCAAATGCAAATCCAGGTTTTGCAACTGAATTTGAATTATGTCTCAAATTATGCAGAGTGATAAGGGAAATACATGATTGAATTAGCATTTTCTAATTAGCATTTGAGTTTGAATAAAGTCTGAAAAATACTGTTATAACCCTTAAGGAAAAGACTGTACCAGACAAAACCATCATTTGTTGTTTTTTCTCCTGTTTACAGAGCCTGTGGTGGCCACTGAGACTGGAGTTTTTACTGACAGCTGTCAGAATGGAAGGAGATCTTTGACTAAAAATGGTCTGAGTTTGAAATTGCCATAGGTCTGAGTTTATGCATCAGTTATTGAAAGTTAAAAACACCGCAAGACCTAAAGCCAAAGATCAAGATGTTGAACTGTAGATAATTCACGATTTTCATTTCATGATCAAGAAAGGGTTTATGCCCAAAAACATTATGACAAATGAAAGTAAGCCACTGACTGTCTTTATCACCTTTTGGGAATGACAGCATATTGGATCGGCTTCTTGTCCATCGCATGAATGTGCTTGTAACATTCCAGTGTTTCATGAAAAAAATGTCTTGAAGCTTAAGGAGGCAAAAAATATATATTGAATCCAATCAAACAATATTTAGGTTCAGTGTGCAGATTATATAAACCTTCTTCACAAGTGGGGGTTGTTCAAACCGGAGGTTCATTACCTGGGTGTAGTTGCCTAACCCTGTAGCTTATAACACCTTCTACACAGAGAACAACCAATCCATCAGTTTAATATATGATTTACATTTGAACAGGCTTGTTTGTTTGCCTGTTTGCCATCACTTGCACATGTAAATTAGCATGCAACAACACATGTACACATAGGCTAAAAACTGGGCAAATGATTTAAGAAAAAAAAAAAAAACATTGTCCAATTTATTGGAACACATCTGACTCTGATAGCACAAATAATATACATGAATACGGAAAGGTTTAAGCAGGCATCTAGCTAACATTACAGCTAGCTAGCTAAAAATGAGCTTCATAGACACAATACTAAGAGCTAGCAATTATCCTACCTAATAGCATGACAGTAGCTAGGATGTCTTTCAATGATAGAATGCAAGAGAAATGTTTCCTTTTGACCCTTTGAAAAATCAAAGACAAAGCATAAAATTCTCAATTCATAAAACTCAAATTCTGTTTCGGTTGCTGATCAAGTCAGCTAGCTAGCTACTTATAACCCTATAACCCAATCTTTTTTCACTTCTTTTCTTTTCCTTGCACATGCCAACATCTAAAGGAATTTATTTTAACCTGTATTTAAAGTCCATAGATTGATAAGGACATTTCAGCTACTGTGAAAGTTGGTAGTGGAAAGCCTCTATAAATAAATAATTTAAATTATTAATAAAAGTGTAAAGAATATACATTTTCAAATGCAGAAGAGAGTAATGTGAGTACATTTCAAACGTAGACGAGTTACACCCATCTTGAAGGAACCCACTCTGCCATCTGACATTGTGTTCTACAGAGGAACAGAAAACCACAGGCTTAGTTCATGTACTTCTGAGGATTGTGTAAATTTGTTGAATTTCCTGATTAATTTATCAAACGTATGCATAATCTCAAAAACATGTAAGACATTTTAAAAAGACCCCAGAATAGCAGTAGAAAGTGTGATTTCACTGCTTGATTGTAATGGGATGCAATTTTACTCCCACTTTTGATGAACCACAAAGTATTCCTCAATCTCTGGGCAATATTTGGCTCCACATTCATCCAGTGGAAGCCTGTGGATGTTTCTGTCATGTTTCTGGCATGTTCCTCATGCTGGTCGTTAAATCATGTTCCAACTATTTAAAGTATGCCTGTTGAACTACTGAAGCATAATCAGTTCCTGTACCTCTGTTTCCTGTTCAAAGTTTTGGCTTTCTCACTAAAAAATATTTAATTTCACAACCTCATTTTCTTTCCAAGGTGCACTGTGAGGAAAAAGAAGGACATTGTAAAATTGCACCATATCCGACAAATAAAACTGAGACTCATTTATCAAGCTGGATATGCACAAATATATTGGCAGGAGCATTTACTCAGGAAATGTGGTGAAAATCCAGTTATAAAAAATATTATTTTCTTACAAGAGCACCTGAGTTTTAAATTTTACACTTTTTAAGTAAGTAAATTTTAATTGTTAAGGAATGACTTATTAATTAATTAAGAACCTCCACTGATCCAGTTTAAATTGTATAACTGGCAACAAGTTACTGAAATTGTATATACGGATTAAGTTGTCGAGTTTACAGTAAATAGCTCATTTATGTCAATTGCACACACATATTTAATTAACATTTTCTAAAAATAAAAAATTAGCTTGAAAGAAAACAATGCAAAGTAAATCCATTAATTAAAGAATAAGACTTGCAGTGAGGACTAAAGGAAGGGTTAGCCTGTGTCTATGATAGCTCACACACTGCAGTGGCTCAGTTGATTTCAGAGGTGGAAAAATTATGAACTACATCTGAACTACTCTCATTACAGTACTTGAGTACACATTTCACTTTAAAATTCCTTTTGAGCATAATTAAATCATAGGTCTTTTACTTTAATTTTTAAAAAGTTTTTTTTTTTTTTTTTGCCAAAAATCTAAACTTTCCTCCCAAAAGTTTACACTTCAGGCACCAATGTTTAGTCAGCAGCAGTGATGTCTGGGACAGTGGAGAAAGATGAGCATTTCTCACTGAAATGATCAGATATCCTCAGCTATCAATGCTTAAAAGGAAATAGCATGATAATGATCAGCACATTATGTGAAACCCAGTGCATATCTGCATTTCACAGCTCAACTTCTAACCAGAAACATGTACAGATAAGCCATTATCTAGCTGAGTGAGCTCGACTAGCTAGCAAGATCTTTTTGATGGGTTACAGCTCTGGATTCACCCCAAGATTACTTCAAAGTTCTGTAGTGATTGCCTGTTGTGTTAAATATATCTGTGTTATATGTGGCCTAATGGTTAGAGAGTCGGACTTGTAACCTGAAGGTGAACCCGAAGGTCGTGGGTTCAAGTCTTGGGTCCAGCAGGGATTGGGGTTGGGGGGGAGTGACCACCCTCAATACCATGACTGAGGTGAGACCCTTGATTGGTCTCACCTCAGGGGGGGGAGTGACTGACCACCCTCAATACCACGACTGAACTGATTCCCCCAACTGCTCCCCGGGCACTGCGGCTAAAATGGCTGCCCACTGCCCCAGGTGTGTGTGTGTTCACTACTGTATGGGTCCCCATACTTGGCCACAAGTCACTTCACTTTACTTGATAACTATGTAGGTAGAAACATGTATGAATGAGCTAAATTGTACATGAGTAAATTCATACATTTCCTTTCTTTATACTGTATATTGGTGATAGTGGAGTTGGTGTTCACTTTAACTTGGTTAGTTAAAATAATTGTTCAAAAATGCATTCCTTCAGTACTCAGGACTCCATCAGTGGACAGTGGATAGATTTTAACCAAGCGGACTTGATTAAAACCAAAAAACTGTGATGAATTTACTGGTTGCACATTTGCACTATTTGTTCATATAGTACACAATAATAGACTACAGTAATAGAATTACTGGGAGATTTAGCACATACTGCGCTTGTGGGGGATGTGCTTTTAATAGTCATGTTCTCATTTCAGATTTTCAGCTCTCTGTGAACAAATCAGCTGTGCTGTGAACATATGCACATGAGTACAAAGAACACTTACAGAAACTTCAATCTGTCAGGAATTTTTGTTTGGCCTGAAAATATTTATATACAACTTTAATAAATGACTGATAAACACAGCCCATCATCCTAATCCTCAATGAAACTGAATGTAATAATGTAATTAATAAATGATGAGAGTGATTTGCTGTATGTATGTGGTAGTGTACTAGCTAGTGCTACAGCAGGGATGTGAGTATTACCATAAATATGCTGGAATTTGCACAGATTTGTTCCTTTCCACTTCACTGGGTATAAAATCTACTTTAATTATGCTACCACTCAGAGGAATGGATCCTTACTATTAATAAATTGTCACCTCAGACAGACCTCATTTATTTATTAAATTTAATCTTAGTGTTTTGTTGAAGCGTACTTTGAATATTAGCACTGACACGGACATTTTAACACGACAACGATCCCAAACTAACTCAAGAAGGCCTTGCGATTGTTGTGGATAGATGTCGAGGTGCCTGTGTCTTTAAGCCACAGCAATGGTGCTGCGCCACACCTGTATGACGTCACTAGATGCGACTGATTTGTAGCAATTGTTAGCCTCGGAGCTCCTTTAAAAAGCAATGGCGCTGGCTATGCTAAGGTAAGTGGCAGTTTTTGTTGGTTTGCTCGTCTACTGTGTGTTTTCGTCCCGTTTGGGTTTTCTCCTGTGAGTCGGAGCCTGTAGAGGTCTGTGCCTTGACTGTAAAGGGTG
>CM074967.1:7940574-7955694 GCA_037577455.1 Pangasius macronema | reverse complement strand
CATTCCTTCATCAGTAATAAAATACTCCATCTTGGAAAAGCACTGCTAGTGTTTATCCTGGTGTTACTGCATTTCTTCAGTTTTTTCCCTGAAGCACAGCGTGATTGCACAGTTTAGTGCAAATTAGCCTGATAATATCCCAACTATTCTTTTATACTGATGATTCTTTTAGTTTTAATTGGCCATTTATAAATATTTTACTTTACATTCTATATATTGGTCACTTTACAGTTTAAAAAGAATAAATTAAAAAACATAGTCTATCCAGTATATTTTTAATCCATAGATATAATATATTTTTAAGTATTTTACTTAAAAAAAACAGACTCACCATATCCTTTGTCTATTCAATAATCCACACAATGTTAAATCTTCATTCTTCTATCAGTAAAAACACAACTGTAAATCTCTAGAAGCAGGAAAATGGTTTAACGATATGTGCCAATGAAAAATCTCAGATAGACAGACAACCTGAAAGCATATTATCTATCTATCTATCTATCTATCTATCTATCTATCTATCTATCTATCTATCTATCTATCTATCTATCTATCACATAATTATTTGGGGGGTAGGGTGTCCCTTATTTTTCCTCCCTGAAGGTGGCAACCCTAAAGCTTACAGGCTTTGCTGATATTTCTTTGATCTCCAAACAAGCTGAGATGGGGTCGGAGTGAAGGGACATTGGGGAGTGTCTGCAAGATGATTGACACGAGTCCTGACCAAACACTTCCGGTCTGGAAGGCAGATTTCCAGACAGGTTTTATCTTTTCAGCCCCATAATACACTTGTGCTGAGGCCATGACCATTGTTTTTTTTTCATGTTCTGCAAATTTCTAGGTGATGTCTATGTAGTGGATAGATGTCGAGGTGCCTGTGTCTTTAAGCCACAGCAACGGTGCTGTGCCGCACCTGTATGAACGTACACGTGAAGTGTGAGTGAAAGTTTTTTTGTTTCTAGCGAATTTCTTTATTGTTTTGTTTCTAGCGAATTTCTTTATTATTTTGTTTCTTTGGCACTGTGTACTCAGCTTTTGCCATTGTTGCACGGTGTGTATGACTAGATCATCAGTGCACTAGAATCATCAGAGCGGTAATGTTTGTGCGAGTGTGTGTTTTTGTGGGTNTGTGCGCGTGTGCTTGTGAGCATGTTGGGGTGTTTTCTTTGCTCTTGTATTTTTGTTCATTTCTTTTGGGTAGAATCCCCCTAGTGGCCAGTTCATCCCTGTGTCGGTGCACACGGTTGTTTTTGGGACTTGTAGTGCTCTCTTCCTATGGCGCCTTGTTGCACCCCTGTGGGGTGTATTGGTTTGCTGTGTGGAGTGAGTGTGCTCTTTCACTTATTTGTGCAAATGTTGGTCCCATTGGGCCATACTTGATAACCAGTTTAACTGGTGTCGGTGTTTGTGTTGTCTCAATTTTTCTTTTTGTGTTCTGTTTCAGGAGCTGGGGGATGCCAGCAGGGAGGCTTGGCACCTGGTGGCTGGGTACCTCTGTCTGTGTTTCACCTTTCTGGCAGTGTAGTGTCACCTGGGTGTGCTGTGCAGTGTATGTGTGCACTTCACATGTGGTCTTTTTGGATCCTCCTTCCAGATCGCCTCCCTGTGGTAAGCCCATGTGTGTGTGTGTGTGTGTGTGTGTCCTGTAGGCCTACAGGATAACTGAACCCTGGTTGTATTTACAGTGTTTGCTCCTTTTTTTCTTTTTTCTTTTTTTTTTTAAATGAATTGTAACAAAACCATTGAAAATAATTAAATAAAGAAATTGTTTAGTGTGAATCCTGTCTCTGTTCACGTGCACGAACCAGTGTTCCTTATATGGACTTAATGTTGGTGGGTTTTTTTTTGGATAGTTTTCCTAAGGGGGGGCATAACTCCCCTAGGTGGCGTGGTCAGCAATCTAAAGTTTTATTGGTACCTTGGCTAGGTCATGTGTAGCGGGACCAATCTCCTGACTTGAATCCCATTGAAATTTTATGGATTTTGAAATTTTGAGTCCGTCAGAGGGACCATCTGAGGGGAACTGAACATGGTTTGCCAAGAGGATTGGGCAAAAATTAAACCACAATGCTTCTTATAAGTCTTCTTACAATTGTCTTACCGTAGCTGTCTTGAAGCTGTAACTGCCAACATCTTTGCAACAAAGTACTAATGTAGATGATCTGTGGTGTCTGAATACTTTTTTCCCATATCAGTTTCATTTTTAAAACCTATTTTTGTTTATGCTTCTGAATACATTTTTTTGTTCATATGTATAAGTACAGAGTAAAGCGATTTGATGTATGTATAATCTGAAATGGATAGATAGTGGAAGTATATTAAATAACAAAAGTGTCCAAATACTTATTTTTCCTCACTGTAGATAGATCTATTAGCTGTATTTAGTTAATGTTTGCTTACGTTCTTGGGTCATTGGCAAAAGGAGACTAGTTTACCATCAGTAACCAAAAGCAGTGTGTGTTTTGAGGTGCAGAGGTAAAAATAAATTATTAAATACAAATTCCTGCATTGTACTGTCTTCTTCTTTTCTGCCTTCCTTCTTTCCATGTAGTCCTTTGTAACTGAAGTCCATGACTGGACTGTTTAATTTCTCCACTCTGTTTCTCCTTTTCTAATATTGTCTGGCGTAATTGAGTTGTAATGGAATTCAGCACCTTTCCATTTACTGCAGGTTCACAGAGTGACAGTTTTTTTTCCCCAAGTAAATAGTTTTTCAAATAAGGTGAATTGCTTTAGCTACCTCCACCTCTCCATCCACAAAGGAAACAGTAAGTAGACCATAAGGTCACACTCCATTACAAAAGTAGGTGCTTATCATTCCAGGAACAGCATCATTGATTTATATTCATGCATGCTGCTTTTACTTAAGGTTCTTACCAAAAAAAAAAAATAGACTGGGTCTTTTACCCTTGGACAAATTTCCCCTGGGCAGCCTGACTGTTGAATGACTGAGCGCTCTAGGGAAAGGGCCATCTGCTGAGCATAATCAAGCCTGCTTCTAATAAGAAAGAATGTTTTTCCTTTTGTGGAGATATTTCTGAAAGTGAATGAATTAAACACAGCTACACAATAATAGGATAGAAATTGTGGGCTACAAACAAATGAAGGTTTTTAAATGTGTGAACTGGTATGTATCCTCAGTAAGTACTCATTTTACTACTCATATTCTAGGTACACTTAATACCAAAACAGACTAATTAAATTTATACTTGTAATAGAATAATCCCCATGTTCATGGCGTGCCATGGAAGGCTGGTATGGCTAATTAAAAACCTAATAAATGCAGACAAATGTTAATGAGTTCAATCACGAAGATTAGTTGTTCGTAGTGTGTCCTTCGAGAGTAGTGTAAATCCTCCGGAAAACAATCAGTTCTTGAAGTACACGAAGACAGAACAGCCCACTGTATCACTTCTATAATGCTTTACCACTTTATATATCATCATATCATAGAAGGAGGTAATAATACTAATTAAAATAGGTTATAATATGTCTTTTATATAGATATATTATAAGATATAATATTAGATAATGGACATGGAGAAATTATATGTTGGTCACCAAAAGTGTTCTGTGGAACATACTCCTGTTATTTATATTGATGGAAAAAATAAAAAATTTTGAAAATAGTCCAGTTATTATTACAATGTTTCTCTTCCTCCAGCCAACGTCTTTACAAAGAAAGCTGAAAAGCACTAGTGTGTGTATGCAAAACAAGGTGCTGCTGTACAAAGCTTGTACTTGTCTGCAGATACAGAGAGAAGGAACAACAGTGCCATCTAGTATAGAAAGTTGTCATATTTCATATTTTACATTTAAAGAGAAACTATGATGACACTATGTAACATAACAGCTCCAAAAACATTTACTAGCTCAAAAAAGTGGCAACTGATAGACCCATATGGATTTTACCTGATTTAATAACACCACTTTAAGAAAGTATAAAATAAACATTAAGATTCAAATCTCTCTCTCTCTCACACTCTCTCACACACACACACACACACACACACACACACACACACACACACATACACGCCATAAAAAATGCTGTTTAAAAGCTTTGTAAATGCTTTAAAAGCTTTTCTGCAGAGTCCCACAAATTGCAGCTTCTGAACGTCAACAAGCCTCATTTGAGCTACAACTAAAATTGTGGGCTTAATTTTTGACACTATGTTTGAGATGATGAGACTAAAATCAAAGTTTTTGGCCATGCATACAATTTGATATGTTTGGCAAAAAAGAAGAAGAAGGAAAAAAGGCCCCTGATAAGCCACTATAAAGTATGGAGCAGGATCGTTGATGCTTTATAGCACTTTGAGCATTGAAAGCACTGTGAATTGTGCCAGGAGTCTTGAAGGCTTTATTAAATATTAATTGTGAAGATGCCAATAATTTTGAATTTTGCAGGAAAAACATAATTTCAAATTTAAATCATTTTCAAATACAGTGTCAATAATTTTGGAATTGACTGCATATGTGAACACAAGTATAGCAAGACTTCTTTAGATTGCAAGTAAGCAACCTTCAGAATTGTAAGGCCCACCATAACACCGTCACGGACAAGTCCGCTCAAGGAGAAATGTCTGTGGCAGTTAAAATGAAGGTGAAAACACTTTGGCTCCCAAAGGCTATCAAATCAATTCCACTTTCACATTTTTCACAAAACAGATTCACTTAAAATCACGAAAATGACCCAGAGGAAAAGGACTATGAAGTTCAAATGACACATCTGTCATGGCTGAGATCAAATGTTCAACCTCCGTGCAGGGATACAGTGATTAAGTAAGGTGTCATTTAAACAAGGTTCAGTGATGCAGAAAATGTTTTATATGTATTCTACGTGATCCATCACAATGAGGAATGACCACAGATTGAGCTTTTTAACCTAGACACTGATAACTGAGACCAATTCACAAATACAGGGAAACACATAGATCTAATTGTTTAACATCGTACTTAGTCCACAATATGACCTACTGTAGCTAAGATAAGGACAATCAGCTGTTCACTGGTAGTTATATGGGGAAAATTAATTTACTTACTTTGCTGTTTGTTCTACAAGGTAAAGCTTCTGTATTTTAATTTAAGCTTGTCCGAGATATGAAAAAGGTATTTCATATTTTAAGAAATAGTAACAATTTGGCAAATGAATGCATCTTCACTGACAGTGGTCACTGAGAAGGGAAAATGCCCTTATATAATGTGTATATCTTCGATCACATCACAGAGCATGCAAATTCCCAACTCTTTTTTCCAAGGTGCCTTAAGGGACTCGAGCACAAAGAGGATCCTAGGGATTGGAAGTTACCAGGTTCTGACCATTAGCAAAAACATTAGTGAAAACAAGGTTTTGTTGGCAATTTTGGGGCCACAAGTAGGGGTCTGTGTCCTAGTTGCTAAATTACGAGTGACATGCGAGGAATTAGCTGTGGTGAGGTGCTGAGGCCAGTTGTGGGCCAGTGTATCCTGTCCCAGTGGGCCATCCAGCCTGGCCAGGGAGTAATGTACATCATCAGGAAACATTAGCTGTGTGAGAGTCAAAGTACAATACCATAGAAGAGAAGTGTCTTGTAATCATGAGGCCAGTGCTCATTACCCCGAGGCGTGTAATTATTAATGCTGTAAAGGCCCTGTTGAACCGTGTACATTTATGTGATTCTCTCCCTCTATCTCTCTCTCAACTGTGCCAAGGGGTATGTAAAAATAAAAATTCACATGCATTCTTATCCTAGGTCTCCTGTGTTGTCTGAATGGCATGCTTGCAAAAGTTTTATAAATTACAAAACCTGATCAGTAATTAAATTTAAGGTTTCTGTCTGATGAAAATAGCTGTATGTGGCAGCAAGGATCTGGTCAAGTCCCAGATGTGAATGGGAGAAGGTGTCACAGAGAACAAGCTGGAAACTAGTGAGTTTTTACACCTGTGTGTGGTTAATGAGAAGCCTGTTTGTACTCTGGGGAATAGCAGAGAGACAAGTGCTTCTCCAAGCATTTCCCTAAATCAGACTAACACACAGGACACTGTGGGTGTGTTGATCATGATTATATGATTTCAGTTTAGAATGAAGTATAGAAGCAGGGCTAAAAATCACAACGCTCAGCATCTCTCTCTCTCTCTCTCTCTCTCTCTCTCTCTCTCTCTCTCTCAAGCCTGTTTCCTGAGTCTTTATTCTCACCATCAAGGTATTACTGATTCAGACTTCTTTTTAATGCATGTTAATGAAAGCACCCTTTTTAATTCATGTGAAAAGGTCTTACTGTTGCTTCCATAGGCAATTACACAGCACTCCACTTCCGTCACACAGCGCTCTCATACTTATCAAAACCTATTATAAAATTACCACTTGAATTTAAATTTAAATTGGTTTCTCATACACCATGTTTCTTCTCATTTAGTTTGTTTATGATAATCCATACAGTTCCTTATAACAGTTATTCAGATGTATTACCATCTTTGCTACTTATATACGATAAGGGACAAAAAGCTAATGAGGGTGTGTTGTTTTTTTTTTGTTGTTTTGTTTTTTTTGAAGAGTTTTTCATTTTACACATAGGGAATAAGCCAACTGTACATTTCTGAAATTTGCACAGCCTGTGAAAAGCAAAATTAAATGTGCATTTTCTAATTTTCTGACATTAAAGTAAGAGATTCTTTGTTCTTTGATTCTTTTATATGTTAATGTCGAGTATGACTTAATTGAGGAAGATTAAGATTATTGAGAGACTGCGGTTACACAGTGGTCATGTGGCAAGCAGAAGCTGATGGACAGTTATATGGACAGATTAACCTCATATTATCTGTGCTTAAAAATTTATTTTTTCACCTTTTGCTGCTGTTAGTCTGGTTTTATGTGCCCATATTCTTCTATATTATATTAAAACATCTATATCTATTTCTGCAGTCCACATCAGCATTATTGCTAATTCCACTTAATTATATTTTATTGTGTTTTATAGCAACAATGTAATTAAAATGACCTTATATAGGCATTAAAGGCTTGTGTAAATGTAAAAATCTATCAAAGCATAAAGACCAGCATAACCTATGTCAACTATACAGCAATATCTGTTAACTAGCTACCTTGTTACTAATGTTTCCGAGCAAGCTAGCTACACAGCTACAGTCAATTACGTTAGCACATTCTCATCAATTCTACAGTAGTTTGTCAGCAGAAAGTGCATTTTATTATTAGACATTTACATAATTGTGCTTATAGCACAACTGTTTAACTCAGAAAAAGACATTAGGGAAAGTGGTTGGACATTCACGTTATCCTTCTGGACACTCAAGAAAGGTCACACAATCACACTCGCAAAACATTTTTACACCTATAGAAGCTGAGATGTATGCACAACTTGAATCTCACTGCTGGACTCTGAAGACATTTATGCATTGATCGACTTTCAAATTTACATGTAGATTACAACTACCAAGCTTTTACATACAGTGGGGTCCAAAAGTCTGAGACAACCTTTGAAAATGCTCCTGTTTGGCATTATTTTTCAATTTAACACAAAGGTTTTCATTACAAATGATATTATCAGCAATAACTTGAGTGAAAAGTAGAATTTTAGAAATGTTTACGGGAATTTCAGAGTTTCTTAGTATATGGTACGTCCCCTTTTTGCTTTAATGACTGTACTCGAGCTGACAGACACCACAAATTTGTGTAAAACCTGATGATCCATGTTAGATCAAATCTGTTTTTAAAAAAAACAAAGGAGTTAACATGGTCAATATCACAAATTTGCTTAAAGTTAAATAGCGACCTAGAAATTGTGCAACATCTTTTTGTTTTAGAATTCTCAGAATTCTAAATCTTTCTTTTTTTCAGTTTTAAGTTTAAAAATAATCCCAGATTTTCAGCATGGTCTCAGACCTGTGGACTCCACTCTACCATTAAAGTACATTAAAAGTAAAAAAGTACATTAAAAAGTACATAAAAATAATAGCAAAAAAATACTCTTCAGTGCAAAAGTGTATAAAAGTTTCTGCATTGGAAAGGTACGTCTGTTTTATGATTTGTCTACCAAAAATAAAACTGTGACATTAAAATAGATTAAAAATTAAATTAAATGTTAATTAATATTAAAAATTAAAGAAAAATAAAAAAGAAAAATGTATTTTCTATTTTAACGTTTAAACATTTTTAATGTTTTTTTGTCTGTTTTATTTTTCCCCAAGCATATCCATTGGACTGTTTTGGTGCATATTTGAATATCGTTTTAGAAGTGCAAATTCTTTGTTAATATAAATTTAGGTCTTGCTTTGATTCTAAAAAGATTCTTTCCACATCATAATTTCAAGGCTGACATTTGTCAGGGACACAGTAGATTAGCATATACTTGATTGCCCTGTTTCTCTTTGGCCTTCTCTCACTGTCTTTCAAGACTATTGATCTATGATTCATCTCCCTTGAATCCTTCCTTGGAGTGATGACACCATATTTAACCTTTATTCATGAGCTCTGCTTCACATTCCTGGCACATTTGCAATTCTGATGCATGCAGATGATTAAAACTTTCATTCCCTTAAGTGAAAAGCACTAATACTACTGTTAGTCCCAAGGATTAGTTGCAGCTCAGTGGACGATTTTTCTTAAACCCTTAAACTCTGGAATAGTGTTCTAAGGAGCATTAGCAACTCTAACTCAATAAATGCTTTTAAATCCAGATACAAAACATACATAGGCTTAGTCTTGGACTTAGACTTCTTTTGTTAAATAGACCTTTCGTGATAGATAGTCACTCTCATGGATATTGTATATATTTCATTCATTAGTGATTTATATTGGTCCCTTAACCCTTTACTGCACATTGTTGCCATATGGCAACAATTTACAAACTACCCCCCTATTTTTTTTTTTTNTTATTTCTTGAACTAATTCAAGTAATAAAAATCCATAAAAAATAAATAAATAATTCATGCAGTAGAGGGTTAATGTGCTTTATCTTATGTTTTGTATGTAAAGCATATTGAAATTTTGATTTGCTATATACATAAAGATTATTATTGAATTTAAATGTGAATTAATAAAGAATCTAGTGAACAAAGCACAACAGCAGTTTGTGGCTTTCATCAGGAATCTGTAATGTTTCTTTTAAGAAATTATGTGTCAAACTTTTTTTTTCTTGTGAAATAAGGTATACTTTGTACTTTGAAAGCTAGTTATGTAAAGTTTGCTTCATCCTTGTGATGTTTTGTTTAGTTTTTTAATTTAAACCTATTATAAAGATATTAGAAAACATATTAAAAACCGGAAGGCACGGTGCCACAGTGGGTAATGCTGCCGCCTCACAGCTCCAGGGTCCCCAGTCAAATCCTGTCCAATCAGTTTACTGTCTGTGTGGAGTTCTGCATGTGCCCCCGATGTGTATGTGGGTTTACTCTGGGCTCTCTGGTTTCCTTCCACCTCCCAAAAACTACACTACATAGATAGGTATGAATGAATATGTGAATGTGTGTGCATAGTGCCCTGAATCCCATCCCGGGTGTGTTCCCACCTTTTTTTTGTGTGTGTTTCCAGGATAGGTTCACCGTGACCCTGACCAGGATAAAGCATTTTCTGCAGACAAATAAATATTAGAAGCATCAAAACATTGCAAGTCAAACTATACACTACAAATGGTCAGACTGAAAAATTATCTGATGTTTTGTGAGAAATAAAATCTGTTCATATGTTGAATTTATGCTGCAAATGGTACAGACAAAAAAAACAAAGTATTAAAAATTCAGTGTACTAGAATAATCTTCTACTGAATGTTAGTTGCATTGTAATTAGCATTATTAAACTGTGTGTGATGGGAAACAGTGGGTGATTGAATAAGAGTGTCCGAGAGATAGAAATAGAATGAGGGCATGTGTGTGGGAGTGTGGGAGTTGTTGAGCTATTTACTCAACAACTGTCCCATGTCACATCTAACTGATAACTCTGGTTGTACATAATGGATTTGTAGCAATATGTTCGAGGGTTGTATAGCAAGGTCAAAGCATACATCTGTGATCAGTTTATGCAAAAAGAAGCAATGCTGTTTTCTTGGGGGTGGGGGATTGGATTGTACAATCTCTGAGTGCCATCCAGTGGAGCATTATGATCACTACTATGAAATTTTTTTTTTTTTTTTTTTTTTTATGAAGAAAAAAAAAAAAACGACCACAGGCTGTCTCTGTATAGTGCTTTATCTGCTCAGTAAAGCAGCACCAAAAAAGGAGTTACAAACCACATATACAACCATATTTATCCTCTGTCGCTATATTGTGCAATGCAGAATAGCACACTAAGCTATTTATTGTGTAGCATTGTGTTAGCTGGAAAGCTAGTTTATTTAGTTTATCATCGCTTATCACTGACCCAGTGAAATAGAAATTGTATATTCCTTTATAACTGGCTTCCCTTACAATGAGCAAAAAGTACGTATACTCCTTTTTTGCCCTGAACTCCTTGAGCGGCTGTCTACTGTAATCCAGGAATCCTTTATGTATGCCTACACGGCCAGTGAAGCGTTAAATACTTTTGCTGAATACTCAATGCCAGAAAAGTAAGCCTCCACTCTTGCGCCATCGATTTGGCACATATGCCTGCCCCAACAATTTTTCTTCTCTTATGCATTCATCTCTGTTTCTAACCACAAGAGGATGCTGCTCTCTCACTCACAGAGCATGCTAAAGGGCACATAATCTAGGAGATGCAGTGCTTTGGGTGTTTGCATGCAATAACTTTACCACAGGTTTCTAAAAGCTAATCAAAAAGAATGCGCTATCCATCCAGAATGTAAAAAAAACAATGAATTCTCAAATATTTATCATATTATATATTTTACAATTAACTTTGCTTTAGCGCATTGTGTGTTAAGCTGTATGTTTTCTCTTCTCCCCCCTTGCCTGGTGAAGTCATTTTGAGAAACGTCTCTGAACAGGCAGAGATGTTGCATGCTTCTCATTTCTTACACCACAGAACTACTAAGGATTCTCTACATATGCATTTAAAGAACAAACTGAAAAATAAAATGCAACAAAACATGCGTGACAGTCCTGATATTTGTCCTTTTTAGAGACCTGAATATAATCACATGGTTGAGAGTAAGTTTACAATACATACAATTTGTTTCTGGGAATAAATTATACCCAGGGGTTAAACTGGGGGTAGGACGAGAGCTGAGCTGCCCCTCCTTCAGTTCATGTGAGCAGTAAGTGGAACTGAGCTACAGTACTGTAATTTAATAGAAATGTAAATCATAGCATGCTGTAATGTTAATATAAGGTTGTAAAGGCCTAGTTTAAAACTGTAAAAGGCGTTTTTGATCAGTTAAAGACTTTACTGCATCATATATCTTTGTCAGAAAATAATCTTTACCATTTTGATGCCAAAACAAGAAAACCTGAAAACTTAAGGTCTTGCCACCCGAATACAGTGAGTTAAAATGAAGTCCTATCTTTCTAGCATTAAATTCCCAGACTAAACCTCACTCATTTAACTACACACCTTCCCTCTTAGTTTCACTGTAGTTACTAAAGAATTCATAGTGGTTAATGAATAATATGCTTTAAGATTAATAACTTGTGGTTAAAAGTTCTATGCAGAACCGTACAACAGAATGATTCCTTTTCAGGTTTCCATCTAGTACCTCTTTTGGGACCTCAGGTTCGATCCTGAGGTTGGCTTTCTGTCTATATGGATTTCCTGTGCATGTTCTCCCCATCTGTATGGGTTTCCTCTGGGTTCTCTGGTTTCCTCCCGCATCTGAAAAGTATGCCAGTAGGTGGATCGACTATGATAAATTTCACCTAGGTGTGGAAAAAGTGTGTGTGTGTGTGTGTGTGTGTGTGTGTGTGTGTGTGTGTGTGTGTGTGTGTGTGGTGCCGTTGAATGGACTGGCATCCCATCCAGGTTGTATTCCTGCCTCATACTCAGTGTTCCTGGGATAGACTTGGGATCCACCACGACCATAACAGTTACTGAAAGTGAGTGAGTAAGGACATTTTATATTGTAAATATATTTTACCAGATCCCGTGGTTGAATTTATCCAACACTGAGAGGCCTGATATTTTCCATGGCCCAGTACGCCAAAGGCAAAAGTGAGGACAAATATCAGTTCAGATACCGCAAATTATATTTCTTTATTATTTCCTTATTATATTGTCCAAATTTAATGTTTCATATTCAAACTCACAGGAAGTTTGGTAACATGACATATGAAATATAAGCTTGTAGCCACCATTTAGCATGATAACTCCCCCAATGGTTAATGTGAAATGTGTGCAAGCATCTTACATGTCTCATTTAACAGTAAATGAAGTCTTACGCCAAGTACATTTTAATTAAAACTTCACTTAACAGCTTACATCACTATTATCTTAGAATGGCTAGTTCTTCGAACAGCTTACATCCCTTTTATCTTTTGGCTAGCTCTTAGCTCCCTAAAGCAATCTACTGCTTTAAGGGAAACATTCTGTTGTATGGTTCTACATACTACTTACTGTATAAGTGTTCCCACAGAGGAACAACCTAAAGAACACTACAGTTTTAGAAAAAAGAAAAAGGTTTGTTGTAGCTTCAAGGCTCTTTGTAGAATCCTACATGTGTTTCCCTGCCAGAGAAGGTTCCACACTAGAACCCATTTAGGAAGGTTTAACTATATAAAGGATGTTGCTGAGCCCTTTTCTAAGTGGGTAGTTTTTAAATGTGAGTGTTACTTTGAACGGAAGATTATAGGATTATCTTACAGTGATTACAGGAAGCTTGTAATGTCTGTGCCTCCAAACTCTTGGTTTTTTAATCTTCTGAAAAAGAACCTAAAATAAAGTCTATAATGGGCCTGAACACACTGCTGCCTCCCAACACCCACCTGGACTAATCAAGACCATTCACTAATTCTGCTACAGTGCTCTTTTTTTTCTACCCAATTGCATAGGGTAGATCCTATCCATCCAATACTGTTCTGTTGTCCTGTCTAGTGGCTCTGAGTATTTATCATTGTGTGTATTTACCATACATCTTTGCTCTCATCTCACTGTTATGTATTTGGACATTATGTAGACTTACGTACCATACTATTGCATTGTTTCGTTTTGCACTATGGTTCTATACAAGTTATATAGAGGAATGACAATAAAACCCCACTTGACTAGAGTGGCGTACAGAAGCCACTGTGTTTCAGCCTTTCATTTTCATCATACCCCAGTCTACAGCACTACAAAGCTTTAGCAGGTTCTAAAGCAGGTTCTGGGCCACACTCCCAACAGAATGTAAATAAGTCTGTAAATGTCTGTCCAGTGATATATTTTCAATGCGTTTTACTAAAAGACTCCCACAATTTCTGTGCCATGCCAGAATGGTTTCATGAATTCTCTCAAGCCACTTTACATGAAAAGTTAAAAATGGCTTAAAACATAAAGGTTTAGGGGCTGTTTCAGCTGATGGTGTTTATTTTATATCCAACAAAATCTCATTAATTTAGTGTCATCCTAACTTTTGCATCTTGACCTGATACTCCAGACATTAAAAAACAATGTGGTTTTGAAAATGCTATTTAAAATGCACAGGAAGCTACTCGATGACCCTGACACTCCCTCTAACCCAACATCCACCAAATCATAAGTCTCAACAACGAACAACTTGGAGGGCAGAGAGAGAGAGAGACAGAGAGAGCAGGGAAAAATGTAGCTGAGCAGAGGAGGTATGAGAGACAGGGAGGGGAGAGAGAATGAAAAAGACAACGTGGCAGACAGCAATGCAGTGTAGTTTTTGGAGATGGTAAAAGTACTGAAGGTTCACCTGAGGTGGCACAGGGGACTGTGTGAACTAAAGCCTTCAAATAAGCTACCATATTTTACTGAAAATTAAGCAAGAAACATCATAGTATATTAGAAACATTTACATTATATAGCATGCACTGGATCTAAATAGTAAGACAGTGGATACATTCTGTGCTGATTTATCTCCAGCACAATGGATTTGAGATGCAGTGAATAAGAATGTAAGAATAAATATACTCTGTCAGGTTTGATTTGAGGATATGTACATCAAATAATAAAAAATTATAAATTATATACATTTTTATAAATCATTTACATTTTCTGTCAACCAAATATAATTGGACAGTTGTTGCATCATTGGGTCACACAAAACAGAGCTATAAAATGTCTAGAATTAACTGTAGATTTTGTTTTGCTGCTGTGGTCTCCTAACATGACAGCTAATAAGCTGATCCTAAATCAAATTTACATAAATTCAAAAATAATTTTTACTGCATTACCCCCAGCCCTACCTTTCCCTTTGAATCCTTCTGTATTGCTTGAGCTAAGATGAGAATTTTACAAGTTTACAAATGTACAAGTGTGGGACCATCATGTGATCACAGATGCATCAATCATGACGTTGACAAAGTTAGAACCAAACAATCAAAGTCATTACAGAGTTCCTAGTCTCTGGTTTTATGAACTGAAAAGGATTCAGGGATTTGTGGAAGAAAAAAAGCTACTCATCCAAAGCATATCAACCTCATCTGTGAAACATGGCTGCTAGTGGAACTGACTCATTTTTGGTGATGATATGATTGTCTATGGTATTTGAAATGATGTTAATATGTCAAGGGGAGGCACAGTGGCACAGCTCCAGCATCCCCAATTTGATCCTGAGCTCGGACTGCTGTCTGTCTGAATTTCATGTGTTCACCTTCTAAAATCATAACTGTAGGTGGACTGGTGACTCTGTCTCTAGGTATCAAGGTGTGTACACACTGCCCTGCAATGGACTGGCCTCCCATCCCAGATACATTCCATAAATTGTGTGCAATGTTTCCATGACCAGGAAAAAGTAGTTACTGAATATGAACAAATAAATGAATGAATTAATTAATCTAATTACTTCTGATCTTCTGAAATGGGAATGTATCTGTAAAACGTTGTGTTTCCTGCAGTTGAGTCTAACAGTTTGCGTCACCCTTGGCTTCTCTGTGAAACATAAAAAATACCTCTTATTGGCAGTTTATCTACAAAACAGCCCTGTATATTAATGTGCTCAGGAAACCCATAGCAAAACCCCTTCTGCTCCTCCTCGCTGTCTGACCCATCCTGATGCCCCTTCTGCTCCTCCTCGCTGCTTGACCCATCCTGA
>CM074967.1:7916934-7932405 GCA_037577455.1 Pangasius macronema | reverse complement strand
CTAGACAATGGCACCCTGACTGCCATTAGGTATCAGGATGAAATCCTTGGACCCATTGTCAGACCCTACACTGGTGCAGTGGGTCCTGGGTTCCTCCTGGTGCCTGACAATGCCCGGCCTCATGTGGCGAGCGTATGCAGGCCGTTCCTGGAGGATGAAGGAACTGATACCATTGAATGGCCCCCACGCTCACCTGCCTAAATCCAATAGAACACCTCTGGGACATTATGTTTCGGTACATCAGACACCACCAGGTTGCACCTCAGACTATCCAAAAGCTCAGTGATGCCCTCGTCCATATCTGAGAGGAAATACCCCAATACACCATCCGTTGTCTCATTAGGAGCATGCCCCGACGTTGTCAGGCATGGATACAAGCACGTGGGGGGCATAGACACTGAGTACCCTTTTGAGTTGATGCAATGAAATTTCAGTTTTATCCTGCTGTATCATTTTTTCACTTTGATTTTCAGGGTGTCTTTGAATTCAGCTGTCTGTAGGTTGATAATTTTCATTTCCATGAAACAATGTGGCATCCTTTCATTCCTAACACATTACCCAGTCCATATCAGTATAGATATCCAGTATGATATTTTTCCCCATTGAGATCTGATGTGTTTTCAAAGTATTCCTTTAATTTTTTTGAGCAGTATACACACACACACACACACACACACACACACACACACACACACACACATATGTATGTTGTGCCACATATACAAACTTGCTTCAATGCAGAAATATACTAGCTTTAGAAGCATACAAGACTTATAGTAGTCTTACGTTTCATGTTATAACTTAAAGATACGCTGAAACAGTGTTGCTTGGTGCAAGCATTACGTTTTTAGTTTGTAAACTAAACAGTTTTGTTCAAAATAGACTTATATTCAGTTTGTGACACTGGTTGCAGGTGTGCCACGCATTGCATTGACAAAAAAAAGCATTGCATAGAACAAAAGCACTCATCTTTTTTTTCTTTTTTTTAGTGCACGGTGCTTGTGAATGCCTTTTGATGGCATGGCATGAGACAGACGTTTAGATTAAGGGTGTGTAATTGAAGGGAAGAGATGGATGGACTTCTTTAGTGACTAGGTCTGGAGGAAGTTAACAAGAACAGCTAACATCTCTGACAGCAGCTTTAACCCTCCACTATTCATTTCTATGACTGGATTATATTCGTGCTTGTTTGTAAATTGCTTTATGCAAAAAAGAACAGCATATTAGAAACTCGGTGTGTTAGCCATAAGACTGTAAAGACTGTATCTCTGTTATCAAATAAATGCTAGTTACTATTGCTAGATTTAAAATTGATGTTGTGCCCTATCTAGCACGACGTAACATTCTTTCATCTTTAATTGCAGTTCTGCTACTATATTTTTTGCTGACAGCAGCTGTATTTTCTTGCCGTTTATTGAAGACTTCCAGTCACCCTGACTGCAGGTGAGCACTGTGGGTGTCCTGATACACACTGGTCAAAAAAAAAGGACGAGACACAGGTTATTTGTCCGTAATGGCTGTGCAGAGAAACATTAAATAAAGGAGGACCATGATGTCTGGAGTGTGTATTGTTAGCATTATGGTTGGCCCTCTGATCAAGCAAGCTATCACCAAGCACAGACCTTAAGTATACCCTGGAGAAAGACAATTGAAGGGTTAACATTTGAAGTGTGCTGAAATGCACACGTGGAAGAAGTCTGATTTAAGATGGAATGGAAGGGAAATCATCATCATCTTGATGTCGACTCCTCCTCCTTTGTATAACCTAGAGAAAAAGAGAGCTAAGGCTGCATGGACACACCCAAGAGTTTGTGAAGAATCTGGGGGGAGTTTTTTCCCCCACAGATTGGAATGAGAGAAGCTTGAGGCAAGCTTGCGTCTATCCAAACCTGTGACAAACCTATGACTGAGAAAAGCTATTGCTTTGTGCATGAACTCATCCGGTTGTTTTATCAGACATATTGGAGGTGCTACATCAGACCACATATAGGGAGAATTACATTTGCATTGATTTTATTTGATCATTAAATGACATTTATTCTTAGCCAGAAGCCAGGACATAACTTGTCTTGGAAAATGTAATTTGAGAACTAAAAAAAAAGTGAGAGAACAGTGGGAGAGGGAGGACCTTTTGATTTTTTTTTTAAACTTCAGATTGAATTCACATTCAATCTCCCAACAGGAAAAAAAAAGAAAACTATACATCTATTTTACAATTTATCTACAATAAAACAATCCAACATCCCAATACTGAAATATGGGTGTATCTTAAGGGAGATGCAAGGTGATGAACTGAAGTCATTTTTAATTCTTTTCACTGCTAATATTTTAGTATACATTATTTCATCATTTTGTTATTTGTGTTACTGAAGGAACATTTGAAACGCAACAGATTAAATGTTTGTTCTAAGGGTATACAAACCTTTGCACTCGACTGCCATTTTCTGTGTTGATTAAAGAATCATCACCTTGTCACTGCATGATGACAACGTCATCACATCACAAGGGTGTTCACTGGTACACCCTTGTCCTAGACGTATAGAAAAAAATTATTGCAAATGTCCAAATGCTAATGCTTCTTGTTTGTGGTTTGTCTGTCATTGTTTAAAAAGGAGACAAGCAGAGCGAATATGAGAGAGAAAGACAGAGCTTCTGAGAGACCAGGGAAAAGGCTAAAGATTTCAACCAGATGCTGTGGTTTGACGTTGGATGGCAGCCAGTAAGCATGTACTCATGCTGCAGCTATGTGGTGAGAGCAGCTCCCTCAACCCTTCAAACCCCTACCCCCCACCCCCTCCCAATACGTTTCCACCCCTTCTCTTTATGTTATACCAGAAGACCCTGAGAGCTGGTTTTTACAGAGAAAACACAACACTTCCACCCCTCATTTAAAGCCTTTGGAGCCATTGCATGTGATGTGGCATCTTTCCGTTTGCAGAGATACGGGGTGATGCATGACTACTCTGTCTCGCTCAGCTCATCCACAGACTAGTACTGAGTGTTACAACAGTGACATGACCAAGATGAAATGCATTCTGCAAATGAGTTAGCAGAGAACTGAGTCTTGAGAACTGTTTAGTTGAGAGATTGTTTAAGAGCGTGAGGCTGCACCTCAACTTAGCAATGACCGTGATTTTCCACTGTGTGAGCTCGCAGAGGAGAGAAGGGGAGGGACTAGACAAAGGAAGGTGGAAAATCTACAGTCAACTAAAGTTCTCTACTGGAATTTCTGGCATCACCATCCAGACCTGCACATTTAACCAAAAGGGTAGGAAAAATGAAAGGAAACTTCAGTTAAAACTGGAGCCTATAAGTGAAGTCTATATGAAAGGAGACAACTACATATGCTCTAACAGCTAGATCTTCCCAAGTGCAAATTCATGGCAACTTATTCATTTCATATCACTGCTCTGAATATCATTTAGCAGTTTTTGTTTTGAATAAACCAACTGATATAAACACAAATGCGCCACTGGAAGGGACTGGCCAGTTTTTAAGACCCATGTGTCCTCTGTATTCTTCCTCATGGATATAATATCTTCCAGGCATCTTTGGAGGCTTCTTACTGACCCATTAAACCTCAAAAAATGTCTGACTTTTAACCAATTCTGAAATTTGAACAATTTATCAAAAGGTCAACAACGTCACAACAACCTCATGCTGTCTGCTTTTTATTATTGTATAGCTGTTATAACTCTGAGTGATAAGCTATTAAATAAACAGATGAATAAGCAGATCTGCATGTTAGTCATGAAACCTGCATGAGATTTTGTCTGTCTGTAAAGAAATGTGTTGCGTGGAAAGGCATGTTTTTTAGTAATACTACAGTAGCTTAGCCACCGCAGCCTGGAATGAGAAGGCTTTCCTACTGATTTGAACTTTGTATAACTTCTTACATGAAATGAGCTAGCCTCACACGTTATCCTTCCCTCTGATTTTGTAGGGGAATATGTCTGTTTAAAGTTTACAGGATAATTCTTCTTCAGCTCAGTTATTTCATCCAGGATAACCACAAGACCCTGACAGGAGAAACCACACTTCACATTTGCCTCTGTCTAATGTATTTCTACCTACAAATATCACAGTCTTGTGATTAACTCAATTATTAGCATGTGAAGGAAAGGTTTGTGCATCATTTATCATTTAAATCTGGATTTCAATTGTTCAATGTCCATTCTTTTGGTATCGAACATTTTGGGAGTCAAAAATTTCATTCCAAGTTGTGACACACTGTTGACGTTGGTGACTATGCCAAAGCTAGGGGAAGTTTTCTTGGTAATTTACCAACATGTCTGAGGAAATGTTGATATTCTTAGCAGTTCTTCTAGCTATCAAATTAATTTATATTTATATGTAATGATGTGGAATGTCCACAAAATCAGTTCGTTCTTGTTCTTACAGTCATTCCCTCTCAACTCTCAACTCAACTCATCAACTCTCTCAAGTTAATAAGACCAAAAAATGCAGCTTGTCATGTTACCAAGAAATCATATTGTGCAAAGTTCTCTCTAATGAAAACTTTCCTATTGTGGAAAATTTACTGATTTAACAAAGCACTGACACTAGAGACTCCTTCCATGAGAATCTTGCTACAGAAAGCTTCAGTGATTAGATTATTTGTTAAATAACAGCAATCTTTTATCATTTTTTTTATTATTATCTTAAGATTATGTGGAGCATCTACTTCTGCGAAGTTCCTGTGCATGAGCTATTATAGAAATTACATAATAGAATATTATTATAGAAATGATCATTTATTACAAGTGTGATTTGCATTACAGACGGTGTTACTGTCAGAGCTGCTGTAATAGAAAATTTCTCATCAGTCCCATTTGAGAATTCAACAGCGTTGTGGTATAATAGGATTTAATATACAGGGATGACTGTATTGCACAAATAAAATCGTGGATAAAATGATTTCCATGATAAGCACTGAAATGTGATATTTTAAAGTCACCAAAAGTGTTTAAAGTGTTTCTTGCTTTTTTATTTTGCATATTTTGTGTTTGCACTGCTTAAAAAAAATAATTCTGTCCCTTAAAAATATCATTTTACTGTTATATACACATTTAATATTAACGGAATTTTCACTACCAGTTTTTAGTTCATGCCTTTGCTGTAAACACTGCAAGCAGGAGGCACCTTGTCGTGTTTTATTTTTGGGAAAGCAGTACTTAGTGCACCATTTGTTTTCTATAAAGAAGTGAGGCAGTCATTAACTAAGCACAACTACCGGCTGCAGTGTTTATCCTGCTTTCCGTGCTCTTATTTCAGACAGTGCACGCCCCATCTTTCTGTCTCCAGAAAATATTGCAAAAATGCGTGCCACATCATATGGGACTAAACCATCAGCACTACTAGCATGTTGCAAATATACTATATTACCAATATCTGCTTAGCTTTCTTCAGTAATTAAGATTTTTTTTAAAAAAAAGCACATGCAGAAGATGTTTTACTGCTATCTGTACTTTATAACATTTGAACAGCAATCCAAAAGAAAAGGTTGAGGCAAGCTGTAGAACAGAAAGAAGGAAATGGTCAGAGAAGAGAAAAGCATGAAGCTGGTGAGAGAACCACGGGGCAGGAGGAGTGTTCACATGTGCTGCTGATAAGATAGCTGCTGCCTTAACAACAGTATTAACGATTGGTAGAATAATAGAAATGAGCATAAGTTAAAATCCAGTTAATTTAATGGAAATGATCAACAAATGAATAAATGCTCTAGTGTTTTATGCACATAGTATCAGGAGGACCAGCAGGAATGATGATTGACTCCATACAGAGGATAATTCCTCACAGAGTTTCTCATCTTCTTCCCCACCCAGTCACCAACAGCTTGATTCTTGAGGCTACACAAACCAAAAACTCATTTATAATGAGGTTTTTTGTTAGAAGCATGAATTACTTGATATTAGTAACACTCAGCAGAATTGAAATGTCTCCTAACAGTGTTTATACTGATGCACTCATCATATAATATGTGTAGGCTCAAAGGCAAGGTGCCAAATTGCTCACAGAATAAAATCCTGCCTGTTTCCACCTGTGCCATTCACAGACAGTGGTGTATGGAGCCTAGGGGCAGAAAATGATGGCTTCAGCACAGGTTGTGTGAAGTTTAAAAGCAGCCAGTTAAAAGGAAATTGGTGAGGCAGGTGGGGGTCTCATTACAAACAGGTGGCAGACTCCATGTCTTCTTCCTCCACCAGTGACTCTGGAAAGGATGCAGTCCTGTGAATTCAGTTCCTGAATAACTTTGAATCACATCACAGCAAGAAAAGGAAAAGCATCCAAACAACAGCAAAAACTGAAAGAAGAATAAACCATTTATATATTCACTGCAACCCCTGGCAGAATATTCTCAATATATTGGTTCTCATATTGAATTTGTTCACTATGACTTTAATTGTTGTTACAGTTTTACCTGAGACTGTTTCTCTAAAACCTCACTTTCATGGGAAGAAAGCTAAATCTAGAACCCAAATTTTTCACCCAGTCACTCTGGGAGAACCATTAAATATTCTATGCAGAACTTTACTCCTCTATCACAGAAGTTTCTATCCCATTAGGAAGAGAATATCTATTAACTACCCAAATTAACCCTTGAGGAACCATTTTTGTAAGAGTGTTGTCAAAAATGGTTTCTGCAATTCATCTTCTATCAAAAGATCCATCAAAATTTAATTGAGTCATTTTAAGAACAAGACCCTTCTGCATTTTCTTTAAGTAAGTTAGTGTGTTACAATATTTCAGTGTATTTAGACTAATACACTCATGGGGGAAAAAATTAAATGTACACTCTTAAAACGGGGGGTTTTATGGTTCTTCAAAGGCTTCTTTGTATAGATTCTAGCTTAGAACCCTTTCTAACAGGGAAACATTTTGTTGTAGGGTTCTACATAGAACCTTTATGAGTTTCCCCAGAGGGACAACCAAAGAACTCTTAAGAGCTCAAGATTTGACCTAAGATATGAAGAGTGTGGTCCCTCTCTGGCAGAACCCTTAATGATTCTTTGTTGTACCTGACCACAAATTGTTTTCTTATCAGACAAGGTTTGGAAATGATGTGTGTGTAATGACGTATATTTTTGCAAGTGACAAAACAAACATAAAGTGTCTACGTAAGCTGTTGAGCCACCAAAACAACTTCATTCCACAGATTCTACAACTCTCTGGAGGGATGAACAGTGTTCTTCCAAAAGACATTCCCTCAATTGGTGTTTTGATGACGGGAATAGAGTTTGCTGTCTAACACATCACTCCAAAATTTCCCATAGGTGTTCAACAGTATTGAGATCTCGTGAAAGTGAAGGCTATAGCATATAATTTATATCAAGTTCATTCTAGTCAAACCATTCACCTCTCGTTCCCTGTGAATGGGACAGAGTTGTGTTGAAAGAGACCGCTCCCATCAGGATAGAAATGTTTTATCATAGGATAAAGGTGATCAGCCAGAAGAACTTTGTATTTATTTGCAGTGGCCCTTTGCAAGAAGACCCAAACCATGCCAGCAAACTAAATAAATGCCCCCACAGCCTAACAGAAACACTGTTTGTTTTTTTGTTTTGTTTTTTTTTTTTGTTCTGTCCCAAAATGGATTTTGAGGACATATGCTCTACAAAACCATTTCATTCATGTCGAAATTAACATTAACATAGCTTTTGAGCAAATGTTATGTTGACATGTAGATGTAGATTTTTTTTTTTTTTTTTTTTTGATGTACATTCTATTCATAATACATGTTTACTTTGTAAAATAGATTTTCCTGAGCCATGCTCAGGGAATCATCAAAAAAAAAAAGTCAGAACAGCTACAAAGAGTGTAACATTTTGAGGTATAGTTCAGCATGAGGTGTGTCTTCTGCACCATCAGGCTGCACAGTCTCTGCTGCTGTTTACCTCAGAGGTCAGGTCTAAGAGCTATGGGGGTTGTGTGGGGGTTGTGTGGGGGTTGGGTTGAGAAACAACTCAAAATATTTCTCTTCTTCATGTTTACACAGACTCCAGATAATAAGGCTGTATGTTTAGAGGAATGAGCAGAAATACTTGTCTAATTTATTAAAGTGTGTGAACAATTTAAACTTGCAAATGAGGAATGTGAAGATGAGACACACAGACACTTTCCGTTATGGAACATAAAGCTGACCCGTTACCGCTCTAAACCCACTTTCCTCACATAATGTAAGAGCAGAGGAGCAGACACGTGAGGTGGGAGGTACATGTCTCACATTTACATAACTGAGATTAATATTCATGATTAACATTTTTTTATTTTTCCCTTTAGTTCTCTGAGAAGGAGGGGCATTGTTTCTAAAAGACCAATAAGCTGAGGGATGTGAGTCATTGCGCTTTTGCCCTGCTAAAGTTTCATACTTCCCACACTTCCCATTGCTGGAGGGCAATTTATCCAAGCCATGTAATGTTAGGTCTTTTGCAAAGACTTTATATTTGCCTTCTGATGCTGGCAAAAGAACGCACTGTTCTTAAGCTTGTACACATTTGTCTCCACTTTAGACTGAACTTCATTTTACTTTGGAGTTCTTCAGTTTGCCTCTTAAAACAAGCCAAGAAACATTTCAAAACAAGCTCCAGATAAAGCTTAAAGTGAGGCTTGAAGTGAGTTTTCCAGATGTACAATGATATGCTGCATGAAATCTGCCCTTTGCCAGAGAAAGAGTGAGAGAAAATAAAAGAGGGGGTGGGATAAAGTAAGAGGAAGAGAGACAAGAAACAGACAGAGGGCTGGAGAGAGACAAAGTGAGTGAGTGAGAGAGAGAGAGAGAGAGAGAGAGAGAGAGAGAGAGAGGTCCCAGACAGCTGGACTCGTTTAAACTGTTCCTCATGTGCTGCTCTATGGAAAAGATTTCTACATTCTACATCCAGGGAGCCTTTAACCATTTAATGGCCCACCTCTGCTTGGGCCTCAGTCTGTGAAGGTTTTACCACAACAGTAATGAAATTTCAATATGGCTTAAAATTCAGGGTACCAATTACAGGCTGGGATGGGGGGGGGGGTATGGGGGTGGCTTGGTTATGGGGCTGACCTCCTAAGAGAGTAAACACTAAGGGCAGTTTTATTAGAAAACACTAAAATATTTTCCCTGTCTTGTCACTTTATACTGCCATACGGTAATGGACGAGTTGTTTTGTTGTCATTATGAACATATTAATGCATATTAATGTATGCAAACTTTACAAGAAAATCAAATGTCTTCAGCTTTCTTAATCATGTGCCCACAGAATATTATGTAGTTAATACCCCTTTACTCCTCATCATCATGGAGAAAAAAACACATTTGAACCATTTTCATTAGAAGCTCAGGCAGATGTCTTAGGACAGATATTGGGGCAGTCAATCAAAGTTTATGTAAAACATATTTCTGGAGAACATTTTCATGAATACTTCAGCCAAATGTTTTTGTAAATTATGGGCTTTTAAATATAAATAGTGTGTTTTTTCAGAGATGGAACAGATGAAAGAATTTGTAATTATGAACGTAGTCATGTAAACAAGAGTACATGAGTTTACTTGTGAGTAGATACTACAAAATCTTCAGGGAAGTGCTGTAAGAATGATTTTCCACTTCCGTGTTGGGCAGCACAATGTCGCAGGGGGTAGCATTGCCACCTCTCCTGGGCTCAATATAGTGTCTGTGCAGCATTTCACATGTTCTCCCTGTGTTCCCGTGTGGATCTTCTGGGTTTTCTGGTTCCCTCACACTGTACAAAAACATTCAGGTAGGTAGACTGGCTATGCTAAATTGCCCATAGCCATGAATGTGTGTGTGTGTGTGTGTGTGTGTGTGTGTGTGTGTGTGTGTGTGTGTGTGTGTGTGTGTGTGTGTGTGTGCATGGTGCCCTATGATGGACTGCCATCCCATCCAGGGTGAATTGTCTTGCCTTGTGCCCAGTGTTACCAGGATTGGTTCCGGATCCAATCGTTGTATTTCAGTTATAAATTCATCCTCATTAACCACTTTTTCCTGGTCAGGTTGGTAGTTTATCCAAAGAATATCCCAGGAACACTGGACACAAGGCAATAACACACCCTGGACAGGATGTCATCACAGGGTACACACATACACACTCTCTTTCACACCTATAGGTAGTTTAGAGCAGTAATTTTTCATGGATTTTAACAGCTGCCCACCAATTTTACTGAAACAGAGTTTCAACTAAATGGATTTTCCATTTTTGCTCAGTAGGCTACAAGGAAATGTGTCAAAATTCTAGTCCATAGTAATTACACATACACTACAGATGCAGTGGATAATGATTACTTTGAAAAATTGTGAATATTGCTTTATGTTCCTTATAAATTCATTTAAATATTTTAACCAAAACAGAGCAAAGAATGTTAACTTAATAATAACTATATAATAACTTGTTAATAATAATTTTCTGTCCAAGGCATTGTTAGCTGTGCACGTGTGTGGTCGCACACTTCTGATGACGCTCCAGCACAGAAAATAATGATGTGTATAAAAAGTTATGTTATGAATGCAGATGCAGAAGAAGTATTAGCGTTTCAAAAAGTTCAGTGAGATAGTGAATAATGGCAACAAGTACAGCTCGTAGCATCCAAATAATTCAAACCAACATCCATACTTGAGCATTTACTTGTTTCCCACAATTGCGCTTGTGAAAAAAGAAATGGCTTTGTGCTTTGAGGATTTCAAATAATCCGGCTACTCAAAAACCACTGGCCATGACTAGCTGTATTAGCTGTCATCGTAGCAAGCCATCTCAATTCTTCAACATGTCTGACAATCCCCCATTAAATCTTGTTAGCATAGCAGCACTGTTGAGAGTTCTCTTCCCAGGCTAACCGGGTAATGCTAACCAGTGCAGCTAGCAAACTGTGTGGCTCATGGGGATATTTAAGCTTAAATGGCAGGTCAGTAAGAAAAACTTAGAGGGAACATTGATCCAAGGTCATAGAGTACAAACAGGGTTCTTAAAACAATTTTCACAAAATTTTCAGGTGATGTACAGTGAATGTGTTGGGGACTAATCTTTACAGTTTCAGTATCTGCAGAGAACACTGTCAAACTTTTAATGATAAATGTGGAGAAAAAAATCATACTCAGTGAGGTTGCTGATATAAAAATTGACCTTACAGAATTTACTCATTCGCCAAAGGTACAAAATGCTAAAATTAAGGTGAGAGAGGATCTCTGCTCAAGGATACTTTACTAAATCTACAGTAACCCATTTCAAAATGTTGACATTCTCTGAACTGAAGTTTAAATTTCATACTCTGTGGTCAGAACTGTTCCTTTTTGCCAGGCAACCCAGTAGCCATGAAAATGTATTATATGTTAGGTCTTTGCTCTAAAACCACGGCCAGAGGTATCCACTAATTTGTCGCACTGTGTATTCCAGTGACATTGTGTGGAGATATTTTTATGCCTTTTATTATGCGTTTGCTGACCAAGCCATGAGTCATGTGGATGATGAAAAAAAGCTAACTATGTGTTAGACAGAGCGATGGGTCCCTCCCTGCTGAGAGTTTTTTCTCTTGCAGCACGAATGCATCCTCTATCACAGGTTAAACAGGACAAAAAGATCCTGATGCAAAAAATTGGAAAGTTTTGACTCGTCTTCCTTTTATAATACCATGTATTTGGACTTAAGATGGAGTCTCCTGATCTAAGTCTCCAAATTCATCCATGTTTGTTGAGTGATTTTTTTTTTTTTTTTTTTTTTTTGTGAAGTCTGTTCCCCTCCTCCATCCTCAGGGTAAAAGCTCTGAAAGCCCCACCTACACATTTTGCACGACTCTAAAACAGTGCAAATGAAATGGCCGGCAGATGTGCAAGTCACACGCTCCAGACTGAGAGCTGGATCATTTCGAGTGCATAAAGAAAATGAGCTCTCCTTAAATTGCTGCTGTTACTAGTTTTACTGATAGTGTTTCAAACAGAGACTTTGGAGGGAATGTCAGCGGTCATCACATTCTGATATGTGCTCAGACCTGTTCCCTTAAGTGGCAAATTCTTTTCAGGAACTGCTTGGAAGCAATAAAAATCAAAGAGGTGCCCAATTCTACAATATTGCATGCATTAGTATAGAATGGGAATAATAGAGTTCTTCTAAAACATAGATCATTTATATTCAGAGGCAGAAATGTTCAAGCTAGATTTGGTTCCCTCTTTTCTCTCTGTCTGTCATATGGAAAGTTCATTACCACAGAGTCCGGAGTTAGGAAAAAAAGGATATCTGGCCGGAGAATAGCCTGTAATTTAGAAACCTCAGTCTGCGCTCTCTCTCTCTCTCTCTCTCTCTCTCTCCCTACCTTTCTCTGTGTGTGTGTATTACACGTGTGTGTCTTCACCTCAGTCAGTGAAATGAGTATGTTATGGGGAGCTCCTCCTATGTAATGACCCTCTTTGTAGTGCTACAGTCTTTCAGACAATATAACCCAAATGCCACGGCGGCGGCGGACAGCCCGCACGCTTTCCCTGCAGCCTGCCTGTCAGCTGCTGTTTTCAACTCACCCCTGTTTCAAGGCAATCACAGAGTAACTGCACTGTCTTCATTAATGTGACACATCAACAGTATGAGATTTCACTCTATCAGCTGTATGGTGATTTCATTTTACCTTTTAAAGTTTATTAAGTTTATTAGTCAGTTATTCATCCTGAAGCACATTATTTAGTGCCTAATAAAAATTATTAAGAAACAGCAATGAAACTAATGGGAAAGGTTTATAGTTTTGGAGTGGGGAATGTAAATCTGGTCAGATCCAGGAAGTTTCAAGGGTTAAACGGTATAGAAATTGTAAATTAATAGATGCGCTCCAGGGTCCCTGGTTCAATCCTGAGCTCAAGTTACTGTCTGTGTGGCGTTTCTCATGTTCTTCCCATGTATGCTGGTTTCCTCCTGGTTCTCCTATTTCCTCCCACCTCCTAAAAAAGCATGCTTGTAGGTGGATTGGCTTTGGTAAATTGCCCCTAGGTGTGAATATGTGTACATGGTGTCCAGAGATAGACTGGCATCATATCCAGGGTGTATCATGTCCCATATCCATGACTGCCAGACTGCCACTGCTGGGTCCTTGAGCAAGACCTTTAAACCTCAGTTATGTTCCATCTCAACTGTAGGTTGTTTTTTTATCTAATGAGCAAGTGTTTTTGTATCTTAAAGCTACAACACAATTAATAATAACTTTTATTTAAGCAGGTAAGTCAATTGAGAACCAGTTCTCATTTACAATGACGACCTGGCCAAGAGGCAGCATAAAAAGCAGGTACAACAATAAAGACATTATACAACTACAAATAACGCAATTATAAACAGTGACATAAAGACAAGCAAATAACTAAAAACAAGTACAATGATCCTGTACTATTGACTGAATTATATTTCTAAAGGAATTAAGCGAAATGAATGAACTAAGCTTTAAGGTGATGATTCCAGTCATCGGCAGCAGAAAACTGAGAGGAGTAACGACCAAAGGAAGTACGGGCTTTAGGTATGCAGACATTAATAAAACTGCTAGAGCACAGATTATAACTTGTATTATGAATGTTAAGAAGTGACTGTAAATATAGCGAATATAGAGTTTAAATATAGAGTTTTCCCAATAAGAGTTTTGTAAATGAACAAAAAACAGTGAATTTGTCCATGAGAATGAAGAGAAGGCCAGTTCAGTAAAGAGTTTATTTGCTACTAATTGAGCTGACTGACACTGATATCTTACATCTTGCATGCTGGCACCTTTTATAGTATGCACTGCACATCTTGATGTTCTGTCAGTGTGTTTAACACAGTTAATATCCCAGGACCTGGTCTTATTCCTCACTCTTGTAACTACACACCTTTACTATTATTTTCACTGTAGTTACTGAATTATTCATAGTAGTACTAGCAGTAGTAGTAGCATACGAAATAACATGCTATAATGTGAATAACTGAATGATAAGAGGGGATTAAAGTGAGTGAACCTGCCCACATTTAAAGATTTCAAACTTGATCACTTGCATCACTTAAAGGAAGAAAATACAGTTTACTGGAGACGCTTTGCTTGGGTGTGTCTCTGGTGTTACGCGGAGTCAGGATGTTTTGCCCTAGGATAAGTGCCAATCCAACAAGCCCTGTGTGAGTTCTGCTAGACGTAGCTGTTGTTTGCTCTCTGTGCTAAGCAGAGGTGCGAACTCTTTGCTGATTCACACTGATAGCAGTACAGCATCAGTTATGACAAACTGCTTTGCTTTTGAAATTTGCTTAACTTGCACACTATGCAAGTAACAGTATTACTCATGTAGCTTTGAGATATATTTTCCCTATTAAATATTTAGAGTATCTCAAGTTCTTGTCACTAAAATAACTAGGGTGACAGAGTTGCTCCCTCACAGCTCCAGGATAACCAGTTTGATCCTGAGTTCAGGTTACTGTCTATGTGGAGTTTTGCATGTTCTTCCGGTGTCCATGTGGGTTTCCTCCGGATTCTCTGGTTTCTTTCCATTTCCCAAAAACTTGCCAGTATGTGGACTGGTGACAGTAAATTGTCTCTAGGTGTGAATGAGTGTATGAATCTGTGTATTATGGTGCCATGTAATAGAGTGGTACACCATGTGGTACTGCGTTCACCATGACCCTGACCAGAATAAAGTCCTTAGTTTTATTAAGCTACAAAATGTCTAAAAAAAAAAAAAAAAAAAGTAGCAGATATTTTACAAATATTAAAGTCATTTAAACAAGATTTTTAATTTTATTAGTCATCACCTGTACTGACCTTTGTATCATTAAATTTCCTGTTTGTTTTAAATGATTAATCAAATCTGTGAAAAAGCATTTTGTCATGCACTCTTAGAAAAAAAAAGTTGTTTGGCTTCTCCCTTTGAGGGAACCGTTTAAGTTCCCTGTTCCAAATAGAACCTCGTTAGGACGAGCTGTTGAGGAAACCTTTTTCCAAAGAGTGTATTTATCTTGCAGTTGTACCATGTGTACGTGACTACATTAGAAGCTTGTTGTGAAGCTAACACTTGTATGAGATTCCAGCAATGATTCTGTAGGAGCTGGTTGGCAGGTGTAATGTACATAAACCCTGACACCATCTGCATGTCCCTCTTACTTTCTGCCTGTGAGTATGGAGAACTCAGAGATGCTTTACTCGGGTGCAGCATGAGGTTGTTCCCCACCAAGCAAGCAGAGTCAAGCACATCTGGAACACAGCAACATGCAGCGCTGGAAAAACACTCACACTCTGAAGACCATAGAGAAAAAAGAAAGCAATGCAAAATGCCTGAAAAAAAAGCTGACACACAGTTGAAGAGGGAGCAGAATTAAAGCTATGACACGGAGAAAGTTTTTTTGCAGTGAACTTCTGAAAGTTTCTCTTTTTGTGGCTTTAAAATGGCGCTTCAGTTGAAGACATTTTTACCCAGAGGTTTTCACAGTCAGAGTGGCAGCTGTCCCCCCAAATACGCCTTGCTACTCCTACTGGCAACCCAACATTGACCTCAAATTA
>CM074967.1:7899415-7910798 GCA_037577455.1 Pangasius macronema | reverse complement strand
GTGTGTGTGTGTGTGTGTGTTTATATATATATATATATATATATATATATATATATATATATATATATATATATAGAGAGAGAGAGAGAGATAGATAGATAGATAGATAGATAGATAGATATATCCAATATTGACTATATCTTGTATTTGAGATTAAGGCAGACTGTTCACTGGAATATCACTGTTTGCACCAGTTACACTATTAATACCAGTTTCAACATATTTGTCTTTACTGTCAGTAGATGTATAAAGGAGTAGTTGATGCTTATTAGAGACACAAATTTATTAAGTTATGTTTAATCTAAATGAGGCCTTCATACTCCTTTAAGCATCTTGCTCAATATATATTACATGATGCACAAGCTCTGATGGCTAATCCAGTGCTCTTTTATTCTAACCAACACGAGAGCATGTGAAGAGTCATGCATGAATACGCATGCTTTACTGAGAGCTTAGTGAAGACAAATCTGCACGTTAGTGAGATAATACAGCCGCACACATCAAATGACATAAGAAACTTGAAAAGATGGAATAAATAAATCTCGCATTTATTTATCTTTCTTTTTGTCTAGGCTTATCTGAAGGTGAGCATGAACTGTTATGGTCATAGTGATGTATGTAGCTTGTGGCATGTGTGAACTAAGTTCATGGTTCTATAACTGGCTAAATATGATCATGCTCAACTCACTATCAAATTTATGACCTTAGTTCACACATTCTCACAAACAGCCTTAAAGCTAGTACACAATGAATGCCATATTCAATGAAAGCCAGTCAACTTCTGCTGATGCAAGTGAATGATGGCATGATTACATACCTTCTAACTAAAAGGATTTGTTCCAGTTGGTGATTATCTTTTTTTTAATAAATAGGGCCCAAGGGGAGATAAAGGACCTAGAGGTGACAGGGTAAGTCCGAAACTATGTTTCCTCAAGATGTGTGATAGTTTTTATTACTAAAAGGGATCAGTGGAACAATCGGTCTTTCCTTAAATCACCATGCAACACAATAATCATCACGAGTCTATAGTTATTGTAATTGGCATGAGTCCATTAGTGTTATATTAAGAACTCACTGATCAGTCCTTCTCTGCTACTGCAACAAGAACCTTTCAAACAACATAACTGTGCCACTCATAAACAGTATTATGTCACTTGTACTCATTATTAAGAAGATGTCCGAGGTCAGAGTTAGCAGTCTAGTTCCAGGATGGACAATTACTTTCTACATTCAGAAGAATCTAATATCAGTCTTCTTTACCAGGGTCCTAAAGGGCCTGATGGCAAACCTGGCAAACCTGGACTTCCTGGGCCTCCTGGCCCCCCTGGCCCCCCTGGTCTTAGTGGAGTAAGTTTACTCTTCAATGTTTGACATTTTTACCTGTTTTCATTGTAATGAACAGAGGTTTGAGCTGTACTGATTTTGAGAATATTTTGATTCTAGTGCCCTATTGACCTGTTATGTCTGCAAAGGGTGGTTACCTCTTAACCCTTTGACCCAATGACCTTTGAACTTTAATCACTCCCAGTGTTTGTGTTTGTGCCATGAGTTATTCTTTGTTGGATGGCACTATGTTTTATGTGACATATTCATATTAGTATTATCATTTTCAAATAAGATATTTGATATTATTATATGTTATTTAAAACAATCTATATTTGTCAGGGAAAAAATGCTAACTTGCCTGACTTTTGAACAGAACTTTGCTGCTCAGTATGATGGCTCTAAAGGACCTGACCCTGGCCCTGGACCTATGGTGAGTGCCTGAAGTTCAACCTGGAAAAACACAATACAGTTAACCATAGTTTGTACAGACAATACATCAATGAATGTAGAAAATAATGAATGCTCATGCAAGACTCATTTGTATTCTTCTGTAAAGGGTTTGATGGGACCTCGAGGCCCTAGTGGACCTTCTGGTGCCCCTGTAAGTACATTTTTTTCTAAATTATGTGATTTTTAATTATAGATACAAAAGCAGACATTATGCATTTGCATCATTTCTCATGTTTCAAAATATTTGTTTTAATACATAGGGACCTCAGGGACTCCAAGGACATGCTGGCGAGCCTGGAGAGCCTGGACAGGCTGTAAGGAAAATGGTTTATTCTTAGTTTAATAACACAGACAGGCACAAAACAGACTTGACCTTTAACTTTTTACCACTTTTATTTTATGTTAGGGACAAGTTGGACCTCGTGGACCCCCTGGACCTCCTGGAAAGGCTGGTGAAGATGTGAGTGAAATAAATTTTTATTATTATTTTTTTTACTTCCTCTGATTTTACTGATGTGCACATCTGACAGAATTGTCTCTAACTTTTATTCAGGGTAACAATGGCAGACCTGGACAGCCTGGAGAGAGAGGTGCATCTGGCCCCCAGGTAAGACCAAATTCAGTACACTGCACAATTCATTTAAATGTGTCACGTACACTTGGAGGACTTGTAGTATAAATGACTAGTTAAACTAGCTTCAGCTGAACTTTTCATTCACACCAGTCTTACATCATACATATTTACATACCAGTCAGACATGATTACATCATTAGGATGACAAAAATTCATTTATCTAGCTGCTGTGCTCTTAAAGTCAGAATACACAAGCTTCAGTGTCTTTTGCAGTCTTTGAAATAGACCTGTTACACTATACCTAAAGAGATAAAGCTGATAACATTGAAAAATATGTATAAAAGCATTCACTAATATCTTGTTCTTTTACCTTTACAGGGTGCTCGTGGTTTCCCAGGAACTCCTGGACTTCCAGGCATGAAGGGACACAGAGTGAGTTACAGGAATAAGGATAATATAAAATCTTTTATGTTATGCATCATGTATTTATCTAATTCTAATTCATAATTCAATAATGAGGTACTTTGTAATTCTTTGCAGGGAAACTATACTAAACTATATATACATCTATATTTATATATGAATATAGTCTTCTTTAGATTTACTATATTTTGGAAAATAATATTCACATATAAATTGTGAGATGCATGCTTCTCTTTAGTGATTGATTTTCTTTCTCCATCACAGGGCTACAATGGTCTTGATGGACGGAAAGGAGAGCCTGGCGAACACGGATCCAAGGTAAAATTAGAGATGAACTGATCCATCAGCCATCATGAAAAAGTGATTCAGTTCAGAACAGCAAAACTACAATGCTAGTGTCATTGTATTAGCAATGAACCCCAGCTTGTTATCTAGTTATTTATTTTAAGGTACATTACCTACAGTAATTTCAGCGAAACTGAAAGGAAGGCCTTGTAGCAAGAGTTATGAATGCAAATCTGGGCCCACTAACAGGTCCTGAAAGTTAAGGGATTAATCTATATTTCGCATATGAACCAAATGCAAATTTATTCATCTTGGCAGTGCCTTTACACCTCCAAAGCTATCAAGTGCACCCATGTTTCTTCACAGATGGCCTTTAATTCTTATACAGTTTGAACTCACTTTTTTTTTTTATCTCTTTTAGGGTGAGAACGGTGCTCATGGCTCAAATGGAACCCCTGGACAAAGAGTAGGTTATGACTTATCTTTTTTTTTCTTAAATGAATGATTTATCTTATGGAATAACATTATTCATTCTACCAGTTTTTCATAATTTACAATAAAAGTAGAAGTTGAAATTGTCCTCATACTAGACACGTGTTTGTATAGGGTGGACGTGGTCTGCCTGGTGAGAGAGGTCGTGTTGGTCCTGCTGGTCCAGCTGGTGCCCGTGGTGCTGATGGTAACACTGGTCCTGCTGGCCCTGCTGTGAGTATTATCTTCGACCCCTCCGGTGTCCTAGACTAGATTTCTAAGGTCCAGTCTAACACTATTTTTTCTGTGATCTTCCTTGTCAGGGTCCACTTGGATCTGCTGGCCCTCCAGGTTTCCCTGGCGCCCCTGGACCTAAAGTACGTGCCTTCCTTTTGATTCAACCTGACAAAGAGTGTAAAATTAAAAACTCAAATGAATATGTTTGCATCTTAAATGTGCTACCTGCATGTCTGTATAATGTATCTTTACTTAAATTACTTCTGATCTGAAGTCTTCCACATGCCGTAGCTGCATTATTATAAGAACAGTCCAGTATTAGGCCACCATTTAAGCCCTTTCTCTGATTTCATCATTGTTTGACAGGGAGAGATTGGACCTGCTGGTCCCTCTGGCCCAGCTGGACCTCAAGGACAGAGAGGAGAGCCAGGAACTAATGGTGTTGCTGGCCCAGTTGGTCCTCCTGTAAGTATGCTTACTAGTTGAACTAAAGCACTGTGTTATCATTACAGTAACATACTGATAGCCTCATTTTGTTTCCCTTCTCTAGGGTAACCCTGGTGCCAATGGTATCAACGGTGCTAAGGGAGCTGCTGTAAGTATTCAGTGATACTTTATTTGAGTGAAAGAATGAAAATAATAGTCTAATTGAATGTGAAATGCTACAACGCAAGATAGGGCACGTTTATTTGAACAGCACATGCGATACACACCCTAACAGGCATGTATTCTTCCAGCTTTATGGAAATATACTTTTGTGAGTCAAAGGAAAGCAGCACAAAGTCATAGGTTAACATTATAGCACTATATACTGTTATTGCTTTTTTTTCTGGCTCCCAACACCTGTACACATGTTTTCAGAATTCAGCTTTATTAAAAAGTGTTGGGAGATGGGCGAGAGTAAAATTGTAGACAGTCTGGGAGACCCAGATGATTGGTTTGGGCACAACAGGTACATGCAGTATGGATCAGGACTGTCACAATCATTGACAGTCTACCTGCATAAACAATATGTAGTGCCATGTTTCCCAATCCAGTTCTCTAGGTCACCTATATTTATACTCCCTTTAATTTCTCATATATATTTATAAGAAATGGGATTCATTTATATGATTTCCTTTAAGCTTATGCCTTCTTTTGAGCTAAATTCTTAATATATTACATATTAAATATTTGATAGTAGATTCAGATAAAACAAACAGTGGCTATTTTATGCTCTTATAATACCTCTATCAAGGAAAGGAATTTATTTAAAGGAATAACAAATTTACATTTAGCATTACATTTGAAAAGAATGTATTAGAGCCAGGACAAATTATATTTAAAAATGTTTGACAGCTTCACTGGTTATCTAAAATAGTTGCACCCATCTTATATTCATTTCTAGTGTTGTGCTGCTTCAAACTAAAAAAGGGTGTCATTTTGCACCCTAGTGGTTCTTTTGGTTTGTCACTCTGGGGGAACTGATAAAAGTTCTTTGTAGAACCCTACAACAGAATTTTGAATATTAGAACCATTTCAATCCACCACAGTACCCTTGAGGAACCCATTTTTTTAAGTGTACTTTTACATAATGTACAATTCCATTGTGTCTTTCCATGTTGAAATGGAAATTTTGCAGAATTTATTTTAATATTTGTTTCATTTGCCATCTTTAAATTCTCTGATTGATTTTGCAGGGTGCCGCTGGAGTTGCTGGTACCCCTGGCTTCCCTGGTCCAAGAGGAGCCCCTGGCCCCCAGGGACCTGCTGGAGCTTCTGGCCCCAGAGGCCTTACTGTGAGTTCCACCTAACCAGACAAAACATAACAAAATCATGCTATGTATATTGTTTGTATTCTGCTGGACAGTTCTGAAGGATCTTTTCATTGCTTCTGCCTATTAGGGTGACCCTGGTCCCATCGGAGTAAAGGGAGATTCTGGTGCCAAGGGTGAGCCTGTAAGTATAATTATATAATGTATTTTTGTTCCTAAGTACGTGTTAAAGAACAAGTGTTTCCTGGGTTGTTTCCTTTCCTGATCTTGTTGTGCTTGTTGTGTGCAGGGTAGCCCTGGCCCTCAAGGTTTAACTGGTTCTGCTGGTGATGAGGGCAAGAGGGGCCAAACTGGTGAGCAGGGATCAGTTGGGCCTGCTGGTCTGCGTGGACCCAGAGTGAGTAATGTTTTTTTTTTTTTTTAGCTAAATACATGAATCCTATATGTGCACCAATTTCACATGTATTTGCTAGTTGCTGTGATTTGCAGTTGTCAATATTTCAATGATGTATATACTTTTTCTGTATAGGGAGCTGCTGGAACTCGTGGTCTTCCTGGTGTGGGTGGTAGAGGAGGACCAATGGTTAGTAAATTATGCTAACATTATAAATACCTAATGAATGCCTTTTTTGTAGTTTGAGACATTGACATAGTTCAGGAAAACGATAGGATTTATTTCAGTTTAGAAAATGTGCTAAAATAGTCCAGAAGACCTGGATTTTTACCTGCTGTAGTATATGAAAGAGAAGAATAGCAATATCATTTCAGATAAGAGGTAATACTGACTTCTTAACTTCTTGCTCCCAGGGCATGCCTGGTGCAAGGGGTGCTGTTGGTGCTGGTGGTGCACGTGGACCTCCTGGTGATGCTGGCCGTCCTGGTGAGCCTGGTCTGGTTGGAGCCAGAGTAAGTATTTTACCTATACCTATATAATGTTACTGAGAAACATATATTGATTCTCAGGGTGCCTGCAGAAAGAGTTTGAGTATTATATTCTCTTGAATTTGAATTTACATGGCCTTTAGGCTATTCATAATTTCCATTTTCTTTAGATTTTATGTGATATTAGATTTATAGATATTATGTGTATATCCCTATGTGACTGGATCTGTTTTAAAAACATTTGATATAGCATGGGACCAGTTGGGTTTCTGCAGAATGGGATTTCATTTGTTATGTTACTGTAATGTGTAATGAATATGAGAACAATGAGAGCTCATCTACTGAGTCAGATTCCTTGTGTACTCTAGCATACTTAGCCAATAAAGCAGCATTCTGATTCTGATTTTCCTTACTTGTGAGTTTGGTATATCAGCACTTCAAATTAGGGTTTAAAATACATAAAAAGCCTGTAAAATGTATTAAATGCATAATAAAGTTACATGCTTATATGCCCACTAAGGATACAAATAGATATGGCGGAGTAAATGGCAAATGCTGAGAGTCATTATACAGATTTTTTTGATGGTGAATTAGACAAGAGAAATTGCTACATGTTAATTTGCTTTCTGGTTATAGGGTCTCCCTGGTAGCCCTGGAAGTGCTGGACCCCAAGGAAAGGAGGGACCTGCTGTAAGTGTCCTCTAGTAAAACATAAATATCAATACTATATTGATACAAGTCAAATCTATAGAGAACTGCCGAGGTCTTACTCAAAAGTGCTCTTTTAATCACTGATACTGTGGATCTCCATCTCCAGGGTCCTTCTGGTCAAGATGGCCGCGGTGGACCTCCTGGCCCAACTGGACCCAGAGGCCAGCCCGGTAACATTGGATTCCCAGGCCCTAAAGGACCTTCAGTACGTAGAATTTGATATATGTTACAGTAATCCAATGTAGCAGCAGCCCAAATCTGACAACTGTCTGATTTCATCATGATACATCTGCGTCCATCTTTAGGGTGAGCCTGGCAAACCCGGAGAGAAGGGACCTGCTGGTGCTGCCGGTCTGAGAGTAAGCATCTCATAATTCCATGTCAGCCCATAAGCATCGGTATTGATCTATTTTTATGCAGTAATGCAGTTGTCTAGTCACTGAGTCATATTTTGTCATTTTAGGGCCCCCCTGGTCCTGATGGTAACAATGGACCTGCTGGTCCCGTTGGAGCTGTTGTAAGTAGACTTAATAAAACCAGGAAATCTACTAACCTAATATCAGTGTGAGAGCTCTGATGGTATTGTCGATTTTTCTTTGGTTTGCAGGGTGGTGCTGGTGAGAGGGGAGAGGCAGGCCCCAGTGGTGCTCCTGGTTTCCAGGTCTGTATCTCACTCTTATTATTCACCTAGTTCTGATTGAAAGGACATAATTTCTTGCCCATGGCTCTTAGACAGTTTACAATGCAACAGTAAATTATATTGTGTGATTTACTATGCTAGAGTATACTCCACACTATTACTGGAGTAACTTCAGTGGTATTTGGTTCCTCATTATTAGTTATGTGACTTAAATGCTTTAATGTCCTATCCTTGACATTATCTTGTGTGTGTGTGTGTGTGTGTGTGTGTGTGTGTGTGTGTATATATATATATATAAAGAGAGAGAGAGAGAGAGGCATATAGTTGAAATTGGTATTCATACTTAATTGTACTGTAGAGGTATTATTATTGTCTGTCTGAGTCACTGATCTCTTTCTTTTAATTTCACAGGGTCTTCCTGGACCTGCTGGATCTGTTGGTGAGACAGGCAAACCCGGAGACAGAGTAAGATCTTCATAAAATGGCCACATATTTCTCCCACACAAAGATTAGACCACTATATTTAAGGATATGTTTTGCATGCTTATATACCTCAGAGCAAATAAAGTGTCTATAAAGTGTTTGTAATATAGTATCCAAGTCCACAGTAAATCTAAAGTCCAAAGTAAATTTGGGCATGAAACAATTCAGGAGTTAATAATGATATGATAATAATAATGAGTTAATTCAGTTACGAGTGCATTTAATTTCTTCATAGGGTATTCCTGGAGACCATGGTGTCGCTGGACCTGCTGGTGGCAAGGTATTATACTTATCCTTCCCTTGAACATATGTATAATCCAAAGCAAAATAACCAGATTAAAGATCAGTTTCTGACCATTTTCTCACTTTTTCTCCCTCTTCTGTGTTTCCATGTAGGGAGAGCGTGGTAACCCCGGACCTGCTGGTGCCGTTGGCTCCCAGGGACCCGTGGGTGCTCGTGGACCTTCTGGTCCTCCTGGCCCTGATGGAAACAAGGTAATCTGTGGTTATCTGTGTCACTGATTATTTAGTATTAACTATTCATACTGATTTGGGCACCAAATTATTTTTTGGTAAGATGTGTGATATACGTACATGAACTATCAGAGTCTATCAGAATGAGTGTTCAAGTGTGCTGAGATTGTACTATTTCCCTACAGCAACATAGAGTTTTCAGCCATTGTGATCTTTTTACTTCAGGGTGAGCCTGGTGTTGTTGGTCTTCCTGGTGCTGCAGGTCCCCAGGGACCTGTTGGCATGCCTGGTGAGCGTGGTGGTGCTGGTACTCCTGGAGCCAAGGGTGAGAAGGTCAGTTCTTGAGAGAGCCATCTCTTTAACCTTTTCAACACTGTGCATCCTTAGAGCAAGAACTATTGTTTTAGCTCCAGATTCTCAGTCAGCATGTATATTGGGAACTTCTCATGGTCAAGACAGCAATGTTGTTTGGTAGTGCTATGACTGACTCGCAATAAAAAAGGATCTTATTTTCTCTTATTTTTCACAAATAGGGTGAGTCTGGATACAGAGGCCTAGAAGGCAATGGTGGAAGAGATGGTGCACGCGTAAGTTCCATCACCTTTTAAGCTCCTTTAAAGAAATAACACTATATTTATCCCATATATATGATTATCCCATAATTTGTATGTCTAAGTTAAAATGGTTTGCTTTTTTTTTGCTTACCAGGGTGCTCCTGGGCCCAGTGGACCTCCTGGACCCGCTGGTGCCAATGGTGATAAGGTAAAGAATATTTTCTGCTTCATGGTTGAACACAAAAATATTGTTGCAAGTTTTCATGTGACAATTTAATTCCCTTGTGGCTCTTATTTTATCTAAATTATGGAACTTCCACTGAAAAGTCATCAAATTATTACCATGGCCACTATAGTGTAGTATATGTAACCACTATTGCCCTCTGCTGGAGAGGCATCACTCACCCAATGGATCTGCCATGTTGGTTTCAGACGTACTAGGGAGACGAGAGAACTAGAACACAAGAGAACTAGCCATAGTGAAGAAAACATAATATAATTTTATATACTATTAACTATATACTACTTTGACTATTATTATTTATTCTTCCTCAGAATAAAAAAAAACAACTGTAATGTTAACCAGTGGAAATATATACTCAGAAAACTGCCATAGACACTGGTGACATACTGTTAACATAATGAATACATTTAAAGAAAATGGCCTGTAACAGACAAATAAACAAAATCTATTAAGAATCCCTAATGCTCTCTAGGTTGAATTTATTATTATTTTTGCATTTATCACCAAAAGACAATATTCCTTGCTTATAATTTTGAGGCTTAATTCACCATAGTTGAGTGGATGAAAGTTAAACTAGTTGCAAGTTAAACATGCAGTGAAAACATTCTGGCAAAAACAAAACAATATCAGACGGTTTAATAATAGTAAGACAGTCACTTTTTTTATTGTTACTCATGCACAGCAAAAACACAAACTCATAATTGAAATGTTACCTCACAATTGAGGACATGTCAGTGATGCTGCGGGAATAATAATGCGCATGGCTGAAGTTTGAGGAAGTGTCATTTTAATAGCACGACCTGCAGTAAAGTTCTATAGAAGGACTACATACTTACCATGATTGTCCGTGTAATGACATTATACAACTCTACAATGTTTTAATTCAAATAGAAGCGTTACTCATCATTTACCCACAACAAAAAAACTGTAAAACATCAACTTTGAGAGCCAAACTGAGTTCATGATGTTACTTTAATTGTACCTCATATCTAAGAGATCGGGATTCAATTAATCAGTCAAATTGTTTTGATAGCAAATGAATTCCTTGGACACTACATCTACATTTGTCTCTACAAAAAAAATATCATTTGGTTCAAGAAATTCTGTTGTGTGATTTATTCCTGCCCGCTAAATAATGTTGAATTTTACTGTTCTCTTCCAGGGTGAGGGTGGTTCCGCTGGTCCTGCTGGCCCTGCTGGTGCTCGTGGTGCCCCCGTAAGCACTCTTCCTTTATATCAAAAAGCGAAATGCTCATCCTTTCCATGAACTCTTAACTGATTTGTCATAGCCATGTTACCTCCACTGTGTAGGCAGTACATCTAATTTGTGCATCTGCTTTATGTGATTATCTATTAATAGGGAGAGCGTGGTGAGTCTGGCCCTGCTGGACCTTCTGGATTTGCTGGGCCTCCTGTAAGTGCGCATGCATGTCACTGTTTGAACTGACATGGAGCACTTCTATTTTTCACCAAAATCAAGATTAATAGTATTTCCATGGCTCTTGCAGGGTGCTGATGGCCAGTCTGGAGCTAAAGGTGAGAGAGGTCCCGCTGGTGGAAAGGGTGATGTTGGACCTGCTGGCCCTGCTGGTCCTGCTGGTAGCCCCGGACCTGCCGTGAGTTTAAAATAACACAATAATACAAACACTGATGTTAAAACTTGAAAGCGTACAACAGGGTCAGAGAGGTATTTGTGACAATTTGGACAAAAAAACAGCTATATATTTCAAATGAAATTTAAATGAATGCAATATCTTCTAACTAAGATCCCAGTGTGTATCTTCATACAGTTTTAAATGAAGCTCTATATCTTATGCTCTTTCATGGCTTAGGGCTAGGCTACCACCTAGTGCCTGATTCCTACATGTCAGCATG
>CM074967.1:7887896-7899315 GCA_037577455.1 Pangasius macronema | reverse complement strand
TGAGTATTTGTCAGATGTCACTTATGCACTGCTATTGGCATGCTGACATGTAGGAATCAGGCACTAGGTGGTAGCCTAGCCCTAAGCCATGAAAGAGCATAAGATATAGAGCTTCTGTAGTAACTGACAGTAGCATAAGGCATGCTGTTTTTTATGGTTATCAGATGAACATGATAAATGTTCAGCAATATGGGCACAGTTCCTCTATAACTTATTGTATTATGTTGTGTTTCATTAGGGTCCCTCCGGGCCTAGTGGCCCCCCAGGTGCTCGTGGTGATACTGGTCCCACTGTAAGCTCCTTTATTAGTATTACAATGCTACCTTGCGTTTTTTGTTTTTCAAATTATTGTTTATGTGTAATGTTTTACCTTTGTCTCTGTCTCAGGGTTTGACTGGTTTCCCTGGTGCTGCTGGAAGAGTTGGTCCTCCTGGTCCTGCTGTGAGTTTTCTAATACTTGAACACATTAAAAAATTACCACTGAAACATCATGCAGTTTCCTATACTATATGTAGCACTAACATGCTGGATTAAGAAGTGTTCACTGGCATGATCAAGGTAGACTAAAGAGAAGTATTGCATCTTCTTAATCTACAGGGTATTGGTGGACCTCCTGGTCCCACTGGTCCTTCTGGAAAGGATGGTCCTCGTGGTGCTCGCGGTGATGTTGGACCTTCTGGACCACAGGGAGAGAATGGCCTAATTGGACCTCCTGGCCCATCTGGTGAGAAGGGATCCCCTGGAGAGTCTGGTGCTAAGGTATTTGCCCTAACACACCAAATACACCTTAAGTTATGCCAGCTCCATTTTAAAATCAGTATGTGTACAAAATAAGATGGACTATTAAAGCAGATTTCATTATTGTTATGACCACAGGGACCTCAGGGTATTTCTGGACCTAGTGGCCTGATTGGACCTCAGGGAATCACTGGTCTTCCCGGCGCCAGAGGTGAACGTGGTACTCCTGGTGGTGTTGGTGCTGTTGTAAGTGACCTCATCCTCTTGTAAACACATTCTGAACTGTGATCATCCTGACTTTGATATAGCTTTTGGGTAACATCATAAGCACAGTCAATGATTTCCGGAATATGACACTTGTACTACCTCCCTTGGCTAACTTGGTAATCCGATGTGTTACTCAGGGTGAGCCTGGTAGAGTCGGCCCTGCTGGTTCCCCTGGTCCCCGTGGTCCAGGTGGTAACATTGGTCTGCCTGGTATGACTGGTCCTCAGGGAGAGTCTGGACGTGAGGTAAGCTGTACTGTGCCATTTTGCTTATACTATGCCATTTTGCTGTGCCAGAAACAAGTTTGGGTAGCAGGTTTGGGTATTGCTCCATAGCAGTGATTCCTAATCTGTGTGTTAAAAAATGTATAAACTTGATAACACCCTAAAAAAAAAATCATGCAAGCTGATTTACTAACAGGTTCTGTGGAGGATTGCATATTTCAAATGTCTTGCATGTTTGACTTAATTAATATGCAATTTGAGACGGTTTTACCTAAAGATGCAAAATACAGGGTGACGGCAATGCAAATTTTTTTGTGCCTGAAATGTGATTTACCTAGCTATGAAGGTCACTTTGGGAACTGTAATTGTGTGCGTAAATTAAAACATCCAGAGAACATTAATAAATTTAAATAAATTTGCAAAAGCCTGTTTTTGCTAATCTAGAACAAATTTATACCATTTACTAAGCCTCAATACTCAGACATTTAATCTACAATATGCCTTAGTGAAATACTCAATAGGTCTCTCAAAATTATTACTTATTACCTGTTTTACCAAAGGCAATGCAACAGCATTTAAATAGAACATTATTAATATAATGCATATCCATGTTTATACTCTTTTATTAGTTTATTTTTAAATTGTTTTAATACATCTCAGTGCCTTTAATAAGAATTATACTTGAGTTCATTTGACTCTTCAAGTTCAGTTTGACACACAACAATGCCTACAAAAGCCACACTATGCTATTTATAAGATAATGCAGATATTAGGATAATGTTCATTGGAAAACTAAAAGCCACACTTATTTCACTTATTTAATTATATCCACTTTGTGACTATAGATCATTTCATTCCGTAATCAACCACCAAAAGCATGCACTTAAAGTACACATCTTGTTGAATGTATTACATTAGCTTTGTGAGTATTAAGGCTAAACATAGAGCAGTGATATATCCTCCACCACAGTAACAGGCATGACGCATCTAAAGCTGACATATCTTGTACCACAGGCGCATTGATTATAGTATTATGCATTTTGTCAATTGACTTCAATTAATGCAAAAATCATATACAGAAATCATACCCCTTGGACCAATTATCTGCAAAAATGCTATTCAAAGATGAAAAATGGTACACACACCCTCAGAATCCCCTTTATACCTTATTCCAAAACTTGTATCTCATCATTTGAGGATGTTCTAAAGGGACAGTGGTTGGAATAACTGAGAGTCTATTTATTATATTTCTTTGCACAATTACATATTGATCTTTACTTTATACTCCTTTATAGGGTAGCCCTGGTAATGATGGACCCCCTGGCCGTCCTGGTCTTCCTGGTGTTAAGGTAAAAGTTAAACAGTAGTAAGAAACACAGGATGTGATTAACTATATATGTTTATTCTAATTTGCGTGGCCTGGATTAGTAACACGGTGAATTATATTTAACTGGACTGTGTTTCAAAATTACAGGGTGACCGTGGAGAGCCTGGATCTCCTGGCCCTGTTGGAATTGCTGGTGCATCTGGACCCTTAGGAACAACTGGTCCTGCTGGCAGACCTGGAAACCGTGGTGAGGCTGTAAGTGTCCAAGCTTGAAACACATACATCATGTTCTTGTATTTCAGATTTGTCAGTAAACACTATTTGAGTTCCCTTGGTAGTATGATAGCACCCTCAGAGCTGTTATTGACTTATTTTTATGATACATAAAAATTACATTCCCATTTTGTGCATTCTTTTCTTTAGGGACCAGCTGGATCTGTTGGACCAGCTGGCCCTGCTGGTTCAAGAGGTGCCCCCGTAAGTAAAATGACTGTGAAAGATCCATAGATGTGTTAGAGGTTTATTAATAATGCTGTAATCAATGATAAATCTCACTTTTCTTTATGTGTTCAACAGGGCCCTGCTGGACCCCGTGGTGAGAAGGGTGTGGCTGGAGACAAAGGAGAGAGAGGCATGAAGGGACTGCGTGGACATCCTGGTCTCCAGGGAATGCCTGGACCCAACGTGAGTGAGCCCATCCTAGTATTAGGGGTTGTAGTTTTCCAAATAGAAACAGAATGCCAGGCTCAGCATTAATTTCTACATGTGCTCTGAAATTAGGATGACAGTTATTCATTCGGCTGGTCTGTAATAAAGGTTTTGCCTCTTACAGGGACCCAGTGGCGATAGTGGCGCAGCTGGTCCTGCTGGACCTTCTGGTCCCAGAGTAAGTAGCCAACTTTCTGTTAGCAAGTCATTGTTTAGCTGTGGACCTTGGAGTACTGTTGGTAACATTTGTAATCTACCTTTATAGGGCCCTGCTGGTCCCAGTGGCCCAAGTGGTAAGGATGGTAGACCTGGCACTGCTGGTCCTGTTGGACTTGCTGGACATCGTGGTCCCCCTGGACAAGTTGGACCAGTTGTAAGTAGTCATTTTTGTCCCAGAAAGATAAGGATAAAGGCTCAATAAGGAATGTAATGAAACATTGCAAGCATGTAGCCTGATGAAAGTACTAACTTGATCTGCAGGGACCTCCCGGATCTCCTGGTCTCCCTGGACCCCCTGGTGCCGCTGGTGGTGGATATGATATTTCTGGTGGCTATGATGAGTACAGAGCTGACCAGGCTGCTCTCAGGGCTAAGGACTACGAGGTGGATGCCACCATCAAGTCCCTAAACACTCAGATCGACAACCTGCTCTCACCTGAGGGCTCCAAGAAGAACCCTGCCCGCACCTGCCGTGACATCAGGCTCAGCCACCCTGACTGGACCAGTGGTGAGTTCTCAAACTGCTGATATGTAACTCTTTTGAGTCCTAAAAATATGATCAGTACACCTGGTCCTGGCCTTCAACTCTTGTCCAACTAAGCTTATGGTGTGTGTCTTTTCTTTTGCAGGTTTCTACTGGATCGATCCCAACCAAGGCTGCACCATGGATGCCATCAAGGCCTACTGCGACTTCACCACAGGTCAGACCTGTATCTATGCCCACCCTGAGAGCATTGCACGCAAGAACTGGTACAGAAGTACTCAGGAGAAGAAGCATGTCTGGTTCGGTGAGACCATCAATGGTGGCACTGAGGTGAGTTTTATATACAATTATAGTTCATAGGTTTCCTCTAGTTTATAGGTTTTGTCTATTACTTGAACAGAATTCTGCTCACATTGGTGTTACATTTGGTCATCCTTTTTTCTCCTTAGTTTGGCTATAATGATGAGACCCTGAGCCCACAGTCCATGGCTACACAGCTGGCCTTCATGCGTCTGCTAGCCAACCAGGCTGTCCAGAACATCACCTACCACTGCAAGAACAGCATTGCCTACATGGACGGTGAGAATGGCAACCTGAAGAAAGCTGTCCTGCTGCAGGGCTCCAATGATGTGGAACTCCGGGCAGAGGGCAACAGCCGCTTCACCTACAGCGTTCTGGAGGATGGCTGCACTGTAAGTTCAGTGTTCAATATCTGTGTATCTCTGTGTTTTATCAGGACATATACAGTCGCTATGTTTGCGCAATGTCTCGTGACTACAGGATAATGTGAATAGCATCATTTTCTGATTTAGATTTTCACCAGCTCTTACAAAGTCCATTTATTCAATCAAATGCAAAAGCATACTTCCAAGAGATGAGATTATTATGAGATAAAATTTTAATTGTGACTTGTGTTACTTCTCACTAACGTCTGTTTCACCTTTGTGATTTTCCCTACAGAAACACACTGGCCAGTGGAGCAAGACAGTCATTGAATACAGAACAAATAAACCATCTCGCCTGCCCATCCTCGACATTGCACCTTTGGACATTGGTGGCGCTAATCAAGAATTTGGTCTGGACATTGGCCCAGTCTGTTTCAAATGAATAGACTCAAGATAAATTAAAAAAAAGAGAGAAAGAAAGAAAAATGAAAAAATCTCTGCCCTTCTTCTCTGTGTTGTTTTTTATACTGAATGCTGATTTCCTCTGCACATCCACTTGCTTAAGCTGGGCTCTATCGGAGAGGACCAATGGACTGAACGGAGAATTGCACAATGCAAATTAATACAGCTGCCCAAAAAGAGATGCTGGGAAACACCATGGTGTGGGACATGCCATCATTTTGTAAAAAATGAAAGAAGTGTAATAAAAATGATGAAAGTATGCATCACTTTGTGGTCTTTATATATCTTCCAAAGAGGAGGTTTAAAACCACAATTTCCAAAAAGGTTTAAACTACCTCATGCCTGTATAAAGAAAATATTACCAGACCTGAACCAGATCCTAATGATTGGTATTAAGGCTTCAAGTTCTGTCCTGTGTCAAAGGTGCTCAAACACTTGAAGTGCGGATATATGGTGCTACATTTACAGCTGTGGAGGAAACCACTTTTACTGTATTACTTTGTATTGTCTTTAAGGAGTATTGCACAGGTCCCACTGATAACCCCATATTTTAAGCAGGTGGAAGATTCCTAAATCTGATGTTTGTCCGGATTTTACTTTTCATGTTTTCATTGTTTTGTTTTTAGTTTTGTTTGGATTCCTTTTTGTTAAGGCATTTAGTTCAACCACAGCCCCCAGTGTTCATATTGACAATCACATTTCAACCATTTGAAAGGGTATTGGAGGCCTCTCTCTCGCAAAAATGAACCACAAAGTTTATTGTACCTATTTTGTATATGTGAGATGTTTAAATAAATTGTGAAAAGTTCTGAAATAAAGCATGTCCATTGTTCTAAAACACAACATTCCACGAGTTAAGTGATTAAAGTGTTTAGAACAACTGAAAAGTCCATTAATGTAATATCATGACTTCAGAACTTTTAACTTTAAAACCTGCAAACGGATAACAGATTCCCTTAAGGAATTTCAGTTCAGCCAAAAATTAAAACATAGCTATACCTTGCCCCAAATATTGATAATTCGGATATTTCATGTCATATTGGAGCTATTTCATGTCATATTGGAGCTATGACGCTAATAAAAAGTTTAAAATACATATCGAAGTGAAATTATATTAACATTTGAATAACTTCTAACATATAATTTAGCCTTTAAACCTTTGTCCACACCTCCTTCCTAGATCTGACACTTGTACAGCATGATACCAAACTGTAATGAGGAAGAAAGTGATTTCGGCTTCACGATGGCTGCTATGACTGTTTCTAACTAAGCTTCACTTAATATTCACTTTGTAGCTTAATAAAAAAAATAAAGAAGCAAACTTCAGACATGAAACATTAGTGTAAGGGGGAAAGTATGTACGTTTTATTTTTGGACAATATATTCCTTTAAATATTTTGATTGAAAAAACTTGAAACCAGGAACAAGTTTCATTTAAGAAACAATTTATTTTTATTTCAGATGTTGCATTCAAAATATCAGAGTAAAAATTTCCTCTCTGTATATTCAGTTTTGTCTTTTCACACAATTTTCCACTTACCCAAACTTAGTCAAAACATGTGGCGTCTGATATTTTCTTTAATTCTGCACTGGTGCTAGTAGGCTAATGTAGGATACAGATAAGAAAATATTATAGCTGCCATTTTTAACGTCAAACAACCTGCGTGTGTAAATTATTACTCAGCTGTCTCAAACCATGCAATGTGTTGCCCACAGCACACTGATAGTAGACTGACGATTCTCTGATTCTCCACAAAGTGGCCGTATTAGGCCTACTGAAAAAGCTTTTGGGTGTGTCATTGTTGAAAGGGAGGAAAGTGACATAAACCCACACCAGAAGGATTGAATGAAGGGACATGTGGTTGCACTCACAAATTCTGTGTACTTGAACTAAAGGGCTGAAACACACCCATCGCCTACACAGGATACAAACTATTCTGTCTGTCACAGTAAAATGAATTAAATGTTTTTAATGCTATCTGTAGTGTTCACTCGATTAAAGTAGCAAACAAAAGTTCAACTATGAACAGACCACTTTTCCTGTATTAAACCCAGACCTATAAAATTCAGCCAGGTTGCAGAGATTAGCACAGGCAAATTTTCCTTGTAGTAAAATATGAAAGTACCCTAAACCCTAATCTGCTTTAATAGTTTCTGTATACATAAGGCTCTTCAAGAGCAAAGAGTGACACTTCTCAAGCCAACTGTCCAGTGATTTATAGCAATTTATGCACTCATTTTATATATCCCAAGCATTTTTTATGTTTGGGCTAGTTCTGTACAACCATTTATCCTTCTCACTTCATATTGCTAGCCTGACTTGGTCATGCAGGGTCCTCCTTTACAACATCAGGAAGATCCAGCCATTTCTATCCACAGTGGCCACTCAGGTGCTTGTTCAGGCCCTTGTCATTTCAAGACAGGACTACTACAACTCGCTCCTGGCAGCTCTGCCCCTGAGGGCTGTCTGTCCCCTGCAACTGATCTGGAATTCAGCTGCACAATTTGTTTTCAACCTCCCCTAGTTCTCTCACACCAACCCATGTTCTTCACTGGCTTCCTGTAGCTGCCCACATCAGATTTAAAATACTGATGCTTGCCTACAAATCCAACAATGGGCCAGTATGCTTCTACCCCAAGGCACTTGTCAAACCCCGCTTTGAACCACAATCTATTTGAACATCTAGCACAACTCAGTGGGATCCACCATCTCTCAAATAAGACATACAACAAGACTCTTCTCTGTCCTGGCATCCTGTAGTGAACTCCCCACTGGCTTTCTTAGTCTGTTTTTTTTTAAATCCTTGTTTGGTATATTTTCGTTTCATGCTGTTCTAACCTCCCAAACAGGGTTTTTAGACTGATGGTATTCTTAGCCCCTGACCTAGTGAACAAAGCACTTCTGTAAATCACTCTGTTTAATGCTGTAAATGTAAATATAGACTTCGAGGTTGAATCTTGCTTAGTGCAATGTTACCAAACAATGCAATAGTCCCATCTAGCTGGCACAAAGCATTGGTAAATTTCTCTCAGATGACTGTCATACAGTATTGTTCATGAAGCTGATATCACAGTTAAAATTCATTTTTGTGTTATGGCCTTGATAAACAAGGGATTAATAACTTAATACTCCGGTATATATTATGATCTTTAATTCATTTCCAGTAACATCCACATTTGTATCTGATATCTATAACTTGTCACCTGTACAGTCAAATGGGGACTTGGCATCGCATGCAAGAGAACAGACAATGCTTCCACATTGCCACAGTGATGACCATTTCACTAGATTCTGCACCAGGACAGTAGCACTGAGAAATTATTACAAACTAACTGCTAACTCAGTGTAATTCCATGGAAATGTTTTTTACTTACAGTACCATCTCAATTATATTTGCTAAGAAGCTGAAGTCTATAAAGATCAAGATATATACAAAGAATAAGAGTTCTTGGTTTCAGTAGAAATTCTGGATTCTAAACAACCAATAGCGCATCTAGAAGAATTTCAGTAGTGAGTGCTTTAGGATTAATAGCTGAAAAAGATGTCCTGTTACCTTTTGCGCCACCTTGTGGTAGAAGAATAATTTTCAGAAAGGACTCACTGTTTTTCCTCTTAATACAGTGAACCTACAGCAAACCCATTGCACTTATGGGTTGAGAAGTTACTGAATCTGTCTATTGGTGTATAAAAGGAATTTATGTTTGGTTTTATGATAATCAAGCTCGATCAGTAGGCTTTCCTGTTAAACTTAAATTCTCAACTGGTTTTCTATTCTGTAATGGATTGCCATCCCATCCAGGGTGTTTTCCAGTCTTGCACACAGTGTTCCCTGGATTAGGATCCAGATCCACTGTGACCCTGACAAGCATAAAGTGGTTAATGAAGCTTCTTCTTTTTAGTCCTTTTCCACCTCTCTTTACTACCAGGGGTGGTGAGACTTGCCTGGACACCCTCTTGGTCAGAGATTCAGGCCTTCCAACAAAGTGATATATTATGTAGTAATGCATAGTAATGCATTGTAAATGTCTGAACAGCTGAGTCAATGGCTGCTTTCAAAACACTGACTAAACACATCTTCATGAAGTACTTAAATTAGCACTCTGTTATTTCAAAAAAAAAAAAAAAAAGTGTTGTCTTGTGTGTTTTTCATACTATACTACCTCCCAAGCAGGGTTTTTGGACCGATAGTACTCTTAGTCCCTGCCCTAGTGTATTTTTTGATAGAGTCTTCAAAACACTTCTGTAAGTCACTCTGGATAGGGCATATGCCAAATGACATAAATGTAAATGTAAATGCATTTTATGCATCTTTCTCATGTTTCATGTTTTTTGTATGCCTCTTACATACCTGAGGTCTTATGTACACCTTATCTGTGTAACAGCTTGTGACTATGGATCGCAATGCTGGCAATAGAGTCTTATCATCTCTTCAGCTACAGGGTGTGTACTTTTCATAGTTGCCTTGAGTCTATTCAGAACTCAGTGGCTCCTAGGTTGTATTGAGTTGTGCAATATAGCCTTGCTTCAAAGCCTTGGTAACCATCACTCATTGTGCTCTCTATGAGTTAGCGACGAATTGATCTTATAGTCCGGCACCACCCTTTCAGTCTCTGTGAGCTTGTAGAGTTAGCAGACATGTGGCTAAACACAGCTAACAAGGTCCAGCTTCCTCCAAATGTACACTACCCTGAGCATTGTGAGCAGACGCACTGATGTCACTGAAGTTCTAGTGAGCTCTTATGATATTACCTTGCACATGGCACACATAAGCAATTTGTTTTTTACTTTACTGCTTGTAGTGGAGCAGTATGCAGGTGTTAATCCCTCTCTGGGGGAGCTTGTCAAGCCCTTGCTCCTTGCTCCTAACATCTGGGACAGGTCATGTGGAAGCTTTCTGTCAATCTGGTTTAAGCATGGTGTGGTTAGCACAGTGCATGATGCCAGATGCATGCAAATAAACCGTGCGAAATCTGACCTGTACTCCAGGGTCAATCTTTGGGTCTTTTGACAAAAAAGCCTATATTTCATCAGTTAGAGCCATGCCATCAGGCCCTTAGCAGGCACCTGAGTGCTTCTGATTCACCCTGAGACTAAAGGGTCTCCCCCTTTGTACTAGAGTAGCATAAGACATCTATTTATGAACCCATGCAGAATGCCAATCTGAAATGGGAGTCTCTAAAACTACCTTTTTTTCTAGTGATACTTCAGTAAAATGAGCAGGTGAACTTCATACATTGGTAACAAACTGCTTATGTTCATGGCCAGATAATTTGCGGCTAAACCAGAGGTTTCTGTCCATTTTGTAGACAATTTATTGATGTTGCAGCATTCTATGAAGGTGAAGCATTCCTTGTGGTGTCCAGTATGCATCTTACAGTACTATTTGATCAACTAATAAATCAGAGGGCTTTATTCTTGTCAGGCTTGCAGTGGATCCAGAGCCTTTTTACAGGAACACTGGGTGCAAGGCATGAGAATTCACCCAGGGGTTGTGAGTTGGCAATGCTACCAACTGCGGTTTCCCATTATAAACAGAGAAACACACAGAGGAAGGAAAAACACACAGCATCAATACTTCACAATACCCCATAACTTTCCACTAGTATTACACAATGGATGTTATATCTATATACTATAGCTGCACTTGTCCAAATAGTTCTCCTGTTCTCTTGGTTAAGTTGTAACATTGATTGAGGAATACTGTTACTTTAAACCTTCAAACAAATTCATAGAAGCCTAGACAATCTGGTCCTTACTGTATACAAAATGACAAAATGAGAATTATATAAAATCAGTGAGAATCTTTTCCATTCTCTGACTCATACAGTGAATAAAATCTGAAACCTGCTCTAAGATACAAAGCAAGACAAGCATACCCACTTGATGACAAAAGTCACAAACTGTGTGGAATTCAGTGCATCCTGTCTGACCTTTCTAGCTTTACATGTTTTGGGTTATTCTAGCTGCTGTTTATAAAAGTTTATTGTTAGATGATAAAACAGGAGGAGAAAACAGAATGGTGTATTATATCAGTGCCTCCTATCAAACCTTCTTGGTGGAGGTAAATTGTGAAGTTATCCCCCAGAGTGGAAATAGCCCACAAAATTTATGCTTAATGAGAGTATGGGCTTTTTGACAAAAATCTTACTCAAATAAAAGCTGATTTAGCTAGTTAAAATTACAACTGAATAGTGACTACTTCTAAAAGTAAAGAGTAAATCATTTGAACTAAAATTAGAAGTCCAGGGCCCGTATTCACAAAGCTTCTTAGAGTTCTCTCAGAGAGCTCCTATCTTAGCCTAAAAAGTCCTAGCTAGGAGTCCT
>CM074967.1:7865044-7885422 GCA_037577455.1 Pangasius macronema | reverse complement strand
TGTTTTTAGGGCTAAGATGTTTCGTGAATCATTTTTATCTTTACTAAGATTTAGTCCTAAATTTAAGGGGAAACTCTGAGAAAACGTCATAAGTCTAAGAATTTTCTTAGAATTTTGTCATTAGGAGCAACTTTTAGGTTTAGGAAGCTTTGTGAATACGGGAACTGATCATGTTTGCTATGTTCTGAATTTTCTTGCTTGCAGCTCATAATTATTCACACAACTCAGTTAGTTTAAAAATCTTTGAATGTTACGGTTAGCATTACGGATAAGGTGTGAGTGTTTGTACCTTTACTTATGACCTCCAACCACATCACCCTTGATTATTTGAAACTGCACAGTTTTGTTTATTTATTTAGTTATTTTTCATTGACGTAGCTTTAATATATGTCCTGGGATGGACTTGTGCCCCATCTAGGGTGCATTTCCGCCTCACGCCCAACGCTCCCGGTATAAGCTCCGGATCGACCGTGACCATGACCAGGATAAAGTGCTCACTGAGAGGAAGAAATTTTACGCCAGCAGCCATATTTTTTTCCGGATGTTGTTAAGATTGTAATCAGGCGAATGGGGGCGTGGTCACCGTGTCGGCAGTCTGTCACTCACCGAGGGGGCGGGGCGCAAATACCGCACGTTCATCTGCTCGTTGTCATGGAGGAGCAAAGATGGCGATACTGGCCTACAGCCTGGGCAAACGGGAAATAAATCAGTATTTTAGCATTAAGAATGCAAAATTGCTGTCTCTCGTTGCTGTCATTCTCCTCACCGTGTTCCACGCAGTCTGTCGGCATTATGGAGGTGAGTGTTTAGCCACGGTAAACACCGCGGTGCTCGCGAGCTCTGCGCCGCCTTGCACTGTTTTGAACCTGACAGTGCCTGTGAAACATTAGCCTGTGTGTTTTGTTAGCTTAGCTGCTAATGACTGCTAATGTCAGCGAAATGGCACTCTGACGAGCTAGTTAACCTGTCTGCAATACTCCAGGGAACGGGCAAGCTTCTTATTTGTTCTGAGTTTGAACTCTGAGGTTGGTGTAAAGTGCTCCTGTAAGAGCTGGAGTTATTTATCCAGGATAAGAAAGGTTAGTGAAGTGATCTGTAACGCAGCTGGAGTGTACAGTGCTGTTCATCAATGACAGACATGAGCATCTAAGCTAATGAGCTGTCTGAGTGTTTTATTCTAGTAAGTTATTAACAATTTCCCAGCATTGCATGATATTCTGCAGGTGAACGAGCATAGCTGGGTTAAGTCGATGAGGCTCTTGGGGCTGGCTAATCAGGCGGCATTCCTCCGCACTTGCCCAAGAATGCCATGTAGATATGGTATAATAATGTGACACACCTTGACATGAGGAATGTGGGTGGAGAAGTACAATACTACCACACTACACATTTCTTTGATGAATTCTGCAAGGTGACCAGATATGCCATGCTCCAGGAGCTGGGAGTTATTATATATAACTTTATTTATGGTTGCACAAGGACAGATTAGAGAGAACAAGGTTTAATTTTTTAAACTGACATGTGTTGCACCACTTAAAGGTAACCTCCACTTTGTAACACAGGAAATATGTTTATACTGAAATATTTGTTATATGCTTAGTGATTCTGGTGTTCTGTCATCTGTTGTATTTTCATTGCTCCTCTGAGAAGTTGGTGGTTGTGTGCCATGCTGATGTCACGCGGGAATTTGCAAGCAAATTTACACTGAATATTAGTAATAGTTCCAGACATAAGGGATAACCTTCAGGTTTTTCTGTTCGCATCTAACAAAACAAAGCAGCAAGAGATTCTTTTCTCACGTACTATTTTTCAGTGACATGTAATGTCATATTAATGAGAAATCCAGTGTAGAAGTAGTGCAGACAGAAAACACTGGACTCAAAGTCCCAGAATGCAATGCAGCTGGTCGACCCTGGCACTGGGTTATGGCAGAGACTCGGCTCAGCTAGTTAGCGAGGTACATGGTGATAAACATGATGGCAGTGTTGGCAGAAATGGCATAAAAGTTGAAACTTTGGAACCTGATCTATTTGAACAGATTGTATATATGTGGAGGCAAAAGAGCTGGACAGACGAAAAGACTAAAGCTCTGCTGCATTGCTCATTTTAGGTAAAGATGAAGCGAGGGCTAGATCCCACTGGCACCATTATCAGCAGGTAGTCAGATGACGTTGTGGATGAAAGACCTTTAAACTAAAGAAGTCAGTCAGGATTTCATTACAAAGTAATTCTTGGACACCATCGAAAATTAGAGAAGATTCACCAGGCTAAAAAATAGTCATGTTCTTTAAAATGAAACATTAACCCAAGCTTTTACTTACTACCATAAACCACCACAAACCTCTCTGTTCTTCTGTTTTCTAAAGTATGTATATTATATTCTGCTATTCTGGAAATTTAAACCACCTTTTGTGGACTGGTATTTAAACCCGACTTTATAGTAACTGAGAAACAGGATGAAAGTTCATCTAAATGAAATGTAATTAAATTTATGGTAGGATATTATGATTTATTTTTTGACATGTTTATTCATTATCAGCATGCTTAATGTACAGTGTACTTTTCTGAGGGAGATAAAAATACAGAGGATACATTTTACAGAGAATCCTCAGAACATCATGTTACATGGATTTGCTTCAGATGAGTTTTCCTGTCCTCTCTGAAGAGACGGCTCTCCTCACAACAGATATACGCAACACCTCATTCTGAAAACAAAGCCATAATAGGATATTATGATATTATTAATTTCAGCAATTTTAAGGTGTGTTTGATTGGTAAATGACTAATAAATTGGTGGTTTAGTAAATGACTGTTTGTGTGATTAGCTTTATGACTTATTATAAACACACTTAATAGGGTAGTACACAACTATTCTTGTTTAAGACGTTCACATATTGACTATAACAACAGACATAAATAGCAATAGAACATTTTGAAAAATGGCTAGCTGACGCGTTATCTCAATGCGTTATCTCAACTAATGACATCACCCTTTGCTTCTACGTCTTTCTGACATCCAAGAATGTTGTATGTCTGCTTTGTTAACATATATAAACATTGGATGTGTAAAGAGATGTAACATAAACATACAACTTAATTTCAGTACGCTGTCTCGCCACATTGCATAACTTTGAGGCTTGTATATTTGTTGTAGCTTCTGTAATCAAAAAAATAACCATTCATACCCACAATGTCAAATCTTAAAAATTTAGGGGATTACCATTAAAGGATCTCTCTATAAATTAAAACAACTTTCTTGAAAATTCCTTACACTGTCAATATTCATCGTGTTGTTATTTTAAGCTGAAAGAGAGAGTGGCTGCAAGGAAAGGCAGCATGCTGAGCCAAAAAAGATAGTTGTTTGCTTTCATTCTGGTCAGCGATGCTGTGTTCTTTTGTGCCTTTGCTAGCCGTTGTGTATGATAAAGTTACGAACATGCTAGGAGCAGCAGCAGAGGTAGTGATATAATGTGTTTACAACAGGAGAGGATTACACAGCTCAGGGGATTTCAGTGCAGTCCACATCCCTGTGTAGAGAATTTAGATGGAGTCCAGAGGGAGCAGGTTGTAAAATCCAACCTTCATTTCAGGGAGCTGTAGTCAGACACAAAAGGAATATGTTATAATTTACCCATTTTACAAGCTACACTATATGGGTTCCTGAAGGACTAGTGGTTAGGTCACAGCGCTCTCGCCGCTGTTGCCCAGGTTCAGTTTCCAGCCAGAGAACCAACACCAGCCACTGGGGTTGCGTGCAACAGTGCGCTCAAAGTGCCAGTCCCAAACCCGGATAAAATTGGGGAGGGTTGCGTCAGCAAGGGCATCCAGCATAAAAACCGAGCCAAATCAAATACACGGACCAATGATACACTGTGGCGACCCCGAACAATCTACACTATATGGTTAAAAGTATGTGGACACCTGACCATCACACTCGTATGTGCTTGTTGAACATCCCATTCCAGATTTAGACCCTCATTTACAAGTATAATTACAGCCACTCTTCTGGGAAGGCTTTCCTCTAGATTTTGGAGCATGGCAGTGGGGATTTGTGCTCAATCAACCACAATAGCATTAGTGAGGTCAGGCATTGATGTTGGGCGAGGAAGTCTGCAGTTGGTGCAGTCGGCATTCCAGTTCATCCCAAAGGTGTTCAGTGGGGTTGAGGTCAGAGCTCTGTGCAGGACACTCGAGTTCTTCAGCTCCAACCTTGCCAGACCATGTCTTCATGGACCTCGCTTTGTGCACAGGAGCATTGTCATGCTGTAACAGGTTTGGGCCTCTTGGTTCCAGTGAAGGGAAATTATAATGCTACAGCGCTTGAAAACATTCTAGACAATTGTGCTTCCAGCTTGGTTTGGAGAAGGCCCACATATGGGTGTGCTGTTCAGGTGTCCACAAAACTTTGGCCCTATAGTGTATCATATGGCTCCTAATTTTAAATAATTGGTATATTTCTTCAGTAGTGAATTTATGGTCTGCATGTGTATCGGTTTGTTTGTTCTTGTCTGCATGTGTCTTTGCGTGCATTTCTGTCTGTGTGTGTAAGTGTGTGTGTGTGTGTGTGTGTGTGTGTGTGTGTGTGTGTGTGTGTGTGTTCATCCTCATAATGCACTGTATTTGTCAGGCCGGGACACGTGTGAGTGGCTCCTATCCAGTGGACGGTTCCTAGGAGACAATGCATGGCAGCCATATGGCTGCATGATGCACAAGTACAAAAGCATGTGAGTCACACCACAGTTACTCTGTAATATCACAAAGGGTTATCAGAACAGCAGTTTAACTTTATTCTGTTCTTTTCAGTGAAGCAAAAGCTTGCCTCAACAATAAAAGGATAGCATTCATCGGGGACTCTCGAATTCGTCAGCTCTTTTATTCTTTCACACAGATTATCAACCCTGAGACAAAGGAAGAGGGGAACAAGGTTAGTTTGTGTCCACTGTGCTTACTGAAATGATGTAAATTCAGAAATCACTTTTTACTCTTAGCTTATTCTGAATGTTCTTTTGTCTCCTCTATTAGTAAAATTACAGCAGTGTTCATGTAGGCCATACTAGGTGGTGTGCTGAGTCTTGATATCTGTTGTAGTGTTTGAGGTGATTGGTTTAGGACTAAATAAAAACTAACTGCACCCCAAGCTTCCTTGCTTGACATCAGTGCTTGACCTCACTAATGCTTTTGTGGCTGAATGAGCAAATCCCCACAGCCACATTCTGAAATCCAGTGGAAAACCTTCCCAGAAGAGTGGAGGTTTTTATATAAGAACAAAGGGAGACTAAATCTATAATGGGATGTTCAAAAAGCACATGTGGGTGTGATTGGTCAGGTGACCACCTACACTATATGGACAAAAGTATTGGGACACACCTCTTAAATATTGAATTCACGTGTTTCAATCAGACCCATTGCCAAAGATGTATAAAATCAAGCACCTAGCCATGCAGACTGCATTTACAAACATTCGCGGGAAAAAATGGATCATTCCTAAGAGCCCAGTGAATTCAAGAGTGGTACTGTGGTAGGATGCCACCTTTGCAATAAGTCAGTTCTTGAAATTTCATGCCTGTTAGATGTTCCACGGTCAACTATAACTGTGGAATTATTGAAAAGTGGAAACATGTACTCAGCAACTCAGCCACGAGTCTGGGTTTGGCAGATGCTAGGAGAATGTTACTTGCCTGACTGCATTGTGCCAACTGTAGAGTTTGGTGGAGGAGGGATAATGGTATGGGGCTGTTTATCAGGGGTTGGGCTTGGCCCCTTACTTCCACTGAAGGGAAGCGTTAATGTTTCAGTATACCAAGACATTTTGGACAATGCTATGCTTCCAACTTTGTGGGAACGGTTTGGGGAAGGCCCTTTTGTATTCTAGCATGACTGTGCCCCAGTGCACAAAGCAAGGTCCATAAAGACCTGGTTGGATGACTTTGGTATGGAAGAACTTGGTCTGGCCTGCACAGAGCCCTGACCTCAACCCCATCGAACACCTTTGGGATGAAGCAGAGATTGCGAGCCAGGCCTTCTCATAAACCTCACAAATGCTCTACTGGATGAATGGGCACAAATTCACACAGAAACACTCCAAAATCTTGTGGAAAGCCTGCTCAGAAGAGTGGAAGCTGTTATAGCTGCAAAGGGGGGACCAACTCCATATTAGTGTCTATGTATTTTAGAATACGATGTCGTTAATGTCCTGTTGGTGTAAGTGTCCCAATGATGTCATTAAGGTCCTGTTGGTCAGGTGTCCCAATACTTTTGTCCATATAGTGTACATTTGGCAATAGTGTGTATTTTTGATATGGATGCAAAACCTGAATTGATGACATGAAGAATGACTCACAGTCTAAACCAAGGCAGCTTGCAAAAGCTCTTTTTTGCCTATACACTTTTGTACATCCAGGAAAAATCATAAACTTGCAAATTAAACACATCACGAACCAGGGTCAACCCATGGAGTAACTGTGAAATGAGAAGCCAAAGTCACAATTTTATTGCTTTGTCTCTTGTCTTGTCTTGTCTTTTTTTTTTTTTTAAATGAAGCATTTTTATTGGTTGTGCTGAACTAAACTAATTATTGCAATGATTTCAACATGGGGGGAAACTCCTTTAATTGTGGTCATTTTATAATTATCCTCTTTAATAAGGTGCCTCATTGCTTATGAACTGATTAGTACCTTAGTTTACTCCTGATTGAATTTAATCTGTTTTTCTCCTTTTCTGTTTAAAATGAACTGGCCAGCATGAAAACATTCCCTTTACAGATAGAGAATCCTCTGTGAATGTGGTGAGTGTTTCCTGAAGAACCTTTATTTCTGATGGTAATAGAAATAGAAAATAGTAGTTGAGTAATAAACGAAAAATGTAAATTTTTTATAGGACTTTTTATGGCATGCAGAAGTAAATAATTCCATGAAGGAGCCGTTGGCATCATGGACAGAGGTAAACGTGGAAAAAAAAAAGATTTCAGATCATTAGTGTCTGATTATTGGTGTTGCATTGGTGTCAATTTTTTTTTTAAATCTTGTTTAATACAGAAGCCCTCTTCCAAGCCAGATGTCATCATCATTGGTGCTGCTACTGTAAGTCAAAGTCACACAAAATAAATGTTCGGATGAATTAAGTGTACAAGTGAGCTGTTTTTTTTTTTGCCTTGCTGCTCTAACTTGTTATTCAGAGTTGTCATGCTTGTCATATCTTCACAGTGGTCCATTAAACTGCACAGCGGCAGCAGCGAGTCACTCCTTCAATACAAAGCAAACCTCACATCTATAGCGGAACCATTGGAAAAACTAACTGAGCACAGCGAAGTCTTTTGGGTCGTACAGGGTGCGTATCAAAGGTGGAGGTTTATCAAGTATCAAGTTTATCAAGAAGTTCTCAAAGAGCAAAAGGACTATTTAATCATTGTTGTCTTGTGTGCCTTGCTTTTAGGCCCTGTGTATGAAAAGGTCTTGAGCGAGAATCGTAAGATGATCACCAACGAGCAAATTAACTTGTATAATGCAGCAGCACTCAGCGCTCTGAACAGCGGCAAGAGGAACGCCAAGGCTAGGGTGAAGTTCCTGCAGGCCTCACGGCAAGCTGCCATGGAGACCATCACCCAGTCCGAAGATGGCCTGCACCTTCCTGTGAGCGCGAGGAATGTGGTAGGTCATTAATTAATTGTTTTAAAAACTCTTTCATATAGATTAGAGATGGACAGATCAGTAGTCTGGTCACCTGGGACATGCACATTACATTTGTGGGCCATTATTTTTTCATTTATCAGGTTCAGTAAGCTGCAGTGTGTATATATATTTCTTTTTTTTAACCTCACTGTCTGCTTGTTTAAATGTAACATGCTCTAATTGGTTAATATATTTCTTGGTGGTACAAAGCACCTCACTGTTCTGGTATGCGCTACTCTTCTGAATCCTTCCACTTATTGCAGTATGCAAGCAAACCATGGATGTGGTCTGGCTGTTGGTAGGAGCTATTTTTTTACTAGGCATATGCCCACCATCCACTTTATTAGGAACACCTGCAGATTCATGCAGTTATCTAATCCGCCAATTGGGTGGCAGCAGCTCAATGCAAAAAAATCATGCAGATGCTGGTCAAGAGCTTCAGTTAATGTTCACATCAAACACAGATTAAATAAAAAGTGTGATCTCTGTGACTTTGATCCTGGCATGGATGTTGGTACCAGAAAGTCTGGGTTGAGTATTTCAGAAACTCCTGATCTCCTGGGAATTTCACACACAGCAATCTCTAGAGTTTACTCAGAATGATTCACACGATGCTTCATCATCATTCTTAGAGATGGTGTTGCTCCTCCCAAGGATTCAAGTACTTGCTTATTTTCCTTACTCTGTGTTTAAAATATTAAGCTCATTATAATTTTGAGTTAAACTACATTAGTTGCCACTTTTTTTAACCTAGTTAGCGTAACATGGTACATTTGACCACCCCTGTAGATGTATTAGTTGTTGTTTAACTTGTTATTCTGCTTGCTCTTTAGGGTGCCATGGTTCTGATGAACTCCTTATGCAACAAGATCCTGAAGCCTATCGATGGGTCATGTTGTCAGAGTGTTCCTCCACTGAGTGTGCTACAGAAACTGGCTGCTGGACTTTTCCTGGCAGCTGCTGTCTGCTTCCTGGTGTTGCATGCACTCGGCTACACCGGGCACTGGAAGAGCAAGCCTGTGTCTGATGTCGAGAGCGGAGAGGAGAAGAAACCTCCCACTGCTGCAGTTCCACTCATCATAAAGAACATGTTACAGTCCATCTGCAAGATGGGTCTCATCATGCTTTACTTCTACCTGTGTGACCGTGCAGACATCTTTATGAAGGAGCAGAAGTTCTACACACACTCCACCTTCTTCATCCCGCTCATCTATATATTTATGCTGGGGTTTTTCTACAACGAGAACGCTAAAGAGGTACGAGGAATAGCAGTTTACACTAAGCATTTAACTGATTCTTTTTTCCTTTTGCACATATGTGATGTAATCTTTATAATACATCACACAGACACACTTTCTGTACATTGTAGGCTTATTTACAATCATAGCCTATCTCATAACTTTATGATGTTGCAGCCAGTAATTTTAGAGTGTAATAATGATAGTAACAATAGATATTACACCAACATGGGGGAAACAGAATAAACACATGTTGTTTGCTCTCTGTCCCATTGTGTCACGTTGCAGGTTTGTGTTTGTCCAAGTTTGCTTGGTGTGTAATCCCAGCCGATCCAATATCGAGTCTGTGTTCCACTGACAGTGCTGTACATATATACTTCAGTTTTCTTGAATAGAAATGAAGAACTCTGTTGCCCTTTTCCCACCAGTAGTGTTTAGTTTCACAAGCTTTGTGGATGGGAATAAAGGTGTGAATCAGGACTGTGATCCCGTGGGACCCAACATAAAACCCACGGGGGCAGACAGTTTTTGTTGTAGCCAGTCAGATATGAATTGCTGGATGGAAAAAAAAAGGCCATGTTCATTAACATGGGAACACACTGGGTGCTTATGTGGCAGTTTTGGTAGTGTTTACAGTGTTGGTTCATTCTCCTTTAGTAACTGCTTAATCCTGGTCATAATTTGTTTATATTTTGTGAAACAGAACCAAGTTTTTTTTTTGTTTGTTTTCCCCCCGCCCCCCTTCTCCTCCCCCCAGTGGAAAGTGGAATTAAAGTTCTGGGACCTGTTCTTAATTCCTGTCAGTTTTACTCATTCTTCAAACTCTACTTTTTATTATGTCATGTTATGTAGCTACTCTTTCTTTTTCCAGGCCAAACTGCTGAACAGAGAACAGACTGATGAATGGAAGGGCTGGATGCAGCTGGTTATACTCGTCTATCATATATCCGGAGCCAGCGCTGTAAGTTGTGATTTGAACATGCTTACACTTGCTTTACAATATGACCACTATCTCATTTATCTTACTTGTTCTCTACAGTTCATACCTGTGTACATGCATGTCCGCGTCCTGGTAGCAGCTTATCTCTTCCAGACAGGATATGGCCACTTCTCCTTCTTCTGGTTAAAGGGTGACTTTGGACTGTATAGAGTGTGCCAGGTATTTATTTCCAGCATCCTAACATGTGTCCTATTTTCGCATGACTGTTTACACATCTGGTCATACACAACATGTCTCATAAATGATAAGTACACACTAAGAGGTTTGTTTATTCTAGGTTCTCTTTAGACTCAATTTCCTCGTGGTAGTGCTCTGCCTTGTGATGGACAGATCGTACCAGTTCTACTACTTTGTGCCTCTGGTTACCTTCTGGTTTGTGATCATCTATGCCACGATGGCCATGTGGCCACAGATTCTGCAGATAAAAGCCAATGGTAATGGTGCCTATTGGAAAAAAAATATGTCGTGATCATTCTCTCTTAGTTATACACACATGACACTGTACTGTTCTTCTGTATTTCAGGCAGCAGTTTCTGGCACCTGGTACTTTTATTGAAACTGTTGGGGTTACTTCTTTTCATTTGCTTCTTCGCATACTCACAGGTGGGCTCTTACAAAGGTTAAACTAAATATCTCAGAATTGTTATTAAACTTTCTCACTTCTTTACAGCACATAGTGAACTTTGCTGCTTTTCTTTTCTTTTTTTTTAAACAGGGGTTCTTTGAGAGTATTTTCTCCGTGTGGCCTGTTTCAAAGCTCTTTGAACTGCAAGGCAGTGTCCATGAGTGGTGGTTCAGGTGGAAGCTAGACAGATTTGTAAGTANGTATGCCTTATGTTTTGCAATGCAATGCAATACCCTTGACAAAATGAAGACCAAAAAATGCATTTTGTAACTATGCTACAGCACAGAGCATTAATGGGAAATTTATGAAAAGAGCCTAGAGTCAGAAATACAAAAATACACTCATTATGAGACAATAAAGACAATCACATGACACTGGCATTACAGAACAGTTCGACTCTCCATTCTCCAGGCTCCCTTTTGTTCATTAGTTGAACATTTCTTTGTAAAAGTCGAAACAAGCACATCAATTCCAATTCCTCATACGACAGATTAGCACCAGATGTAGCCATTTTCTAATAAGCTGAAACCCTGTCCTGCTTTTACATTTCCATTTGGTCATTTCGCAGAAGCTCTTACCAAAGTGACTTACAAAATGTGCAAGCAGTTGTGATGGTATAAAGGACCTTGCACATCTGGAATAAGCTGAAAGGATAACGTGCTGGTTTATACAAGTGCTAGATTGACCAAGTGTTTAGAAAAAGATGGTTTAAGTGCAGTAAGTACATAATAATAATAATAATAATAATAATAATAATAATAATAATAAAAATCCAAAAATGTGATACAAAAGGTGATCAGTGCAAGGTAAGCAGCATGTGAGCATGTCTTGTGTTATAAACATGTTTATAGAAAGATGTGTTTATAAATTCAGACTGCTTTTAAATGCCAGTTAAACCAAAATGTTTTATTGTTTATGCTGTTAGTGTGCCATCCTTCTGAGTGTGCTTCTCCGCTTCTATTGCAGGCTGTCATCAATGGCATGCTGTTCGCCTTTATTTACCTGGTACTGCAGAAATATCAGATTCTATCAGAGGGGAAAGGCGAGTCGCTCTTCTCCTCCAAGATTTCCAACTGCTTGCTCTTTGTATCGGTGGTTTCCTTCTTAGTAAGTATACTACTAGATTCAGCTTTTACTGCCTCTCTGGATATGACTGTATCTAATTTATTTCTCCTCCTTTAGACATATTCCATATGGGCGAGTAGCTGTAAAGATAAGACTAAATGCAATGAGATGCATCCCTACATATCTGTGGTGCAGGTAATTTCCTGGAAATGGTGCTTTTTATTGAGTTGATTGCCTGCTTCGGCTAGCTGCTCACTGTGCTTTCTCTCAACCCACAGATTCTGGCGTTTGTTCTCATCAGGAACATTCTTAGTTATGCTCGTTCTTTGTACAGCTCATTTTTTGCGTGGTTTGGAAAAATCTCATTAGAGGTAAGCTGCCTGTACTATGAGCAGTTATTTACAGTTTTCAAACACTGAATTCTTTCGCATATTGTTTACTGGCCCAGTGGAGAAGGTGATAGCCGAGCGATATAGAATATGTAACTATGCCTGTTGTCATGGTCACATTCTGTCATGCTTATAGTTTGACTGAAAACTGTAAAGCACTGTATCCACTGTAGGTGTTCAGATATAAAGAATTAACAGACACATACTAGCCAATCAAAATCAAGTATTTACAATGGACATTGTAAGTTTTCTATGTGGGTGAAGATAAGTCACAAGCGGAGTGAGATTCATGCGTTTGTCTGTCCTTTACTCCTGTAGCTCTTCATCTGTCAGTACCACATCTGGCTGGCGGCTGACACAAAGGGCATCCTGGTACTTATTCCCGGAATCCCCTCCCTCAACATCATCATCAGCACCTTCATCTTCGTGTGCGTCGCTCACGAGATCTCGCAGATCACCAATGACCTGGCCCAGGTGGCCATTCCTAAAGACAGTGACGCTTTGCTCAAGAGACTGCTGGTGACCGGACTGTTCATGGGACTCGTCCTCATGCTGTCTAACAGCAGCTGGGCCTGAGGCTGAAGGAGCTTAGCACACAGACACCTGAGTGAGTTGACTCATTGGAACACATCCTGATTAAAATGATGTTTTAGGAACAGACTCGTTGCTGGCACAGTGCTATTCACTGAACACAACGTGAGAAGCTCGTCTCCGAGCAAAGCCCATGATGCAGTACTTCATGAAGACAGTGAACGCACATTTTATACAGAATGTGTGCAGTGCCTTTTGAGTTCTGCAGTACGTGTGCTCACTGGCTGACTTTTCAAACAAGACTAAATCTGACACCAACACCCGAGGGAATGGAAAAACCTCCTTTCTGTCCATGTCTGTATAGTATTTAATTATTTAAATTAAGTTTACTTTGTACAGTGGTGTATTTGTTTTGCCTTAATGTCCTGTCTGTCACTTCTACTTTCTTTTCTTTTCTTTTTTTTTAAATGCTGAGCCCATGTGGATGAAATATGAATGGGGTTTTGTGTTTCACACTTCATGCAGTACACAGTGCATCATATGCCAACAGCTTCTTTTGTCACTGGTCAATTAATTACTGTGTAAACAACCACTATTGTTAATGTTTGTATATTTTTAATCAATGCTTTCAACAGATCTTAATCCTCGTAAATCTCAACCAGGGTATCCACAGGTCAGTAATAAGCGCAACAAAAAAACATTCATTCTTTTTTTTTGTAGAAAATTAAGGCTGTAGAGGCATTAAAAATTTGGGAACATTTATTTATTTTTGCTAATTTAATGAATTTGAATACATAAAAGCCACCAATGGCCTTTAGAAGAACAGAACTACTTATCTGGATAGTTTGTGTACTACTCTTAATTTTGACTACAGCTACTATTATTATTGAAGTATGCTGTGGTTACTTCCTGGATTCTTGGTGGCTTTTAGGTACTCAAACTGTAAAATAATAATAATAATAATAATAATAATAATAAATTAGCTAATTTACTGAAGTACATTCAGATGTAAGAACATGTTTTCAGAAATGTGGACCATCCACAGGTACGTCACTTCTGTCTAGTAATGTTTGTCCATTTCATTTCGTTCTCTCCCCTTGCTACAGTGACCCTCCGCACTAGTAATACTGACATTTAATATACTTTAATGCTTCAAGAAAGCTAGACTTTTCAAACAACTCCTTTGATATTTACCTTTTATGTAAACATATCAGTGTAATGAGTGTTTGAAAACGCATTAACAATGCCTCAGCAACATTTAAAAAAAGGTCTTAAAATGGAATTCTCTTATACCAAGTGAAAGGACACATGATACTTACCAGCAAAAGGGTCAATGCATGAACTACTGAAAGACTCTGTTTAGCCCAAGACACTGTACATTAATGTACATCTGGAGTTGTGTGACAGTTTATTACCCTGTTATTTATTATAACATTTTTACACATATCTTTAACCAAGTGGCGTAAAGGTGCTTTGTTGTTATAATCCTGTGATTTGAATATTGATGGTGAACCAAAAAAAACAAAAAAAAAACAACCACAGGTGAGAGAGGGAAGGTCACCGATGAAGGGTGTATGAGTAGGGAAAGGCTTTAAACAGTGCAGGAGCTCCATTAGACCAATCAAAGCTAAGCTTTAGTGAAGTTAAGAATTTTTATAAGAAAAGTAGCAACTCATTTTTTGCTGTATGTATCTGCTTTGTACCATTTACATTTCAGTAGGCTCAAGGTAAAAAAGCGAGACATACGACCCCCTGTATTGTGAATGTAAATCTTTACTCTGTTACTGTATATTGATGCTGTAAGGAGGTTGTGTTTTACCGTTTAAAGCTACTAACAGGGAGTTTAGAAATACAGAGCTTTAATCCTTCAGCTGAAAGTGGGAAAGCATTGGAGTACATTTAGACAAGTCACACGTACACATTTTCTTGTTCGTGACTATGGCAGCTGGTCAAATATGGGTAAAGGGTAAAAATCTATGCTACAAGATGGAGAGAAGTAGTTTGTTTTCCTTTTGACAAGACTGTTAATTGTTTTTTTAGCGCAATAGCAGTTTTAAGCAGTCCTGCTGCTGAAAGAGTAAATCGGCTTATTTGGTTAAATTACAGCTAATAATTCTACTTCTCTAGTAGTAAGACTAATTCTCCATTTGGATTTACTTACTGCGTTTGGTAACATCATTTGGAAGTCAGAAAGAAGTAACTGTAGAATAAGGGTGTATAATGTCCTTAGTTGCGTAGATAGATTTTTATTTATATTGTGCCAATACAATCCTTCATCCTCATCGAAGGGCCACTAGCTGGATGCTAGCTACAACTATCAGACATTTGTAATTTAATTTTGTACCACGGCTTCATTTTATAGTCATAGTATTTTGCAGATCTACAAAGTCTGCACTATTTTAGCCTTTTCTTCCATTATAGGAAGACAAGATAAAAAGCAAACATCTTGTGTAAGTGTTTTATTTCTTGAAGTGGCGTTTAAGCCAAACTGCAGCTATAATCTGATGGATTCACTCCACTTTACAGCTATTTATCCAATTATAAATCTGTGGATTTTATTTTTTAAGACTTTGTTCAAATGTATTGCATAGTTTAGTTTGGACCTCTGTAAAAAAAAAATAAATAAAAAAAATAAGATTCATGCCATGCTGATGTAAATATAATCATTTTGTCCTGAAATGTGAAAAAGGATGTATTTTCTTTTAGAAATGCTGTTTGTTGTTTAATCATCGTCAGTGATAAAACATCTTGCTGAACATTTTTTGGACTGTTTTTTTTTTTTTTTTTTTTTAAAAACCCAACATATCCACTGGCACACATCAAATTGTAAATTGTTACAGATGCTCATGATACTACAGATAGAATTTTTTGTACATGGACAAGTTTATTAACTATCAAAACATCTTTAGTAGAGTAAGAGAAGAAAAAAACTGAAAGTTACATATTCAATGAAAGTCTGTTCAAGCTTCAATGTGTCGCTTTAAATGGTCCCTTGAAGAAGACAATTACCTCAAAATACCTTCAGATATTTAAATAGTCCAGATATGGTCATGTGAGTGTAGCCATCATTAGCTCAGCTGCTGCGTGGACTACATCTCAGTGGTGGTGCACAGGATCACAGAGCAATAGCACATGCAGATTTGGCACAATGTGGAAACACAAATTACACAGGCACGGGAAGCTGTGAGTGATGAGAGATCTCACAAATTCAGCGCTTCAGCCACTTTCCTGTCTTCAGGAATACCATTTACCTGCAAGCAAGACACCATTTACGATCAGAAAGTGGATCAGGTAGGACACTAGCACCACTACAACACTAATTATTAGTACTTGCCTCCAGCCTTCGAAATGTTGACAAACTGTAATTATCTCCTTTGGTAGCAGTAAATGAACGAACAGAATGTTAGACAAGGAGATACTGAGACAAACTGCAGTTCATTAGTGTATACACATGGGAGAACCAAAGCACCGCTCAACTACAGACTGATGACAAAGGAAGAACCAACATGTTAGTAAGGTGTTAGGCCACGACAAGACACCAGAACAGCTTCAATGCATCTTAGCACCAAGTCTACAAGTTTCTGGAACTGTACTGAGGCGATGAACACCACCGTTCCAAATAAATAAATAAATAAAATTCCCTCAGTTGTTGATTTGATGATAGCGGTGCACAGTGCTATCGAACATGCCACTACAAACTCTCCCATAGGTGTTGAAGTGGGTTGAGATCTGGTGACTGTGAAAGCCATAACATACGATTTGTATCGTTTTTACACTCAAACCATTCACTGAGGCCTTGTTCTCTGTGGATGGGGTGGAGTCATCCTGGAAGAGACCACTCCCATCAGGACAGAAATGTTTCAGCATAGGAGAACAGATCAGTCAGAAGAACTTCGTATTGATTTGCAGTAACTCTTTGCGCTAAGGGAATAGGCTGACCCAAACCATATGTCCACACAGCATAATAAGAGCTGTTTTTTTCCCTTTCATTTGCCGTCTGATGTCTTATTAAGCAAATATTGCCTCTTTTAATAAATTAAATTCTCCAGAGTGAATGAGTGAATGCTTGGGGCTTTATGCATTCTTGGCATGTTATAACACAAATACATGCACTACTAATATGGCATGAGTGCAGAAAGCCAATTAAAAAAACCTACATAAGACTATTTTAGTGACATTCAGAAGGAATTAATAAGTGATCCAATTAAACAGGTATTCATAACATAACGTATTTCATGTGGTATTACACCTAAAGTCAGAGCTAGAATCATTGGCACCATTTCTGGCAATATTTTTTCAAACAAAAATATTTTAGTAATACTATTTTTCTGCTAAACACTGGCTTTAGATTTGTTGCCACCTCCACAGTTAATATTTGGTGAACAATCTTCAGAAGAAAAAAAACAGAAAATATTCTATATCATTGTATATCAAGACAACATCGTGTATACTATTTATTTTATAATAATTTTCTTTACATGTGCCAATGATTGTGGAGCTGTCTGTCAGTTTTGCTTGTGTGTACAGCTACAATACAGTGAAGTTGATTTATACTTACCTGAAGGCTGCTGCTGTGGTATCTGCATTTGATTTTGAAGATTTCTGTGAACAGAAACGGCTTTACTAAAACTGCAGTATTAATTTAACGAGGAGTCATTCCTTATACTGAGCACTAACTGCACAGACTTCTCTAAGGATTTTGAGGTGGATGCTAAATGTACTTGCTTGTTGACCTGAAAAATTCCAGTGGCTTCTTAACCAAATATGCTCATTTCACTGAGATTTGAATTTGAGCTGGTGTTCTTTTAAGGAAATGGTTGCTCCAAAAGTCACATCCCAAAGGCTTTAACAGGACAACAAGAAAACAACATTTGTTTTAATATATCTGTTTAAAATATACAGAACTCGAATTTGCCACAAATGTGCTACAGTGTGTAGGCTTCTAATCTTATGTCTTACCCTGGACTATTTTACAACTGGTACTCATTCGGTTGTTGTGTGTAGTGATACTCTGCACAGACTCATCATCTCAAAATCACATCTAAATCTGAACTAAATCTAAATCAGCCTCCCTTTTTTGTATCTCTTGATGTCAATAATACACAAAATGAAGCTTATTACCTAGAAACTGCAAAAAGCAGTCCAGAATACTCTAAATCTATACCTACATCCAGATACCTGTAAATGTCCAATGTTAAAAGCGCTACGTAAATAAAATTCCATTATTAATTGAAAACTTTTCCCGTGTTGAAAAACTTAAAGTTACGGCTTTACCTCTGACTGTAACAAAGCTCCGACACTGGAGACTCCTTCCAAAAATGCTAAATTAATGTTTCCCCAAAGAAACCTTCACCATATCAACAATTCCACATTTTTTTTTAATCTGTTTATGTGGAGAGGCTGTGTGAAAGTCATGATTAAAAAAAAATGAAAACATATTAGAATGAGCATAATAAACCTACTGTCAGAGCTGTTTTACAAAACAATCGTGAATTTAACAGCACTGTGGTAACTATATGACTCAGGCAGTACCACAGGGGTGTTTCATTGTTAAAACCGACCACTTTGAATCTGAAAGAGCGGTTTTATGCCTTGTGCCATATCTTAGAAGTGCACACATTTAATTTTGTGACTTTGAAAAGAAAAAAATGTAATGCTCTCTTAACGCCTGCAGTAGGCAGAAGAAGCAGAATGGTCGGAGACAGAAATCACTGTGTGGCACTCACGTCTGGGTTTGCATGAGTGGCATGCTGGTAGTCTCGTAGTTTTCTGGGTGGATCGGCGGCACCACCTCTCCACTCACAGGGTTGAACACAGGCAGCGTGGAGAGAGGCCAGGAGATCTCCCTGTTCTTTGACATGCTGCGCAGCTCCTTTGTTGACTTCTGAATGGAGCTGTGGTGCACCAGCTGGATGCTGGGAAGATTAAGGAGCAAAACAGATCTAAGCAATTTGGGCATGCATACACAGCATATAGTGTATACTCATTATAACCAGAAGGAAAAAGGAAATGCTGAACTGTGTTATGTCACACCACACAACCTACAAAGCACACTGTACACTCTGAGGAACGAGTATTTTGTGTCATCCCAGGTCACGTAATCCGGCAAAAGCTTTATATTCAGCACATCCCACTTTCTCCCAAGTCAGCAGACTATTTCTCACTTCATCTCTTTCAAGCCTAGCTAACGTTGTGATCTGTATTTATTAGCAGGCCAGCAGATTTGAACCTGACTCTAAGCAGCCAGATGACAACATGGCATCTTCATGAATGATGAATGGTAATGTCATGAGGGAGGACACAAGAGCATAAAACGTGGAAAGACAAATAAAAAAAAATAATAATAAAACAAAAAGGGATCACCTAGCTGAAGGACAACAGAGCTAGCGAGAGAGAAAGAAAAACAAAACAAAAAAAAGATAACAGAAAGACACAGGAGAAGAAACACTTACTCTGGTGTTTGCATGTTTCTTTTTCGCCTAGGAACAAAACAAAATGTCTGAATTAAATACTAATATTAATAGTTTAAAGACAACCACACAAAAGTGAATGGGAAGCAGGTTCGGGTGAGGGTCTCTTCACGCCGCAGTACCTCTGGTGATTAGTAGATGTTGGAAGGCACTCAGAACACTGACTGGCCAATGTGATATGGAGGGACAGATGATGTATCCATTGAGGTAATGATATGGTATATGGAACCTTTGTGCTTGTATAAACAACTCAAACAAAATTAACAGACCATGAAACAGGATGTTGGATGAGAATGGTTGAGAATGATGAGAAAGCTGCTTTTTTGTCCTAGTATGCCTAATTAAATTGTAGACTGAATTTAAATACTCACTCCCTAATTAACTTTTATATATGCCCTGTAAATGCAGTACACCAGGTGTAATTATGATTATTTAAACCACTGTAGAGGGACTATTGTAAACCATTCACTGTCCTTTGGTAAACTTAACTTGAATGTGTGTGTGTGTGTTTGTGTCCTTACACTGGGAAGTGAACATAGTGCACTTACACTCCTTCCCGCCGACAGCACATTGAATAGCCCAGTATGATGAAGAGAACCAGGGCAACGGCCGACGGCACAGCCAGTGTGACCAGGAAGTCAGCAAAATAGTCTTTACTTTTCAGTGACTCAGAGGGCGGATTGTAGTCACCGATGTCTGGCAGGACTCCAGTGCCCGGTTCCGGACGGCTGTTGTGCACAGGGATGATTTTAGTAATATCCACCTGAGGCAAAAAGAATGAGCAGAAGAAAGTTGGCAAACAGGACTGAAAATCTTAGGCTGTACTATTACTGCATATTGCAGTGTTGAGAATTAAGAACTTTAGCAGTCAAAATTAATACTTGCCAACAAATACGTTGTCGACTTGATTATATAAGCATGAGGATCAAACAGTTTTACAGATAAAATAGACATTTAAGCCGTATGTCTTCTATTAAGATGCCCTTACCATTTCATACCCGAAATATGGACAAAAAAAGAAAATACAATAAACTGTGCAATATTACCTTTGGCGCATTTAAATTTATTTAACAAGTTGCCACTAATTTTAAAAGGAAATCACCAGTAATTAAAATTCATTTTAGTTCACCAAGGCACCTATTTTCACGACATTCCTTCAAGCTGTGGGTGTTACTATCTACTTTTAGTTTTACTTTTAAGGCAGCCTGCTGGTTCTAGCTAACTGACTACTGTATAAAATAAAAAACATTAGATCACTTCTAACGTGTGCATTTTTATTACCCAATTTGACTCACTCACTCTTGCCTGATATAGCGGAGTCAAAATACACAAATACTGAGAAACACAAAAACACCTACCATTAGTTCTCTTGCCAAACAACTTCACAACTGGC
>CM074967.1:7854039-7864944 GCA_037577455.1 Pangasius macronema | reverse complement strand
TAAAATTCATTTTAGTTCACCAAGGCACCTATTTTCACGACATTCCTTCAAGCTGTGGGTGTTACTATCTACTTTTACTTAATAGTATAGGCAAAACTGCAGTTTGCACTACCAGGTAACAAGTCACTGATGTTGCAACTGCTACTGTTACTGCTCTGGTTGAAGGGAAAATGGTTGCTCACTTGTAATCTAACAGCACACCGCTCAGCGTCAAACCATGTATTGAATTTAGGGGCTTTTTCCTGAAACCAGTGGTAGTAAGGCAGCCTGCTGGTTCTAGCTAACTGACTACTGTATAAAATAAAAAACATTAGATCACTTCTAATGTGTGCATTTTTATTACCCAATTTGACTCACTCACTCTTGCCCGATATAGCAGAGTCAAAATACACAAATACTGAGAAACACAAAAACACCTACCATTAGTTCTCTTGCCAAACAACTTCACAACTGGCTAACGATACAAACTCCACATGGAGGATAACTTGGCTGACTACCATTCACTAGCATCCCAGCAAATTACAGAAAAAAATTAATGACTTTCCTGTCTAGCAAGAAAAAAGCTAAACTCTGAAATCCTTTTCCTCTTTTTAAAGAATTATTTATGAATCTCCAACTTTGTTCTCTCTCCAGTCGGCTGCTCTTGTAAGGTAACAGCTGGCTCAGCCTTGTGCCAATGCTAGAGGGAGGCAGAGAGACACCAGCGACAGATTGGCTCCTGCTACCAGAGGGAGCCAGACAACACGATCTTAATTATAATCAATGGCAATCACCCCCAGGTGTGCCAGAGTCTATTTAAGGAGAGCTCTCCACTCACTTAGTGCTCAGTCTTGAGTCAATTCTGCTGTATGCTGGGGTGCAATAATTTCTGGTAATCTTGGTATTTTTCTTTGACTTCTCTAGCCAACTCTTGAGGTTCCTTAGCTCTAAATGTAAGTACATGTATATATGGTTAAAATATATATATAGATCCCTTAGTTTATCATTGGGCTTTTGGGTTGCTCTGCACATGGGTCCATCCCTGTCTCTGTGGGCTGCTCACCGGGTTGTGTTCTTGCCTTGGATCCCTAGAGACCAGAGTTCAAACCCTGCATGGAGTGACCTAGTTACAGGCTCTCATGTAATTTTGTAGTCTAAAGTCTTTCATACCTGATGTTGGAGTGTAGTGGCATTTTAAATATCTGAGCTGGGGTATGTGCCAGGTTTCCCACCAATTTTCAACCTGACACCTCTGATAATGAACTGACTGTGAATTACTACAGGATTGCCAGGGCTACTCGCAGATATTTTTAGGATCTTTTCTCAGCTGACTTATTTCTCCCTCATTGCAGTTAATACTTTAGAAAATGCCTGCCACTTGTCTACCTGTAGGTGTTTACTGCTAAAATCCACTGAGTGACCTGCAGGCTCAATGTGCACACTACACAAACAAGGGACTAGTTAATTAAATTATGAAACTGAGTTGTTGGATTTAAGTCCACTTGTAATGCACAAACTGGGCATTTTCATTCATATATTAAAATTAAGAACGTCAAAAAATTTTTCAATAAAATCACAAGGACATCCAGATACAGTTGGTGTAAAGCGGGTCCATTATCCTGTAGATGTCTCCATTTAACAAGAGATGATAAAAGAAGGTGCTAAAAGACAAATGCCTCACCAAAGAGATTTTGCACCAGTCGATGTGGAATTGAGCTCTGAACTTCTTGTCACAGCTGATGACTGGCTCCATCTCCTGACTGCAGCGCAGCTGGTTCTGAGGACTCTCCACCTCACGCAGGCACGATGAGAACGGCACGTCTGCTCCCACCATCACGTACACGCTGCGCATATTGAAAGAAAAATTCTACTGAAAATATAATAGGAGGGGGAACGTTTAAATGGTCATTTCACATATTATGAAATTTTTGGCTTAAATTCCTAATTCAAATTTAATGTAGACATTTGGAATATTAGTTCTGATATTTCATTTATACATGAACCTGTATGCTTTCTGAGTAACTATTTAAATAAAAAATAGTTTCCCGAACTGATTGTTTCATGTGATCAAGCATGAACACAGTCAGTGTGATAACCAATGTCATCTGTCATACACACATTCACTCTCTCTAACAAGAAAAGTATCATTTCATTAATAAAGACTCTGTGATGAAGACGTTCTGGGCAAAATGGATATGAAAATGACCCCCTCTGTCCTTGCTTTAATTTTTCTTTTAGTAAGGTTTAATGACAAAATTTAACCTTACATCATATTGCCTGTGATGTTATTCAATATGTAAATTAAGCTTCAGTGTTTGTTTAATCCTTTTGCTTAATTTAGATGTGCTCTAGACATTACTGTGATTACACTGGATATGCTACTGTATATTGTCAGTGATTTTCACAATATTATTGTACTATTTCTTTCTTCCCTTCTATAATTTCTGAACTGCTGATGAGGTATTAATATAACTTTGTCCTGCAGCTGTGTACAGGAAGCTCACCCCTCTTTCAGGTTGTTGATAGGCAGCGGCACGCGTCCACCCCGGTCTAGCGCTGAAGTGATGTTAATGGCATTGAGCCTCTCAGGCTGCCAGACGTTCTTCACAGCACCCAGGAAGTCTCCCAGTACCTCACTGGCTAGCATCTCCTCTACATTCATGTTTTTAATGTAAAACTCGGCCTGATAGGGCAAAGGGAATTCTGACAGAAAGAGACAGAGACACTCAGTTCACTAGATAGCAGAGGGTCATAATGGTTTTAGGGTCAGCTGGTGGAGCAGTGGTAATATGCGAGAGCGACAGAGCAGAAAGTGGGCAGATGGCTGATGACATCGACGTCGGGTTACAGCTGGACACAGACAGCTGCTCAGTCTAAAGACACTATAAACATAAAGCTTTAAATCATGCTGAACCTGAGGGAAATCAACTGCAAGATGTCACAGGCTTTTCCATTCATTCCAGAGAAGATTTAGATTTAGGCAATTGATAGTATCCTGAAATTAATATAGGAGGAAAGATGATCTTAAAGACAAGCATTAAAATGTTGTAAGAAAATCTATGAATCTACTGTGAAAGAATGGGCTTATATAATACATATGTGTTATATAAAAGAAAATGTTATCTATAAATGTGTAAATATAACCATTTGAAGATATACTTGAACGTTTTGCAAATAGGTCACAGTATCAACTATGTATAGTATAAAATATTTTTATAGGATCCCACCTTCTGTACCCATGATGTTAATGACCAAGTTGTGCCTTGCTGTTTCGAAAGTCCGTCTGTTATAGGCAGTAATCTGTAACACATAAGGAGGAAAGTCCAGCTAAGAACAGCTTACGTACAAGGCAAACTGCAGAAGATGCAGAGAAGGAATGACGCATGTTCATTTTTATAATGAACCTATTATATCATGACTAAAATGAAGACACTGAGATTTTTATAAATAAATTATAATAAGTTGCTTTATAATAACTTATTTCTTAGAATCCAACTCCACTGCAGAATAATGTCTATTGTGTCCCTGTTGTCACCTCGATGATGGTTGGTTTGCCCGCGTGCTCCGCGGTGGGGGAGCCGTAAAGGACTCCATCACTGTGTGCAGTTCGCTGGATGTAGCGCAGCCAGCCGGGCCGGTCTGGATAACCCTTCAGGTTGGTATTAAAGGTGATTGGGTCATTGCTGGTATCCCCTGTGAATCAATTCAGGGAAAACGGGTAAGAATCAATCTGCGATCTCCAGGCCAATACTTTATTCTTAAGGCTTGCATATTCATTTTTTTGTAAGACTGAAGTCAGTAAGACAAACCAGACGCAAGTGAATAAAATCCTAGTAAAAAAACTACAAAGTATGCAATACCTAGCTTTGGATAAGGAGGAAATTCCCCTTTAAAGTATTCCCTCTCCAGGACATGGACAAACAGCACTCCAGCTGAAGGGTAGACGTTCCGGTCCGCATGCGAGCGAGAGACGATGGTGACCACTGAGGCACACAGCAAAGGAAAAGAGGGAAGACAGAATAATTGGATCAAAAACAGACATTAAAACTTTCAGAAATTGGTTTGGCTGCAGCTATTGTGAGCCTTGCCTCAGACAATTTCCAATGTACTTTACAAAGTGGGCTATTATACTTGACCTCACTTTATCTTTATGAAATTCAATGTCCGCACTGCAATGACCAAATTTGATACATAATACACTAGTTATTTTACGTAACATGTTATGAAAAAATTCTACTACAACAAATATTTTAACCAAATACTTTAATAATAATCATATAATGCTATTAAGGTTTGTGTGTTCTCCCTACAAGCATCCAAGTGCATTATGTATTTTCCATTTTCTATTTTCATGTATCGCCCTTTCATGAGTATTAAAATAATTAGATGCAGTACCTGGACACTCGTACACCAGACAGATGAGTCTTGAGGAAAGAAATGTCCTTTTTTATTCTTATATGTAGCTTAAAAAGGGTTAAAAAGATGCAAATAGTGCAAATCCAGTTCGTGTCATCAAGGAATCGTTAGGTGCAAGAGAAGCCAAAGGTGCAAACACTCAGTTAAATCTGCACAAGGTTATTATTAATAAACAGCAAACACAAACTGATACTCACACTGTATCCTGTCAACATTTTAGGGTCTAGAAATCACATGCACCCACATCTCAGGATGAGAGTCATTGCTGCTGTGAATGGCCATATGCACAATACAGTTTTACTTCACATTTGGTAAGAATGACGGAATCTCTGCAGCGGCAAACAAAACATGATCCTGCAGCTGTCTGGCACTTAGTAAACCCTGAGAGGAACCAGACTCAAAAGGGAACCCATCCTCTTCTGGGTGACGCCAGGGTCAATGGGGAAAATGTAGGATGGACTGCCAGCCACTAGAGGGCGTTAAACGCAGGTTTCTTGAGTACTCACAGTGACTGCTTATACTTTACAGTACATGATGAAAAATATGGAGTGTAAGACTGGACAGCGAATCTGACCCTATTTCCATTTAGACTGTTGTGCATCTGAAAGGTTTCACCAATTTCTTTCTTTAAATTTAGTTGCTAACTTTTAACTTTCGCCAGATCGCTCAAGGTCAAGTTACAGATCAGCAGCGTTGGGCCACATACGTAATACTGTATGTGAGTTTTTATACTAAATTAATTTGAGAAATCGGTGAATCAGTTTAACTAAAACAATTAGTATATGTTTAATTTTTGACTATATAAAATTATATTGGCCAACATTATTGGTTGGTTTTTCATATCAGTTGGCCCCTACTGCTACAGTCTATTGGTCAGACAGCTTTTTCTTTTTTTTTAACCATGTCATTCAGTTGTCCATCCCAAATACAGCGAGTGAACACTAAGTGCTTTCACTGGGGCAGAAACACAATCAGATGATCAGATAATTGTGCAAGCATGCAAGGCCATGTAAAGGTGATGAACACCTCCCTATTCTAATGGATCAGCCATTGCTGGTTAATGCCAAACCCTTTGCCACAGGCTAATGTGGGAGACAAACACACACACACACACACACACACACACACACACACACACAGTAAAAGTCCTGCCATAGAAATGACTAACTCCAGTTTATAATTTCACGGCTCGACCTTGACCAGGTCTTATATCCATTACATGCCTGAGGAGAACATACACAGTGTATTATGGCCAGAGTCAAGCACGTCCTAGTGAAGTGCCGAGTCAGCTTCACACCAGCTTCTCTTTTCCGGTCAGGAGGGACTCATGAACTTCACTTTTTTTTTTTTTTTTCTTCAGCAGATGGCTTATGGGAATATGCTGAGCATGTTCATATTACTCTATCTGTTCAAAGTACTCTTATCGGGAAGTGAAAGTAGGCGACAGAGCTGCGTCTTTCTGCCATTATTAAACTTCTGCTAGGAGCCATGAATGAATCTGCCATCCACAAGGTGAACCAACGCCTGGAAGTACTCAGGTAGAGCAGAATTTCAATGGCAATAACAACATTTGTGAGAGAATTCTCAAATGTTCAAATCCAAAATCCATAAAGCTGCAGAAAATGATAGTATAAAACTAAGAGTTTAATTGGAGTCAAAATACGTTAATCAAAGTCCTTTAAAAGGCCCTTATGGAATGTATGTTTAAAAACAAAGACTTGGGAAATACTGTTGCGTGAGTTACAGGTTTATTTGTGAAACAGGGAAACAGAAAGCAGTGTTACAATCCACACTGTGTTATAAGTGAGGTTGCCAGGTCCGGGCTACTTCTGAACTGATGTTGCAGGTTCGTTATTATTCATCTGTGTGTTGGGGGTTGGGAGTTTTGCACACCGTAGATTAATTATACTTATATTTTAAGCAAGGAATGAAACACAACAGGATATACTGTTATAAAAATAAACTATAAGGTGGTGTGATGCAGCCTGACGGAGTTGCTGTTGCCACTCCGAAGTTGATTGTTTTAAAAAAAAAACAGTGCTTTATTCCTCTTATACCACAGCAATGTGCCAGTGATTACATTCTTATTTATTAAAGAATGACACATGATTGTATCAGTTTACAGCTATGTTTAATGTCAAACATCCGCAAAACAAGGTACTTCCTGTTACCACATACGTTACAGCAGCTATAAACAGTTATTCTCTAACAGCCTCTCTAGCCTCTAGCTTTTCCTATCTCTGGATGTTAAGACAAAAATAACAGCATGTCATGTGACGGAAATTCCTAAATGAAAAGCCATCTGTCCTGAAGACTTTCCCATGTTGGAAAACTTAGGTACAGCTTTATCTCATACTGTTACACACTCTGACACTGGAGACTCCTTCTGTAAATGTAAAATAAACACATCATTACAGAAAGCTTCACCATAACAAATATGGCGTGTTTTTATTTGTTAAATAGCACAGTCTATATGAAGTTTAGATTATGTGGCGCATCCGCCTTACAAGTCCTGGTGCAATTTATTCCTGTAGAAATAATGACATGTTTGAACGAGTGCGTTAATATAAACCTGTAATATAAACTGCAGCTGTCAGAGCTGCTGCTACTCAATTTACTCAAAATTACTCAACCCTTTCTGACCAATCAGATTTGATAAATCGACAGCGCTGTGGTATAAAACTTGTTCCTGTTTAACTAAATAATTTGTGGGCACCTAAATTTAACAGGCAATGACCCCAGAATAATCACAAAAGCCACAAGAAACACCAAAACAGCTGTAAACTTCTTAGAAGTACTTAACAGTCTCTTCTCATACACCCACCTCCTGATACTGATCTTATCTTCAGCTCTGTATGTTACTGTGGAACTGTATTATGCTTCACCTCAGAAAACTGGCCTAGTCACTCTCATAATTACAGTGGAGTGCAAGCGTTTCCACGTCTCATGGTTTTTGGATGGAAAAAAGGAGAATGTATGTCTATAATAAAATTTATCTACAAAATTCCAGGAAGTCAAAGCTGAGAATACTGCACCAAGACAAGGCAACATGTCAAAAGAACTGAGGGTGAATATTACTAAAAATGATTACCAGAATCCAAATTATACTGAGAAAAATCAATATGAAAGCACATGAAGGCATTTATAGTTATTAGAGAATATTGAGATAACATTCAGAAAAAGTGACGAAAACCTCAGAATTGATGTATTTTCACTATCCGTATCTGAACAGGCACTATCTTAGTATTTCTGACATTTGGATAATGAAAAGTAATCAAACACAAAATGTCTTGCTGGTATGAAGTAAATTCAGTCCTATAAAATAAATTGGTTCTAAGGGTAACGTGGGTTTGTGTAACAGCACTAAACCATTTTAGGGCCTTGATTAAAGAACTGTAATTGTAACATTATTAGCATAACTATACTGTAATATTTATTACAATATGATTTGTAATAATAGTCATGATGTTGGGCGTTAAAGCAGTGTATAGAGTTTGGAATTAGAAATGCTCTTTTTGGTAATAGATTTTAAACCGACTTTGCACGCAGACCTGGCAACCCTGGTTGTAAAGCCAGAATAGCAGTGCACATCATACAGCTGAGATTACGGAACAACACACACACACACACACACACACACACACACACACACACACACACAGATCATCCTCACTCACCGCCCGTATGAAACACAGCCTTCCGTGTAGAGTCGACTAAAGCCTGGATTTGACTATGGCCTTCACAAGCTATGGCGTTTATTGACAAAAGCAGAATGCACAATGAAAAATAAGGGAGAATACACACACACGCACACACACACACACACACACCATTATGCAACAACGTGAAGCTGAACAAATTCAGATCCAACAGAAGCAGCTGTTTTACTCACACCTGGCTACGTGAATGTAAACATCCTTAAATCACAGCACACTATCACACTATCTGTCTAACTGGTGAGCTCGCGCAGATCCGTTAGGCAGTTAGCTAGCTCCTGTTAGCTCGCTAGCCTTCACCATGGATAAATACGGTGCTTGTTTTGCTAACGGGGGCCATTTAAATCACTACATACCTACTAACAGCCACACGAAGACGCTCAGAGGGTCCATGGTTCAGTGGTCTCCGTGCGGGTTTGCGTTACAGGTGTGAGTTTTCGGTGATGATAGCAGGGACTGAGCAGCCATCAGCATCCCTCCCGTTAGCTGAAATTCCTCCCTCCCACCTCCCCGAGCCCGGCGCATTGTGGGAGCACACGAACATCTGGCGCAGCTGCTGGAAAACACACCCCGAGTTCAGACTGAAACCGAACCGAGCGGACAACGCCCAAGAGCCGGGGATACTTACACATCACTTATATCACTTTATACATCACTTTACACACCACTTTATACATGACTTTATACATCACTTTATACACCACTTTATACATGACTTTATACATCACTATACGCCACTATACATGACTTTATACATCACTTTATACACCACTATACGCCACTTTATACACCACTTTATACACCACTATACATCACTTTATACACCACTTTATACATGACTTTATACATCACTATACATCACTTACACATCACTTATACCACTTTATACACCACTTTATACATCACTTTATACACCACTATACATCACTTTATACACCACTTTATACATCACTTTATACACCACTTTATGCATCACTTTATACATCACTATACACCACTTTATACATCACTTATGTATATATAGAGTGATGTATATGTGATGTATATCACTTATATATCACTCTATATCACTTATACTTCACTCTACATCACTTATCACATCCCGCATGGCACCACGCTCCCTCCAGTTCTCTAGCACTGCTCGACTGGTCCCACCATCTGTCAGGGTACAAGGAAGGCATCGAGACTCTTCTCTGTTCTGGCACCAAGGTGGTGGAATGAACCTCCCCTAGATGTCTGAACAGCTGAGTCACTGGCAGTCTTCAAATAACGTCTAAAGACTTACCACTTCATATCCCTATGATGGTCCCTCTGATGGACTTACAATTTCCAAATCCTCTATAAATTTTCAGTGGGATTTAAGTCAGGATGTGTATTGCCTAGTGACGGCTAAGCCATGCAAGACCTTCTTGAGTTATTTTGGCTGTATGTCTGAGATCATTTTCTTATTAAAACATCCATTTTCTCCCCATATTCTTGCCAGACGAGATTAAATTCTTCTCTAATATGTCCCAATACATCACTCCATTCATGTTTCCTTCAGTGGAATGTAATTCCCCACTACCATTTTCAGTGAAGAATCTCCATGGGTATGGTGCTCTTAATCATACTCACGACCTTTCTTTCTCCAAACATGATGAGCTGGATTATTGCCAAAGAGTTGTATTTTTGTTTCAACTGACTAGATTATACTGTTCCAAAAGAGCTCTGATTTGTGTAAATGCTTTTAGATACGCATTTCTGTGCTTCTATTTTAGCAGAAGAGTGGGGAATAGGAATGGAGTTTGACTTTGGTGCAGTTAATGGCTTATTGTTTTCGGTGTAACTGTTGTTCCTGCTGCTTTCAGATTGTCCTTCAACTCTTTTTGTGTGACTTCTGGCTTCTCTCTTACAATTAGTCCTTACAATTAGTCTGACTAGCACGTTGTGATATCTTGCATGGTACGCCTGTCTGGGGACAATTAGTGGTGGTTCCATGAATTTCCACCTGGATATTATCAAACCGATTGTACTGACAGGGACGTGTATATAGTCTTTGCTATGGCTTTGCATTCAAGTGTTGTTTAATAAATATTGTCCATGAGAACTTTAGGAAGCTCCATCACTTTCACCATGATTGCTACTTGTTGCCTGAAATCTTTTATAATAATACCAGATGCAATTTGCACGAGAACTTTTTTTTTTGTTGGTCTTGTAGCATATATCTAGAACATAATTTATGTATATTAAATAACAACCAAAAGTGTGAGAATACTTATTTCCTCTCACTGTATATCAGAAATAATACAATGAAAAGCTATAAGCTTTCTTTCTTTCTTTCCACTACTACTACTACTACTACTACTACTACTACTACTACTAATAATAATAATAATAATAATAATGATAATGTGTTGTAAGCATATTAAAAATAATGCAATAATATAGTAGAAATAACAACAGTCACAGAAAATATAATTATTTACATCTCAGCAAAAACCAACTCTTTATTTAATACACTGAATAATGTGTCTGCACCATAGTGGTATGGTGCTTCAGATGTACTCTTTAATACAGTATGCAATTTTGGAGGAAGCCTTAGTATTGTATATTAAAATAATATTACTATTACTACTATTACTAATACAACTAATAATAATAATAATAATAACTCAACTGAAAGTCACAACAAGAGGGAGGTCTGTTGTATTCAGTGTAAATCTTCTCTAAAGTCCATCAGTTGGGGGGGGGGGGGGGGGGGGGGGGGGGGGGGGGGGGGGGGGGGGGGGGGGGGGGGGGGGGGGGGGGGGGGGGG
>CM074967.1:7824123-7853939 GCA_037577455.1 Pangasius macronema | reverse complement strand
AAAAAATAATAATAATAATTCAACTGAAAGTCACAATAAGGGGGTGGTTTGGTGTTTTTTTTTTCATTTTTTTTTTTATTCCAAACCCCCCCCCCCCCCCCCCCCCCCCCGACCCTTTGCAGTCCTTAAGCTCGAAAGCCGACAATGAGATAAGGTCTTTCAGAATATATTCAAACCCCTGCAGTGAGGCTGAGCAGACAGATGGTCAGGCAAAGTTTTCTTTGTGTGCCATACTGCACAACTGGAATATACATGCATCTAATGTGATACAAGCCTGTATCACACTTCTTACTACAGATATTAAAAAAAAAAAAAAAGCCTTGGGCTCACCAGCTATTTAATTATCCTTTTACAGCCACATTCCATATTTGTTAGATTGACTTTGTTAAGGTCAAATTCATAGTTAACACAGATTTCTGGTGATTGACAAACGCCCTAATCAGATATGGTATTTTAATCATCCATGAGCCAGTTAAATAGGGCTTTTTCCATTTCATTACACACAACTAAGTCATTAAAATATTTATATTTTTAAATGAGCTCTTTCATTGTCTGACTCATTCATTTGACTTCTATAAATCTTTATCTTCATTTAGTGGGACTGCAATTTTTAGTGTTTTTTGTACCTTTGCCTTAAACGCTTATAGGAGTTTATTTATAAAAAATATTGTATATAATTTTTTCTCACTACTTATACACTCTACTTGGCTGCTACCCCAATAACTGCTATAAGTATTAAGTATATATAGTATATCTGCTGAATGCTGTCATAGTATGTTATGTTTGCATTTACAGAAGCTTATTATATTGCTATTCTTTTGCGCTACTGTCATAACTGATTCACTTTCTTACTAGAACTGTGTACTAGTCGGCGCAGCACTGCCTCTTACTGTGCCTGTTGTCCTGTTTTGGTAGTCATTGTACTGTCTTGTGCTGTTTATGTGCACTTTATGTAAAAATGTGTCGTCTCTTGTAGTTCTGTATTGTTTTATGTAGCACCGTGGTCCTGGAGGAACATTGTTTTGTTTCACTGTGTACTAACTAGCTGTATATGACTGAAATGACAATAAAGCCTTTTGACTTAACTTGACTTGACTAGGACCTGTCAGTGGGTCCAGACTTACATTTCTCACTGTTAGAAATACAAACTTCCCCATTAGTTTCATAGTAGTTACTAATAATAGTCTTTAAGACAAGTAAGTGAAAGATAAGCCTAATTTAGGGGGTTAATCAACATAAGACTGTGTAATCTTAAGCAAATCATTGTATGTATAAATCTTTGGATTGTAAAATTGCATACTGTACAGAAGAACTAGAGAAACTGACATATGTGTACGTAGAGAAAGACAAACACACACAAAATTATTTTTAGGTTGCTAAGCAACATCCTTCTATGTTGGTGGGCGTAAGACAGAAATATGCAATACTGTACATTTATGTTCCACATCATGGGTATGTATTCCCATGATGTGGAGATTTTGTGGTAAGAACTATTTTAGAGACATGTCTATTAGAGATATTATTAGCTCCATATTAAACACATTTGCAGCTGATCAGTGCAGTTAAGATGCAATCAACAGATCTCCATCTCTTTCAGGCAAACCTGTTGGAACTCATACTGGCTGCAATCAGAACAGTCTGAGTGTTTTTGGTAGAGTCTCATTAGGGATTTTCCAACAGTGTTTTTCTTGTTTCCTCATTTTCTTTAGATGTCTATCACAAACTTTCTGTTACAGTTCCTATTCACTATTCACTACTATTCTGTCACATGGTAATCAGCCTCACAGGCTTCAGGCAGCTTTTCAGTTCCAGCAGTTCACTGCTTTCAGATTTTTCACCTATAGACCTTACAGGATTAAATGGCCTGACCACTGTAGACAAAGTACTTTTGGGCACTTATAATGGAACTGCTGGTTTATTTTTACTGCTAGCATTTAGATTGAAAGGGTGTCTGATAAAATATGGATATTCTCTTCTATTTGCTATAACGGCTACATTTGTATGAAGACTTGTGAGGGGTAAAATTGTGTTTATAGGGTATTTGCAACAATAAAAGCTGCAGTGGCTATTAGCTTCTTCTTCATCATCTTCTCATTCATTCCTCTTCAGTAAGTACTTGGTAAAACATCTTGGTCAGGGTGGTGGTGGATCCCGAGCCTATCCCAGAAATACTGGGCATGGAGCAGAAATGCACCCTGAATGGGACTCCAAACGATCACGGGGCACCATGTACACACCTTCAAACCTAGGGGCAATTTAGTGTAGCCAATCCACCTACAGGCATGGTACGATGTTGGGAGATTGGAGGAAGAACCTGATTGGAGGAGAATCTGGAAGAAAGCCCATGCGGAGAGGCAAAAACATGCAAAACACCTCACAGACCTAAGTTCAGGATCTAACTAGGGATCCTGAAGCTGTGAGGCGGCAATTCTTTACTACCTTGCCTTATTATTATTATTATTATTATTATTATTATTATTATTATTAGATAATCACATCCATTCACATTGTTTCCGGGCCCTAGGACCTAATTCGCCTATCTAGATATGGCTTTCATTGATTTGTGGGCTTGTGGGATAAGTTAAAGAATCCTCAAGTGTTCTAGATTAAACATTTTTAGGTTTATATATTGTTTTACAAGGCAGCCCTAACCAATCAGACTTCAAATCAGATGTAAATATGGCTTTTACATTGCTGCATGCCAGTATGAGAAAGGTGCTTTAATAATGCTTTGCATTTGAAGTAGGATATTAGCACATTTAATGAGACCCAAACGTACAAAATATAATGTATTTAGTTTATGAACTTGCTCAATTTTTGCGCCATATTATTGTAACATAGCCGTTATGTTGTTTTTTTTCCCTTGCCACACTGCGGTTTGGCGGACACCCCCTCCTCCCCCACCTCCTCCTCCCCCCGCTCCCCCCCTCCCTCCACCGCAAGCCGATTATTGGAACGAACCATTTTCTTGTAAATAGGGTTGTGCACCTGTCACATGGACACTCGCTACGTCAAAAGAAATAGCCAGACAGGAAAGATAGTGATACTGTATGGTTTTCAAGAGTCTTCAAATTCTTTCTATCATGCTAGAAAGCGATGTGTTACTTGATGTAGCGATAAGAAGGGTTGTTTATACTGAAGTCCCCCCCCCTCAGTGGTGAGCGAGAATGTCCGCAACAGCACGTATTCTGCAATGGCGTTGCCTAGTGGTCTGTGTGTGCGTGTGTGTGTGTGTGTGTGTGTAAGAGCCCGGCTCGGGTGTCAAGGCGTTCAACGGTATGCTGAAGGTGTCGATGTCGGTAACGGAATTTAGTGGTCTAAATAAAAAAGATGTTTAAGCATATAGTATTGTGATATAGCGGAAGATCCGTTTTCGCCTGATTTCCTGAAGGAGGAGCTGCTTTGGTGTTGAGTGGTAGAGCATCAGTTTTGAAACGGAACGAGAGATGGAGAGGATGTAAGTCACCCTTTTGTTTTGAACATGCTAACAGCAAGAGCAGAGGAGTTCAGCAGTAGTTCCTTCTGCTTTTCGACTCGTTTTCCTGTTGGTTAAATAGGTGTGTGTTGTTATTTTGTATGGCTCATTTGTATGTATGCAAACGAGCCCAGTGTTTGTTGATGGAAAGGGTGGATGTTGGAGGCAGATGTCAGCGTCACACTGGAGCCTCCAGGACCATTTCTGCCTCTGCCAAAGTGTCGCAGTTTGCTGTCACATACATGTCTTTTGGGGGAGTTTAAAAGTGTAGATCTGATATCACTGATATATCAGCACTCACTGATTTCCTGTTTACCTTCCTTGTCTTCATGATGTGCATTTCTGCATTAAGCTGGTGAGATGTTAATTTTTTTTTCCATTTTGCTTTGCATCAACAGATAATGCATAGTCAGCTTTTGTCCTTTCATTAGTTCATTCATTTTAAACCATATTTAAGATTTCCAAGACTCTTGCTCTGGTGTATTCTTAAGGCTTAAAACCCATTATTATGAAACTTCTTCATAAAGCCTGATGATTGGTAACAGTGAATTGGTGCTGTGTTTGTAACGCTGATATGGATAAGGGCCTGATTTGTTTATAACTCACACAGCACTAAATTATAAAAAAAGAAATTCCCTGTGCGCAGTCTGCTGGCCCTCGTGGCAGAGTAATGGATAGTCTGGGGCGGTGGACAGTCACACAGCTTAAAGATCGGTGTTATTTGGGAAGAAGAGTGTCTCTGTTATGGGTCTATCTTTGTCGTCTGTTATGATATTGAATAATGTGTGATCACAGTTCATTCCACTGAAGATAACTGCAAAGGCCATTTCGTTGCGAGCTCTATTTCATTAGTGTGCACTCAGTGAATTACGCTGCACAGAGTGCTTTTGTGAAAGAAAGTAGCCCTACCCTCACGGAAATGATACAGCAGTGCTATTTGCAAGGAAACATCCAAATGTACAGTATAGTTCAACAACTTCAGTCTAATGTGCTTTCTTTTTTTTAATTCTAGGCTACTGTGATGCTATCCAACAGAATGTGATACTGAATCACAAAACTGATATTTAGTGATGCTACTACACATTTGAAAGGAAATATCTCCTCCGTCGCCAAGGCGAAGATGCTGAAGACGGAGGCTTCGGCAGAGAGGACCACCCTGAGGAGTGCCTCTCCGCACAGGAATGCCTACAGAGCAGAGTTTCAGGCTCTCAAGAAGGCCTTTGACCAGCCGAGACAGGACGGTGAGACCAAGAGCAAAGATCCAGAGCGGATCCGGCAGCCCCGGGGTCGGCAGTATGGTGCACACGTCAGCCGAATCAAGGACATGTTTATGCAGATGGGCACGGAGAACACGGGTTCTGGGAAGCCTCGAGCAAGAGACCAGACGTCGCCACAGAAACTTACCAAGCCGACCAATTTCATTAACCGGGCAGACGGCTCAGTGATCAAACTTCAGCACGGTGAGAGAACTGGCAACTCGAAGTTCTCAGAGACAAGGAAGCTCTTTGAGCAGAGCTCCAGAGATACATCCCAGTCTCCTGTGTACTCATATGGCAGAGATAAGAGGGGTTCTCATGAGCATTTGGATGATTGGAGAGGGGCACGTTCCAACAGGGGCAGCACAGACTCCTTGGACAGTCTTTGCTCACGAACAGAGGCGTCTTCGCCAACAGTCAGCCAGCTTAGTGCTGTGTTTGAGAATTTAGACCATCAAGGCTCAGGCTCCACTTTCCGCAGAGGTTATGGAGGCGGCCGCTCTCTTCATTCACCAGATGGCTCACTGAGACACGGGGACGCCAGTGAGGATGATGGCAGCCTTCGTCAGTCTCCGTCACGAGGTGTGTGCAGGACACGTGTTGGGAGCAAGCACACTCTTCCAGTTTCATCCTCCTCAGAAGATCTCCTCAGTCCCAGTCCTTTGTCTGAGCAGACAACGGCTGTTGAGGAGAATAAGGTCCAGGAGAGGACAGTGGCAGAACATGGGGATGTAGGAACCAGCAAGGCTGTAGATGGATCTAGTGAGCACAAGCAGGGTGAAGATGCTGCTGGAGTTTGCACAAACTCTGCTCAAGTCAATGACACTACAGTGTATGACAAACCACAAACGGATGCATCTGACTCGGTAGACATCAAGGTTCAAAAGGATATAGAGGAGCCTAAAGATGACTCCAGCCGGATAGCAGCTCATCATTTGGAGGAGCCCAATGAGGAATACTGTGGCAATGAGAGAGTTATTTACAATGCTGACGGAGATGCCTGCTACCAGGGCTGGGGAGAGAGCTGCACCGACGTGGAGGATGATTTGTATGGGGATGATGATGTTAGTTATGATCCTGGATCAGAGATCACTGAGATTCCTGGCCTTCCTGAGGAGGAAGACATTCCTCCAAAGCGGAAAATACGATTCAGCACTGCCTCAATAACGGTACGTTCATGCACGACCATGCTACATTGTTTCTTTGGTTTTCCTTAATGCATACACTTGAAGAGCCTGCATTTCATGTGGGAGATATGACAATGCGATATTAATATCACGATACATTAATTTAATAACACTTAATTGCCGTTTTCTGAATATCATGGCTATTGTCCGACTTCAGATCTTTTATGACTCAATTATTACTCACTGTAAGCAGTAACAGATTGTAGATTCAAGTTAGTTTTTGCAACATTTTGTTTAATTTTTCCTTCTTTTCCCTTATTAATTACTATTAAAAAAAACTTTTAAATTGTAAAAGTAAATCTAGACATTTTGAAGAAAGAAATCTGGCCTATTCTTAACTTTAACCTTTGTGACATTGCAGTTGGAGTCATGCAAATTACTAGTGTGAGGTCATGCTGATTTATTTTTTGATTGGCAAAAATAAATACTGTAATGCACTATGAATGTTTTCATATATTTCATATATTATAATATATTTGCTTTATACCGCTGCACTGTTCAATTCTCGTATCTGATTGGTCAGAAGGTGTTGATTACTTTTCTACAACAGCAGCTCTGACAGTGGCTGTAATTCAACTCACAGGTTTATATTAATACACTCATTCACATTAATCTTTCTATAGTAACAACTTCACAACACACAAGCTAAGCCTAACAAATGGATAAAAAAAAAACTCTGGGTATTTAACAAAGAAACCCTATAACCACTGATATGGTGAAGCTTTCTGTATAGAGATGTTTATTGAGAGCACTTTGTAAATGTCAGGTATGTTTTCCGCCAAGGGAAAGTATTCAGGGTGGAGGACTTTATTTAAGAGGCATAAAACACTGCTGCTGCTATTGGAAAATAATCAACTTCCTGATGATAACAGTAACTCTGCTTTGTGTCAGGCCGCATCACACCACCCCATTGTGTTTCGTTCCGTACACATCGCCCACCCTTAGAATGTGTTCCAGGTCTTAATTACGCATAAAGTGTGAATGTATAGGAAGTACAATTTTGGCCTTGGCTGAGCTCTCATCTTGCTTGATCAATGCAGTGTAATTTAGTTAATGAGCATGCGGTGTCTTACACTGGCATTTGGACGGCCATTCATGTCTGTTGGGAGATGTGCACAAAAACAGCTGCTGCCCTCACAGCTCATTTTGGCTCAGCCTCTCGCTGTGTACTTCCATAGTCTCTTGTGTTCATTTCACTGTTATTTGAAATGATTCAAGTCTAATCTCTCAGGAATGGACTGTGTGTGATTTGTGTTGTTCTAATGGGAAGCACAGAGGTTTGTTCGCCCGCCTCTGATTGTGAAATTGCTGGCGTTGAAATTTTCTAGTAACTGCAACAAACAGGAGTGAAATGCTTTTCTTTTTTTTTCTTTTTTTAAATTAGTGTCTGTCTTTAATAGCCTGAAGGATAATTCTAGAAAACCTTAGTAATCAATTTCTATGGTCAATTAAAATCTTATGGACCATTTGCACTTCCCACATCAGATCAATGAACTTTGATTTAGTCATTTAAGGAGAACAGGCCATAAAACTGCAGTTTATGGTTATTCTAGTTACACTATTGATTAGCTATGATATTTCAAGCCTCTCAGACAACATGCACAATTAGCGAGATGCTGTAGAGACAATGAAATAAGAAGAAAAAAAAAAGAAACATTTCTCTGGTCAGGAGTAGTATATTAAAAATATCAAGTGGATGGTGAATCACATAGTCATCATATGTACAAGGATGCCAATACCTGTTGTATCTCCTCTGTTCAATGTGTCATATTCCTAAAGATCTGTAACGCGATGACGTACTATATTACTCTTCACGTGAATTTTTAGATTACCTGCATATATCAATCTTGTACTTTTCTGTAATATTACAGAACATGGAACCAAACTGTGACCTCATTATTATTAAAGGTAAAGACACTTGAAGCTTCTTAATTTGTCATATCATAAAATCATGGATTACAACAATGCGGTCAAGATGGAGATTTTTTATTTTTAATACCATGTCATGTTTTACATTTCATACCCCCCTGATAAATGCTGGGAAATAATGTCTGTGTACAGACAAAAAAGTAAACTGGTACTGCTCTGTTTTAACAGATCTGTTTTGCCCTACCACTGTTCACTATATTTATAGCCCTGAGGCTATTGAAACGCAATTGTCCTCTTATAAATAGAGAGTAAATAGAGAACGTCAGGCCTCTGAAAATTGGCATTGTGTTGCCTGGGTTAACATTTGACCAGGCTGAATTGTTAAATGGCCCTCAGCTTCAGTTCACCAGACAAAGAGTGCTCATTAATCATATGGAATAGTAAACTCTGTCAGGTCACACACTTGTTTTAAATGCTTCAATCACACAATACTCCAGTTGGACTCCTGTAAGTGGTTTGGTAAAGAAAAAAAAATGCTTCTATCAGACTAATTCAGCACATGACAGGCTATTTCTCTTAACAGCAATGCAAAATAATAATAATAAAAAAATCGTTTTGCACATTTCTCCATATTGTACTATTTCCTAGTGCTTTGGAAAGCAGATAAATCATTGCAGCAGTTTTTAATTGGTAATTAATTTGACATTCTTTGGAGAAGGTGTAGTGGAGGCTGTCTCTAGTGGCTGTGACCAGAAACATTTCATTTCACTGAAGAGGACTAGAGCCAAGTGCAGAGAGACTTCAACACATCTATCCTGTTTCTATAATACCACTGGTGCTCATAACTCATTCTCCCTGGTTATCTTTTCATGTGTATTCGGGCAGTTTTCGGCAGTGATGCCTTGTATCGGCTCAGAAGAGCTTCAAGTCTCAGAGCTGCTTGTCCTGAGGCACCCTTATTTATCTGAGTTAGTGACTGTCCTGCTCTCCTCACTGGCCTCTAACCGGCTTCTCTATGGCTTAGTCTTGTAGCTTTTTAATTTACTTTCTAAATAACACGGCTACTGCTGGCTAGCTATATATTATAGGACGGGGATGACTTACAATATTTACTAACACTTTACGTAAGTGCTGCACAAACTCTGCATAACACTACACTGACGCTAGCAACTGGCAAAGCAGCAGACGACTATGCATTTCGTACGTGACACGGAGCTGCAATTTCAGCAACATCAACAGCAGCAGATTTCTCAGTTTTATGCAATTAGGTCTGAGGCTGTAACGTGACAAAACCAAATGCTTGGCTTGAATGATTCGTCTGAATTAATCCTATGGTGCATGTGGTCTGGGGTTTCTTCAGTTCCTCACACTCCCAACTCCCATTTCCATTTGCTGTTTGACTTCTGATTAAATGAGTGTAGCGACATTCGAAAAATAAAGCTCAGAAGCAGGTAGCGGAGATTGTTGGTACCCTTGGTAAGTGTACGTGGCTTGTACAGTTAGCTAATCTGCTAAGCCACTGGACAGTGCATGGCCACAAGCAATAGTATCGGTTACTACACCCCCATAGGAAGCAAACTACAAGTGGCACGAACAAACATTTATAAAGGCTTATTCCAGCAGCCGGCAGCTGTCATAAGGACTGCTTTTGTCAATTTTGATAAGTCTGATGTCAACCAGAATGAAATTGTTGTTGACATTTAGACAGTTTTATGACTTGAACATTATGACAGCTGACTTTATAGCTCATTGCACCTTTGGGTTGTCAAATAGTCAAATAATGGTAATAATGTGACATGTCAAAGCATGTCTTTTCACACTGAAGCTGAGCTATAACTCATTTGTCATGACATATGTCTTCTGTCAACAAAAACTCTTACTTGGCCTGGATGTTATGTCAACTAGACATCCATAGTGATGAAAGTAGTCTATATTATACCTTATGCCTATGGAAATATTCTTTTATAATTGTTTTTATGGGTTTATGTCAGAAAAAGGTTATCATAAAATGCTTATATAGGTGTATAACATTTTTTGTGATGTTTCCCTGAGATAGAGAAGTATTTCTGAAAATCTTTAAGGACTTCAGTATGCTTAAAATCTTAAAAGCAGAAATTTGACTTAAGGGTCAGAGAACATGTACATGGTGCCGTGATTTGGCACTGTTTAACTCTTCACTAAGTATGTGTTATACAGCAGCTTTTCATGAAGAGGCTATGCTACAAAGGCAGTTGTCACGCCATCCTAACGTACGTCAGCACAAACTGTCATAACACAGTCTACTGTCATTCAGATGTTATGTCATCTAGACATCTGAAGTGACGAAAGTACGCTTTATGATGCCTGATGACTATAGGAATAGGCTTTTTAATAAACGTTTACATAGGCTTATGTCAGTAGTCATAAAGTGCTTATATAGATATAATTTGGTCCTATGACTTTAAATAGATTATTACCTTTTTATTTCCAAAGCTTGTGCCTCGTGTCTGAAATGTTTTGATCTGCCGAGTCATTAATGATATGGATTGTTTCTATCAATAAAAAAATAAACATACTTCATTTAAATTTTTTTTTTTACTTCAGTCTTTATGTATTCTTGGTTTGTCAAACTGTATGAACAAATAGATACCTCAATCTTTGAATTTTTTTTTTTTTTTTTTTTTCAAAATATAAATTAAATTCCAAATTTGTAAAGAGGTAGCTTTTTGGCTCAGCACACTGCCTTTGCAGTCGCTCTCTGTTTCATCTAACAACATGATTTTATGGAAAAATTCATTCTCAAAAATATCTTTCTAAAGTCCTTTCCAGATTGGATTAGTTGTACAGGGGCATGTGGGGTAATGCCAGAGTATCTCTGGGATTTTAATCACATCTGAATGAGTCATGTGAATAATTTTTTATGTGCTGTGCATAGACGCGTCTGTAAAGATTATGCTGTATTTTACCTCCTAAAATGAGCAGTAGAAATAACTCCAGGTGATATATATTCCATCCAAATTGACATGTTGGTATAAAAAATCGAAACCAGGTATTGGCCAAGTTTAAAACACAAAACGATAAAATACAGACAATATAGAGAAGCAGCGTTTCCAGGGGTTCCAGCCAAGCACACTACAATAAGCGCTTATAATTAAGGTCAAATGTTGTATTAATATGAGGTGTATGAACTACGCATGGTAATTTCAGTGTGACAACCATGTGTGCATTTTGAAGACACTGCCATCTTTGTGATATATCGCATGCAAATCAGTCATAATTACTAAAAACGTCCTCCAGCAACATCACCTGACATACTTATGTCCATAAATCTTACCCTTCGGCAAGAAGAGCGATTACGGGATTGGCTGTTTCTGTTTTTGTTATATACAAGGACATGCCAAGAGACTTTTAGTAAGAACATTTTTCTGTCATTTTCACCACCAGGCTGTGTTTTGAATGGTTGATTAATGCAGTGATGTAATACTGTGATGACCTGGTCAAAATATCCTGATTATCATGTCATGAAAATGGCAAACCATGATCCCTCTACTGCAGAGGAATGGACGGAGACGAGGGAGAGGACAAGGAACGGGCAGTGCAGTGTTTAGATCTCTTTAGCCAGGGTTTAACACCCTGTTCAGCTCGTCAGCAGCCACATTACTGAGCACATGACTTGTCACACCAGATGAACCTTAGAAAATGAGTCTGTGCTATTCAAACCCTGGCTGCAAATGATCTAATCCTCTATTTCTAGAAGACTGAGGAATGACTAGAGTCTTATGTTATGGTTTTTAGGTTCACTTTTTGTCAGAGTGGATATACAGTATATACGAACAACACTAGCTAACATAAATCATTGTAGCTGGAATTTAGGAAGGTGAATAAATAAGAAATATTCCCGTGATTCCCCTGTTGCGATGCCGGATATCTGTTTAGATGAGGGTGTCGTAGATAACCAGGCATCCCAATCCAACCACCTAGCTTTACCAGTGATATACCACATGAATGAATTGTGTTGTGTGTTAGGGTATGTGTGCTTTTGACCTTCCTTGTGAGTTCTCTTCTGTTTTCTGTGTTCCCTAAACAGCATTTAAAGGCAGTGACAAAATGTTGCATCGGAAAATGCTGGCTCTGGTTGTAACATCTAGATTCCTTAATCAAATTAAGTGGATCTGAAAAACTAGAGAGCAATCGAATGAGTGCTAAAATGACTCAGTAATTACGCACTCTCCTCTCGGCTCCGTCATTATATTACAGAAACCTGTATATGGTTCATTTGTTTATAGCTTTGCATGGCCCCTGAACAGAAATATACACCATATCAAATATAAAACAGCTAGAGTTTTAGACTGGAATCAGAGTTTCAAGTTTGCCCCAGTGTTTTTTTTTTTCCCGTATCTTTTTTGTGTCTTTATCAGCTCATCACAGCATGATGTGTCTTCCTTACAGATTATCTCTAGTTTTTGTGCCATTTATTTCATGCATCATCGTATAAACAAAACAGATGTGTTTCCTGTGTGTTATCACCACAGGTGAAGGATGTGAAGTCAGATCTGAAGCGCTTTATTGGAATTGGTTTTGTTCTCTGAGAGAGTTTCTGTAATGTAAATTTGTCTTGACTTAACACTTCACAAGAGCACTTGAGAAGGCAGCCTTAATTTGATTGAAAAAGTATATGCTGTAGTCTGACTCAGTGAGGCTGCCTTTGTGTCTGCTAATTGTCAGTTTTGGATATAAAATGAAATTAAAAGAGCGTTGTGCATTGAAGGAAATGCACTTATGTTTCTGAAATACTCATAATTTTTTCCTTGCAGATGAAAGGTATCTTGGACTCGCTTTATAGTTCGCCTTCCGTGGGGCATGCTAACATCCTGCTATGAATACTCCATTTTTAGAAGGCTCACGAAATGTACTAGGTCTTCGTGAGTCATGGTTTTGTGCATTTGCAACAGATTTTGTCACTCAGGCTCAGAGGATGAGGCGCATGCATGCAGAGAGACCTTTCAGAATATTTTCCATAGAAAATGTATGAGGGCACGTCCCCCAGCTTTGGATTATGAACTGATCTCTGGTCCTATAATTTGATGGAAATGTTAATCATAGCATGGCATAACAGTGATCACAATAATGATTTTATAGAGAAAGGCTTTCATTTTAAAAAGTGTAGAATGTTTCCCTTCAGTGAAATATTGGTTAACTGCTGTATATATACATATGATCACTAGAATAAATGTGCATTTTCTTCGTTTAAAGGCTTAACTGTATTAAGGGTTATATTTAGATGCCAAAACTGATAAACAAGGATCATGGGAAGGTTAAAGTCTTTCCACCCAAATGCAAGTTTTATTGTGTAATTAAGCTCTTGGGAGAGAAACGGATTATTGAAAACTTGTTTTAATTGTTTTATCCATCTTCAGTAAGCTGGTCAGAGTCATGGTGGATCTGTGCCAGTCCCAGGAACACTGGGTGTAAAGTGGGAATACACCCTGGATGAGACGCCAGTCCATTGCAGGCACACACTTTCATACCTGTGGTAGGCTTGTCAGACTGTATGCAGTATAAAGTCTAGGCCCCTGACTATCTCATAGCACTGGAAGGGTAGGCTTCAGCCAGCGTGTGTGAGCAGGGTATGCAGTGCTGACTCTGAGCAAAAGAAGGGGGCGTGTCCAGACACTGGAGTGTCGTGCACTTTACGTTATTACAGCAAAAAAAAAAGTCTGCTGTAGTTGCTAGCCGCTAGCATTAGCATTTAGATTACTTACCCATTAACAAGGTCAGTAATGCTTGCAAAACTGAAGTCAGGGTTGTAAAATAAACCTAACGAGTTATTACCTGTAACTATGAAATTGGAGTAAATCGTATGAACTACGCAGGCATGTGCTCTGTGCTGAGAGAAGTCGCGTGGAAGGCTAGCAATGACGAGGGAAACTAAGATGCATCAGTAATGCATTTTCAGACAGTTTTCAATTGACCAACCTGATAACCATCGGATTGGTGGAATATATCACCAAATCCTGATACTATCCCCAGTCGCCTCAAGCCTGACCTGTGGGAAATTTAGTGTAGCTAATTCACCTACGTGCATGTTTGGGAGGTGAGAGGAAACCCACATGGACATGTGGAGAACATGCAGTAATCCACACAGACACTAATCTGAGTTCAGGATAGAACCAGTCACCCTGGAGCTGTGAGATGGCAGCAGTACCCTCTCCGGCCCCATGCCACCCAATCACATTTCAGTTACGGCAGTTTTAAGAACTCCATATAATAACATGTAAATGAAACGATTTTGTGCCACATTGTTGGCACCTCATGAATACTAAATAAACCCCTACATATAACATGCATTCAGATCTACCGTTATTACAATTTGACAGTAACGGTCTAAGCAATACAGGCAGTCATTGCCTATTCCTACCGTGTAGCTAGTTTCATTTAAAAAAGACCTTTACTTGAAGAATTCAGGAGGACATCCTGCAAAAGTATGCGTTTTGCATAAATCTTTATTGATTGCCATAACAACAGCCCTTGGACTTCTGTTATGAGTTCCAGGTAAATGGTTTTTCTATTACACATGAGTACAGAGGAAATTACCCATATGCTAGGGTAACTAGGTTGAAAAATACAGGAGTACTCTTTTAATAATGATGTACAGGATTTGAAAGGAAGCAAAAGTGAACAGAACAATTTTCTCAGGAATTGCAGATCGGTTTTATTTTTCCCTAAGCAAAGTCCAGGCTTGTAAGAAAGGGTTTTTAATATTTCCAGGGAGGAAGAACCTGAATAGCTTTTACATTATAATTGATTTTTAGTAAACTTAGGAGGAAATTTCCCTTAATAATTCCATTACGTTCCAATTGCATTAAATTTTCACGTTGTAATCCTGTAGCAAAGGTTTGCTTTTCTTACTATACATTACACCCGACCCCACGTGGAGTTGAATTCTTACCAATTTGTGAAACAGAAGATACCTCTGTGGTTCGTCTGGGCAGGAATGATCCTGGCTGGCTGTGTCAGGAGCGAGTGCTCCCACTTCTACCTCGAGTTCAGGCTTTTTCAGAGAGACAGGCATTGTTTTCACTCTGCTGTGAGTACAGATAAAAAAAAAACAAGACTCTGTTCAGGCTTGACACACTGTCCTGCATTGTTATTCGACCCTATGGCTATATGAGCAGGCTGTACACTCAGTTGTACTGAGCTCAGTTTACACTATGTGATACAAGAATAATTCCCAGTCAGCATTCAAAGCTCCCTCTGTGTTCCAAATTAAATAAAGCATAGGCTTCATATTCTTTAGAGAAATAGTAGAGAGCCATTTTTAAATAGCTGTATAAGCACCATGTCCAGAGGGAAGATTGTTGCAGTTCATCTTGACAGAAGGAAGAACTTTCTATACTGCACTTAAGCTAATCTAATACTTTCGTTGTGCTTTTGTTATGGTAAATCCCACCTTCATAATGCCAGTCTGTTTCAGAAATTAATATACAGTATATCCAGAGACTGCAGACTGCAGGAAGCAGTTGTTTGTCATTTTCAGAGTTTCTTGTTTAAGTCTGCGCCCGGGGAGTCTCTCTCTCTCTCTGTGTTAGTGAAATGTTTGTAAAGGCGCTCAGTGGTACTGCCTCAAGCCCAAGATTAAAGAGTGGCAGAAAGTGTATTCCTGGGGAAATAAGTTGCAGTTAGAATTAGCAGTTTGCTACCAGGGGAAGAAGATAAATATATTTGAGTTTCCCACGCCAGGCTAAACTGAAGGATTGGGTCTGTATGCAGAATATGGACCTCCCTGATATTAATATAATCATATATTAATATTTATGCCTGCCATGGGAAGTTGCTTTTTGTAGAAGATTTCCAGAGTCACAGCTCCAGAGGTGCTCAAGGCCTGCACTACTCAGGATTTGATGAGTGTGTTTTCTTTGCAATCAATCAGTCAGTCAGACATTCAGTCAGACATTCAGTCAGTCAGTCAGTCAGTCAGTCAGTCAGTCAAGCAAGCAAGCAATTAAGCAATTAAGCAGTTAAGGTTAAATGTATACCTGCTGGATATATGATTTGGGAGCTTTGCCCACTTTGATGTGAAAACTGCTTTTTGTTGCATCACTTAATCTGACTGTAACATATCTGTAGAGGCAGGACACAAGTGTGTACGCTTAACATAGTATTTATTTTGGGAAATCCAAGAATCACTGGGGGACAGTACATATGTAGGTACATATATCCAAATAATAATCCATATTCAGAAACAATAATACAAGTGAGAGTTGGAAAACTGGAAACAATAGACAGGGAGCCAACTCTCATAACTGCTTGATACACTTGGCAAGACTTCGCAAAAAGGAATGGGGACAACAGGGTGTAAATAGCTAACTAATAACTAATTAAAGGCTGAACACAGAACAGGGGCACACATTAGAGAAACAAACCAAGAGAGGGTCAAGAACAGGACTGGAACCAACACAAAGGCAGATTCCAAACCATTTCCGACAAAAATAGGATGACTATAAAGTAGTATGGGAATATATGGTTTGGAATGCGGCCCAAGCATTTGTACCTTGGAAGATGTAATTATCTCCTACCATTATCATAATTTCTCCAGTATTACACAAGTATTGTAAGAATGATAATAAAAAAAACTTTATTGTGTGCAACAGTGTGTCACAGTTATCAAGTACTGGGTGACTAAGCAACCCCTCTGTCTTGTGACAAGAGATTGTCTTTTACTCGGTTTGCTAATATTGCCTGGTTAACTTGCTACCATTGGCTGTTTGTGTTTTATTGTGATCCAACAGTTCTGTGTGTGTCAGTGCCACGGTATAATGTTGTTCAGTTTACAAACACACAATACACCACACAGCCAGCAAGACCTTGTTGAAAGGCTTTTTTATGTTATGTCTGTGGCTCTATGAAATTTGGGGGAGGGTCTTTGGTCATACTTATTTTGTGCATGACGACGTCGGACATATCTAAGCTGATCTATGTGTTTGAAAACTCTCGCCAGTTCGAACTCTACAGCTCTGAATGTACTGTGAATTATAGTCTGAGCAGCTCAGGAACACCATTAGTATTTCTTCTCTCCCCTAAATCAATGATTTTTTAAAAAAAACTTTAACAAAAGATCCAGTGCATTGTAGCTTTAAATCTGGTTAAGGTGAGACTGAATATTAGCACCATAGCTGTTGAGTAAACAGGCTTGTGGTTTCCAATCAGTGTGCTTGTGTGCTTCAGCCAGATCCTGTACAGAGCGAGGATACAGACTAATACTAACTTGAAAACCAAGACTAAAACACTGAGAGGTGTGACAGATGTAAGACACAACAAGACAAAAAAGGATAAGAAATTAATACGGTATTATACCATTACAAATACCATTAGAGATAATAGTGGCAAAGTATTAGCAATATAAATAGTAATAACATAACAATCTACAACACCATCATTTGGTTTTTCTCTGTGTGTAACTTGTCGTTTAAAAAAAACACTATTTCAGGCCATGTCTCATGTCAGGGCAGTAATTCGCTATAGATCAGTAGACCTTTTAAGATGATGTCATATTCATCTGGCGTGAGTCAGCATTGTATGGCCAAGAGGAAGTGCTTAAGAATGTTAATATGCCAAGTGGTTAGTGCAGATGCAGTGCAAATGTCTTGCTAAAGCAGGGTGTTTGGGTGTCCGCCATGGAGGTTTGGAGGAGTGTGAGGTGACACAGAAGGAGCCCAGTTTAATGTGATCAGTGATGGTTGGCCAAACTGAGGTGTCCTTCAGTGTTGGACATCAATACAGATGCACTTGCTGCCCTCCACCCCGCCCAGCTCTTTCCTCTCTTCTGTTTCTTTCATCATTCCTGCCTTGCTGTCTCTCGTTTCCCTCTCCCTCCTCCCAGTTAATCTTTGGCCTGGGCCCCAGCAATGTGGTCAAAAGGCGCCCTGGCTCAGCGCTGCGTTAGATGAATACTAATGGAGGAGAGCAGAACAGCGCTGAGTACTGGGACAGGCAAGAGGAGGAGTGAAAGGAGAGAGGCATAATGAAGAGAGTGGGAGTGAAGAGATGGATGGTGATACTGCTACTGTATGACTTGCCCATGCAGTTTAGGGAGGATCTTTCTTGGAATAGAGGAAGAGAGAGAGAGATGGCCAAAGGCAACCGACAATATGAGATGCTCACATAACAGTTTCACACAGCATAAAATCAAATATGCAGATCAGCCATCCTGTACCCTCCAGATGGAATTAATAAAGATCGCTCGCTTTTCTAAGACCTGTATTCAGAGTTGGCGAATTAAGTTCAAAAGATATGTCAATACTTTCATATTAGTCCAGTTACCTGTATTCAGTTTCTGTCTCAAAGGTTGCCAAATATTTCGTGAGTAGAGTTGTCGGAGAAGGGGTTTTACAATAGCATATAGATCACTGCATTTAAAACCAAGCACTTTAAGCCCAAACAATTTCACTTTTTACTTTGCTGTCAAATGCAATATGAGATAATATAAAGTAAGAGAAATACACAAATGAGAAGAGGGCAAAACATCAAGAACACCTAATAGGGCAAACATTAATAACACGTAACAGGAGTTTAATATATTGCAAATATATTCCGATCATTTTAATTTTATCCATTTAAAATGCGGTCATCTAAATGAGCAATGTCTCCAATTAAGATGCCATCTCCTTCGAGCTCTTTGTGACCTCTACAGGAAGAATAAGATTAATTCATTGATAATGTCATATTTACATATTTAATATTGCCCTTGATTGGCATTCAATATATTTTTACAGCCCAAGACATGCACTTCAGGGTGAAATATTCCAGCTACAACAAATTGTTAGACAGTTTGTTTTTTCTAGAAAAAAAACGAAAAATGATCATAATTGTGAGTTCTCACTGACTACACATTACGTAAAGGAGTCTTCCTCGAGTCAGTGCCAGGTAAAATTCAGCAGTTGCTATAATCCACATTGCCTTACAGGTCTAAGTGATTTTTGTAGCGCCTCTGTTGCATCAATATGAAAAGTGGAAAGGTTTGTAAAGGGCTCAGCTAGGAAAGAGTGCTTCCACAAACACTCTGCTTCTATATAGAACCTTTAAGAGGTCACTCAGAAGGGTCAAAGAATCTTTAGTGTGCTAGAAGGATGCAACTCATATTGAGACTAAAAAAAAAAAAAAGTCACACAAGCCGAAGGCTTTTACTTTCATACGGGTGTGAGTGAGCGGTCAGATATGAAGCTTGCTGGACAAGCAAAGCCCATGAACGTGTGGTGCTGTGTGAGGCATGTACATCATAGCTTCATTCATCCTATGCACCTGCCTGGTCAGAGTCATGATGGTTTAAATTAGCCTACTAGTTTGTTTATGTTGTGGGAATTCCCAGTGTTTTACTGTGTTTCCTGGGGCGTAGTGGTATGGTTCATTAAAAAAGAAACTGAGAAAAAAACCCTTCCAGTTTAGATCCCACCCACTTTGGGTTTAAATTCTAGCAGATACAGATGGTGACATTGTGTTACAGCCATAGTACGGTAGATAGAAACTTGAAAAACACAAATGTTCGTCTGTGCCACTTTGAAATGTTTGAACCGATGTGATCTAGGACCATAATGGTCATTAAATATTCAGGCATCCCACAGAATAGCTCACACTTCATATCGGTGCCCATTATGTCTCTGGCAGACTGGTGAGCCTCCATACAGATGCTACGTCTGGCAGCCAGACAACAGTGAGGCAGAATGCCATTTTTAGTTGGACGTGGGCATTGTGGGTGTAGCCAAGCCCAGCAGAGAACAGGGAAATTTACTTAATAGTGTGTGGAATGTTCTGGTACTCCTCCACTGACAGGAGAGCCTGTCGACTCAGCGAATGCAAGAATCGCATTTGACCACGCCATTGGAGCAGTGTTTCCTCATGGGAGCACTGCTTCATGATTCCTCATCTCCGTATCTCACACACACCTACACACATGCTCTTTTTCTCACTCTATCTGTCTTGTTCTTTTTTCACACTTGTGCCTTCTCTCTTTTTCTCACTCTCACTGTATTTCAAAGCTCCTTGGCATGCTATAGGACACGTGAACCCTGCATCATCCTCCATCTGTCCTGATTTCGAAAGCATTTTTTTTTTTTGACAGAAAGGTGAAAAGCTGTATTGTCATATACAGGAAACAATTTTTTTGCTTCAGGATTAGGGACACTGATAGCTGTTCACTGTCGTCATCCATGTGTCTGCCTTCCTACAAATATCGGTACAGCCTGTTTCAGCTCCTTCCATACTCGGAGAGAGACTGAAGCAAATGAATGGGCTTATACACGCTGGAACAGCTCCTATATTGTTCTGCAAGGTGGCTGCTCAATAATGCATGCTGCTTGATCAGGCTGCATTATTGATGATGGGAAATTCACAGTGACGACGCCTCTTCTCATATCACCCATTTGCAAAGCCGCTCCTTCAATCCTTGCTCCAATTTCTTCCATTTTGAGTGCTTTCGCATCATCCATTTTTAGAACACGTCCTGCATAGGATGATTTACTTTTCTAATGAACGTACGTCGCATGTCGCAGGCTAATTTGTTTTCTTCACGGACAAGGTATCGGGGACACTATATCAGTTTGTCAGTTTAAATGAAGCTGGTGATTCTGGTGATAGTGACAGCTTGTCATGGTTGGCAGTTGCCTTGAAGTGAATGTGCAACACTAAGAGCTCAACCATCACCAGCAGATGTGTCCATATTTGTTAGGGTCGGCAACCTGTGGACCTCAGGATGCAATTGTAAATTGATTTGATGATGGATCTCAAATTTTGATTTCTTTATTTATATATTGTTCCAGTGTGACCATTAGCTGTTTTTAAATATAACATCGTTGTCATCCATCATGAGGCTTATTCACATCCGGGTGATGTGACATGGTATTCGTAAAATGCACGCAAATGAGGCACGACACAGGTGCGGGTGCTTGGGTTGTCTTTTAGTTAGGGTCAACCAAGAAACATCACAAAAGTCCACGCTGTGGGTCAATATACAGTTAAGCAGTAACACACTAGAATTTATCATGAACATAATCAGAAGAACTGGTGAGAACCAAAATCATGAAATGTGGCACTAGGGAAACACTGCTCAGACTTAAAGACATAAATGCATAAGACTAAATGACAAGACTTAGAAACACCAAGTTATAAATCGACAAACTAATAAATAAGCTAACACGGAACAGGTGAACACATTCAGGGAAGTATGCAAAGACAGGACAGGTGGACGGAGACAGGACCAAAACGAAAACATAAGCACTGTCTCCGTGGGATCCTCTACAGGAAGGAGGAACCCGTCACTCTTACTATATGTTACATCAGTACTTTTCTTACAATTATAGATTCCTTATACTGATACCAATCTACTGTAGTATTATAGTAGTAACTCCAGCTTCAAATGGATGCTAAATCAACTGTTTAAATTCATCTCTTGTTCCCGATTAAATACATTTATTCTCAGTAAATACTGAATATAAATAAGCTTTTTCATAATGTCCCAGAAATATGTTGGCAAGCAGAGCTAAGTATTGTGATCTGCACTGCCAGGCAAAAGTATCTAAACAACCTATATTTTTACACTTTTGTTTAATTGACTTTATTTTAAATACTCTAAAATGTGAAGCTCAAGGAAACCAAGGAATAGGCACAATAACTTTTTATTAAAAGTTAAATTATAAATTATAAATAAATGTTTATTGAATTATGAAATATTGGAAGTGGCTATATTTTATTTAAACGAAGTGGTTCGATTAAATTAATTAGACACTTTAGGCACACCACATATTTATGTCTTACAGTTAATAATTTTTGCTGTCTATGAGTCATTAATAAAGCACTCATTTAGAGTCCCATTAGGATCTAAGAGTGAGCAGCTATTAAGTTTCACAAAGATTTAGCTGCACTTAGTTCCTTTTATAATTGCCATTTTGTATCGGTTTTGAATAATGTTAAGTATCATGAGATCATTTTGACCATATTATCTGCTCTAGGCTTTAGTGTTTGCTTTTAATCATAAATGTTTGATACTGTTGCCACTTTTCAATAAAAAGTTTATGCATGAGCCTATATAAAAATCTGATTATGACACTGAAGCAGAATTTATGTTAATTTTGTGTAGTTTTTCCCCCCAAGTCATCCCATACAGTACATTCATATATACAGTACTGTATAAAAGTCTTTTTTTTTTTTTTTTTGCATAAATTTAGTTTTAAGTGTTTATTTAATTTCTGTTGCACAGAAGAGTACGTATTATATGTCCAAGGATTAATGTGTAACACATCACCGAGTGCTGATCTGGACATAATTGTCTGCCAAAGTCTGCAGAAAATAAATAAGGTGGATTCTTTAAAATGTTAGACTACTGCACAATTCCTAATAAAACTGCACAGCAGCGTACCGTAGAGAATTGATGCAGGTTTAAAGGGAAAGGGTAGCATTGATTTCAAGTAGTTTTTACTGTTTTTATATCTATAACCGTTTTTTATTTCATTTTATTAAAGGCATCATTGTGTTCTGAACCTACAGTGAAAGACAAGAGCAATACATACATACCCAAATGCAGTTTTAATTATAATAACAAGTTCAGGATGTTACAGTAAAAACGCAGTACCCTAGCCAACTTCAGTTTTATTTTAATGTAAAAAGCTCATTTCTGTTAGGATGTGTTCATTAATGGCCACCAGCCATAGTTAAACCTTTACCAGTTGCGCCAAGTTTCAGTAGGTTCTTTAGGTCATAAACCTTTTCCTTTATGGGTAATTGGATGGCCTTTATACTGAAATATACATAAACAGGAGGGATCATAAGATGAAATACAAATAGGCTATGTTTATATCCGCCAGCATAGACAGCTCTTTACTTAGCTAGTGCAATATGTGATTAGCTAGATCAAACTGAGATTATTGGCAAGGTCGTTTAAATTGAAAATGTTACTACTGTGTTATATTTGTTACAGTGTTCAGCATAATAAAATGCAGATTAATTTTGTGGTTCGTAGCCACCTTGTTATTTTTTTGTGGCTATGGTTTGTTATATTTGCTTCAAAAGAGCAGAACAGCATAAGTATAAGTAAATACAAAAGTTTGATAATTTAAGTCATGACTATAATAATTTAAGTTGATAATTTAAGTCATTTTTCGGTGGTTAAAAATACCATGGCAAGCACTGACCTTGCTGGATGGAAATACACTGAGAAAGATGGCTGCTATCCATTTCTCTGCATCATGAGCATGGTTGTAGTATTTCTGGTTTATGTCAAAGCATGTTTCTGATTGGGTGGTGATGGTGAAAACAGAGTTTGTGCACTACTTTTTTAACTTTATGCACTCATAATTATGATGTACCTTAAAATATGGTTTCGGGCCCCGTTTACACTCTGACTCAGCTGGATCAGCTGGTGCAACTTGCTGCAGGTGAGCAAGAAGCTGGCAGCCTCTGCTGTGGCATGAGGGCGAGGTCAGTGTGAGATGCCATGGGTGGGTGAGGTTTCTCTGCATGACGGATCCTTCACACTCCACTGCTCAGCACCATCACTTACCCTGACAGGATGGGAAGTGACTGCGTTTCAGATGCTGACTTTTGCTATGGGGCCAATTCAGTGAACAAATCAACAGTGACAACATTTTCCGCTTCCCCAAGTCAGTCCAGTGCTCATAATTCCTTTTTACCACCAGTCATTTTTAGTGTCGAACATTTAAAGTGGACCATTGCTCGCCGGAACTGAAGACATAGTATGATCGTTTTATGAGCCACTCCATAGATCTTAAAACAGCAGTACCTGCAACCCCTCAGTGATTTACTGCACCACACACGCCACACTTCTGGAGGCTGGAATAAAGACAGTCATGGTTGTGCTTTTAACTGACCTCAGTGGTGAGATAACGGTTGTTTTTCTGTCCAGGTTTTTAATACCTATTCAAACGAGGATTACGATCGCAGGAACGAGGAGGTGGATCCAGTGGCGTCCTCAGCAGAGTATGAACTGGAGAAGAGAGTGGAGAAACTGGAACTTTTCCCAGTGGAGCTGGAAAAGGGTGATTTTTTTTTTTTTCCTGCAACACCGTACTGATGATTTACTGATAGAGTTAACATAGGTGGGGTTATGTTTAAATGATACATATTAAAATATTTATAAATCGTTGAAATCCCAGTCAGGGCATTCTAGAGAATGCTACTGGGTAATGTACATAAGGCACATCATTACTCTGTTGTTGTATGAAGGCCACTGTGGGTGCTGGACTTACTTTTCGTCCTAGAAGTCTCAAATGAACTATTTACACAGTGTATGCATATGATGCATTTAAGCATATTTGCCCTCCTTTACATTTATTTATTTATTTACTTATTTATTTCATATTTTCTAAAACTTCAGCAACAAAACACTCATAATAAAATTAAATAATGAAGTATTTATATGAATTATTTGTCCTCAATTTTCTTTTTTTTTCTTCCTAGGTGCCTTCTGTGTGTGTGTGTGTGTGTGTGTGTGTGTGTGTGTGTGTGTGTAAAACAGTTTGCCTTTCATTCTTATTATGCCATTGATGTGACCTCATGATATCATTCATTGCTCTATTGATTGATATTAGATTTTAGCCTCTCATCAAATATCACACCCAGCCACCACTGCTACATGATGATGTCTGTGAATGCTCATTGCGTGTGTTTTATTTAATTTATTTCCTTTTTTCCTGTTCAGATGAGGATGGTCTGGGGATCAGCATTATTGGCATGGGAGTAGGTGCAGACGCAGGCTTGGAGAAGCTGGGCATCTTTGTTAAGACTGTTATTGAAGGTGGAGCAGCAGAGAGAGATGGAAGGTAAGGACTTTGGAAAGACAAAGAGATGGATGGTATAAAGAGCCTAGAGAGAAGTGGGGGATAAGTACGGATTCATAACCTCTGATCTGCACCACTGCACTCTTTCCCAGACATTTTCCTCAGCTTGCTGAGATTAGAAGAAAGGCTTTATGTGCAGAGCACGTAGAGAGAAAGGGAGGGCAGGCCATCTTGTAGCAGGTTACTTGCTTAGCCTGTGTAACTTTAACTGCCACCAACAGGATTAAAGCAGAGCTAAGGAGCTTGCTACGTGAGAATATTAACGCTATTGGGATCAAGTCCAACCACATGAGAACATGCGTGGTGTTAGTGTTGTGGGGACCTGGGAGACATCACCGTGCCAGATTATTCCAGAAAAAAGACACAAGTAGTACCTTTCTGTCTCTTGTTGCCTACAGTAGCTTGCTGAAATATGAGTGAAGATGCTTTCGGGAGAAGATTAGTGTGCGACTGGAAAGATTGTCCTCAGGCCTACGACTGTAGGAGGCCTGAATGTAATTTCCTCCACCCTTTATTTAGTCTCTGTCTGGCACTGTGCTGGTTTACTAGTGCAACTTTGGGCAAGATCTGCTGAGGTCTTGTTTGAGTTATCTGTAATTCCCACTCTTTCTCACAGAGCTGATGATAACTAGCTCGACATTAAGGCAAGGCTGAAGGTCGAGCTGTGTTTATGCCGCACTCATAAGGAACACATTAAGATTCTGTCTTGCAAGCACTCTGCCACCTGCCTGTCTATATAACAGAGTGGAGTTGCCAGCAGTTTTGTATTCAGAAGGGGCCAGTGGATCGAGTCACTAGTTTATCAAACAGCACAGACGAACAAAAGCAAAGCAGTTAAACAGAAACAGAAGAGTTTATATAAAATGTTTGTGGCAGTGACGAGGCTTAATTTTCATCTATTTACAGTGAGATTGTCATCCTGTCCTAACACCTCCATGCTATAATTGTAAAGTCATGTCAAAAGAAAATACTGTACGATTTACTATTTCACTATTACTATTGACTCTGCCTTTTGAGTCCTTGGATTGTTCTCTGTGGTTACGTCTCTGACAGCTACAGTACTGTGCAAAAGTTTAGGCACATGCAAAGATATGTTGTAAAATATTTATACATAAGAAATACTGTAAAGAGCACTAAACAGTAATAAACTAAACAAAGTCAATATTTGGTGTGACAACCCTGTGCTTTAAAAAAAAAAATCAGTATTCTCAGGTAGAATTTGTGCAGGTTTATAAGGAAATGAGCTGGTAGTGTTTACTGAACATCTTGCAGAATTTGCCACTGTTCTTCTGGAGACTGTCTGACTCATTTTTCTTTTTTCTTTTTTAAAATTTTTTTTTTTGGCAGGCAAAACCCATCAGCCTTCTATTTTTTTTTGTCTGAAAAGTGTTCTGTTATGCAATATATTGCATTCTGTACTGTCATACATTTTTCTATAACATTATTTTTGTTGGAAAAGTAGTGTGGAACTATAAAATGTTTTGTACTGACTCAATACCACAGAAGTCATAAGATAAACATCTATAACAAAATTTGTATAAAAATAGGGTGCCTAAGACTTTTGCACAGTGCTATACAAGGATGGATTCATGTCCAAAAATCATCATCATCATCATCATCATCATCATTATCTGTTCTCTCATAAAGTTCTCCAGCCTGAGATTTTGGTACATTTTATTTAGTGTGAAAGTTTTTTTTTGTTTTGTTTTGTTTTGTGTATCACTTGTTATAAAGTTATAAAGCATATACCAAGTTTATGCACTTGCATCTTACACATAACCGCAAGTTACATTCATATTCAATAATTCAGTTTTCAGATATTCAACCAGTCAAATTTAGGTTGTTCAAATTTCATGGAATTTAAATTTCATTTCAATTAAAATCTTTTTGTCTCTTTATTGCTTCCATATGTGTACAAGAGAAGGGATGTATAAAATTGTACAAATGGAACAAACCTGTGATGATAACAGTGGATACAGACTTGAATATTTGGGCCAAGTATATAAACATGTGTTTGAACCTCCTCTCCTGCCGTCCTGTTCTCCAGGATTAAGGTGAATGATCAGATTGTGGAAGTTGATGGCACCAGTCTTGTGGGTGTGACGCAGAGCTTCGCTGCCTCTGTGTTGAGAAACACACAAGGTGTGGTCAGGTAAGACTCCCAAGTAATCCCAAAAAAATATTATATAAAAGTATTTAGGATTATTTATATTATACAAATATAAAATATGTATGTACTGTTAGGGTGTGCCAATTTTATAAAAGTGCGCATATACAATATGGGGGTGCTAAAAGCATGTATTTTGATATGAGAAACTCATTTGGAAATATTTTCGAAATATTTTCAAATTTTAGCCCAGTATTTTATTGATGCCTATATCTGTTTTCAAAGGAATATCTTTACTGAAATTAGAACTTATGCTCTATTGTTTGCCTTTAAGTGAATTTTGAAGAACATTTTACTACATTGGATATTTTTATTCATTAATTTATTGATGACTTGAGTAAACTTGTGCTTTAACATTGTTCTAACATTGCATGTTTTGGGGAATAAATGTTAAATTATTGAAAACTTGTTTCTTCACCCATCATATAGTGCCCAAAATGTTAACATTTACCAAGCTAAAGGCAGTCCAATTTTCAAAATCAAAAGTTGTTCTGGTATTTGTATACTAAATAACATGTTTTTACCCCCCCCATCACCCCAAAACTGACATGCCCTGATGCACTGTAAATATTAAATATTATAGGATAAATGGGATATTGTAGTTTAAACCATGCGCACACTCACACACTTCTGAAATGCCTTCTCATTACTAGTGGCTTGTCCTTTTATGCTAATGTAGAAACATTAGTGCAGAATTTCAGCTGCTATTTTGTGCTTCTTCTGTGTGTGAGAAACACAAAGGCCGCAGTTCCCGTTAGTGTACTGAGACGCCTTCAGACACGGAACAGAGTGGCTCTTTGTGTTAGTGAAGCAAGATTTCACTGAAAGCAAACACACTCTTCATAAACACCAGGACAGCACAGCATGACAGGGATTATTTTTACACCAAAATCATCTGTGCCGTGTCCCCCCCTGCTTTCTCTTTAATCACCTCTCCTCGTAAGCTTCTGCAATTATCACGCGTATGACAAAGATAATAATAATAATAATAATAATAATAAATTTTATTTATAAAGCACTTTACATTAACAGCAGAGTGTGTTCTTTACATACGCATTGAAATGGTTGGGATAAAGATTCATCAGTGAGAAGTAATTCTGTATATTTTTGCAACACCTCAGAAATGCTCAGCTCTGTTTTGGGTTAAAATGAGCCGGAGATGTTTGTTCAGCAAATATTAATAGCTGTATAAGGAGGTCATTGGTCAGACTTTCTATAAAGGTCATATCTATATTAACCTATCAATACACCATTACACACAGTGTTATTATTACTTATGAAAATGCATTACACTTTACATCTACTGTATGTTTATTATGTATTATGTTTTTTTTTATTATGAATTGGTTACGTAATGATAATGGGTTATGAACACTACTGCATTATCACTGCTGTCAAAGAAACTCCCAGTTTGCTTAGTGCATTTTATTTAGTCTTAGACACACAGACTCAACTTTTTTAAACTAATAACCGAATTTACAGTATATACTTATATAAAAGTTATACAGGTTTGGACACACTAGATTTACCTTTCAGCTGGCACTACTGCTAGAGCTGCTGTTATAGAAAATTAATCAACACCTTCTGACCAATCAGAATGGAGTCGTTTAATGATTCATAATGCCTAATAACCACCGGTAAAAAGTCAATGCTTTAACTATAGTAATAGTATAATGCCATAATAAACGTTTTAAAATATGTTATGAATGTGTTCATAGGTTATTATAAACATGTCCTTCATAGAAAGTATTACCAGCTCTCTTCTTCAAGATCTTTCTATTATACATGCCTGTTCTTTTTCTCTCTCCCTTTTTCTCTGATTTGCTCTCTCCTTCAGGAATTCCCCTTCTCGTATTGAGTGTGTCGCCTTGTGGCCCAGATTCTCCTGCCGTTCTATATTTAACCTAGAAATTAATCCAGGTCTCAAACCACATCTACTTAAATGGTCACTGAATCTGACCGGACAGATGTATTAAAACTGATTCATTGGGTTGGGAGCCAGTGAGGTTTTGTGAGCAGTTTGGCAGAAGAGGTTAAATGGCTCGGCTGTCACCCCAGTAAGCACAGTACATCTGACGACCTGTGTGTATGTGTGAGCACTGGCACCCAGGCCTGTTTCCAGGTCAGCTCCGCTGTAGAGCCACAGGAGCAGCGAGCAGCCCTGAGGATTTGCTCGGCTGATATTTCAGATGCACCCCAGGGCTGGGTGCAGATACAGAACGATTAGGAGGTCCTTTTCCTGCTTTAGAGTCACACACTGCCAGGAGATCACTTGGTACTTTGGGGAAATGAGCATAGATAATATTCTTAGAAGCTTGTCTCTTTTTATATTTGAAGTCTGTAGCAGAAAGTTTAATATAGGTTGCTGAATATATGTGAGATTTGACATGCAGCATTTTTGATTGAAGACACCTGCAGGTCTACCAACCTTTATGAAGTTTGTGGAGGAGCATTTTAACATCAGAGTATGCTAGAACAAGTGAAAAATGACAGATGAGCCAGTTGACATATGATTTCTTTTGGTCTTTGAACAGAAGAGAAAAAGACTGGAGAGTCTGACCAAAAAAAAAAGAGGATCAAATAGCCCTACAGGGAAATGTCAAATTCAAAACTTTTTCGAATAATTTTAAATAATTTTAATAGTGATAAGTGAACAGTGCTTAAAACTGCAGTTCGGTTGCTTTGTTCTGCTGTGTCAGACGCAGCTCGTACGTGTTCAAACAGTTTGAGCAGCAGATCAACAGAGAAAAAGGTTGTAGAAGCATTTCACAGTTTCGCAGTTAAGTGGCATTAGAAAGGAGATAAAAAAGGATTATATAAAAAATATACCATTATGTTTTTACATAACTACATCCATTATTGCTACTTGATTGCTTTTTAGGGTTTGCAGATGTGCACCTGTAAACATATATATAATACTCATAACGTACCATATTGTGTGTGTGTGTGTGTGTGTGTGTGTGTGTGTGTGTGTGTGTGTGTATGTATGTGTATATATATATATATATATATATATATATATATATATATATATATATA
>CM074967.1:7795319-7824023 GCA_037577455.1 Pangasius macronema | reverse complement strand
GTGTGTGTGTGTGTGTGTGTGTGTGTGTATATATATATATATATATATATATATATATATATATATATATATATAAAGTAAATAGATGAATAAGAGCATTTAATGTCAACACAGGAGAAGAATGGGCTGCTACTGAGACCAATAGTGCATTTCTGTGGCTTGACTGTGCTTGACATTTTGTGCCAGCAGCAATAATCACCTTTAAATGCCCTGCTGAATTACTCTCATGATTAGTTCCTTACTGTTAGCTACTGAAATCTGTTTGGAACGTATCGATTTCAAAATGTTGGTCATTTCAGTTGAGTGATTTCTGAATTTGTTTTCCCATCCTTTTCTGGCCAAGTATGGTGACCCATGTGCATTTAACCCATCCAAGTGCACACACACACACACAGTATTGAACACACACACACCATGAACACACACCCAGAGCAGTGGGCAGCCTTTTTTGCTGCGGTGCCCGGTTGGGGGTTCGGTGCTTTGCTCAAGGGTCTCACCTCAGTTGTGGTATTGAGGGTGGAAGAGAGCACTGGTCATTCACTCCCCCACCTACAATCCCTGAGACTCGAACCCGCAACCTTCAGGTTCACCTTCGGGTTACAATTCCGACTCTATCCATTAGGCCACGACTGCCCCGTGCTCATGTACTCACGACTCATGTACTGTGACCAAACCCACATCTAGCTAACGTAGCTAACATCTGGTTAATTAGTCTGTACCCACTGCAGATCTGTCTGTATTACAGTGTCCAGTTAAATGCAAGCATAGTAATGCACATTTACATCATTTAAAGAGAGAATCTAAGAGTCACAAAACTGTCGACTTGTCTAAAAACAAAACCACTGGAGAGCTGATGGGAGTTTAGCAGATTAAGGATTAAGCTACCCATTGCTAGTTTATCACCAATTCCCATTTTAAAGCAATGTTGACAGAGGATATAGGAATAACTCCTGTTGAATAGAATCCACATGGATGCTCTGTTTTCTAATTCATTCTATTGTTTTTAATAGCAGTGGACTGTTTAAGCATTAAACCACATTCTGTAGACACACACACACACACACACACACACACACACACACACACACAGCAGAAAAGCATCCCCACAACACAACAGCAGTAATAATCCTAGCCTGCTAATTGGCTGTTTTATCTTTGTGCAGGTTTGTGATTGGCCGAGAGCGTCCAGGGCAGGAGAGTGAGGTAGCTCAGCTGATCAGTCAGACGCTGGAGCAGGAGAGGCGTCAGAGAGAGATGATGGAGCAGCAGTATGCACAGTATGATGCTGATGATGATGAGGTAAGCCTTAGAGCAGCACATCTGTCCCCTACGACTGGTCTGTGCAAGCCATAGCCTGCCTGCTGAACCCTGAATAACCCTGAATAACCCTGACAAAGACTTGATGCTGGTTCATAATGTAATGTTTTTCATTCACACTGTTTTTTTTTTTTTTTTTAATTATCCACACTTAAATGCAGAGGTTGGAAAATGCCCGTAATGAGTGTGTGCAGATTACCTAAGCCAGGAAGTTTATATCATTTACACAGTTTTATGTAAAAATAAATATGTGTAAAAGCCATCAGATGTCATTGTGGCTGAATTCTAACAAACAGCCAAAAGAGATGAAAAGTCTATGTTTTGACCAAAGTTGGCATATCTACTTTAAGAAACCAATATATTTCACCAACATGTGAAAATGTTTTTATTTACTTTTTAACATAAATAGAACGTTTTATTTTCGAGGACCTTACGAAGACGTGGTGTCAGTCTTACTTTTGAAAATTATATGAAAACAGAGTTTTCACTTTTGGGGATAACCCGACTTTAACTATGTTTGGCTTTAACTACATGCAGAGATACATGCAAAAGAGAAACACAGGAAACTAGATCTTTCCCAGGCTGTGACACATAAAGTGAAAAAAGACTGTTTGTACAGCTGATCTGTCATACAGCAGCGAATACAAAGTACTCTATCCTGACTGCAGGAATTTATATTTATGTTTATACTGTACAGTGGTTTAAAAGAGCTGGAGTTTTGGATGCGTTGGAGCTGGATCACATGACAGTTAGGGACACGTCATGCCAATAAACAGCGGGTTGGCATTTTCAAATATCTCAGGTTTCCCCATTCAGTCTAACTAAACATTTTTTTTTTTTTTTTTAAGATGTGTTTTGTGGTCAAAAAGTAATTTTAGTGTGGACAGAAAGCTAAAACAGAGTAAAATGTATTATATGTATTTTAAAATCTGCATATTTACAAGGCCTTTAAGTCAACAAAAGTCCAAATCTGGTAAAAGCAAAGAGATTAAACTAGATACATCATGACAGAAGCTTTACTAACAAGCCTAGGTGTTATCAAAGCATGTTAGAAAGTGTGATACCAGTTATAGTATGTTAAAAAAAGATTTTTATTATTGTAATGTGTATAGAGGTGTGTTTCTTTCTTTGAGTATGTGCTCTCGCCATAATGTTTAATTTAATAGACATTACTTTCACTGGATCCGGTGTAAGTGCTTTTCTTTCATCTTAGACTAAAGAGACTGAGCTTGTTTTCCTGCCTGTCAGCACCCTCTTTTCTAGCAGGATTTGTTTCCATGCATTAGACTGAAGCCCATTTCCATAATATGCGATGTGTTGCCATGGCACTAAGGTTCTATATTAGAGCTCTGATGATTGACTGGAGGGAAGGCTGAATCATCAGCCGTGAAGCTGGGATGCAGTCATCAGCCAAGATGCTGGGATAATTACGTTTATAAGCTACACGCAGTAAATTTCACCTTATGATTTGAAGGGATAGGGACAGTTTAGCATAATAGCCAGTGGTTATTGCATTAGAGGTTATAATGTGGGAATAACTTTTTTAAAGCTGCTGTAAGCGATGTTTGCAATCTTGCTAGCAAACCCCTTGCTAGGATTCCCGCAGTACCATGCCCTACATCAAAAACTTTCAAGAAATGATACTCGCACATGGTCCGTAAAGTGTCTGTGTGGGGCATGCTTTTGTTCCTTGCACACGTAGCAATGCCTACACAGATAAACTCTGTAACATTACCTCCTCGTGCAGTTTCCTGGTTGGATCAAATTAAGCTACATCATAGTAAAATAGCTTCTATAAACAGCATCTATAAGTGTTTCTTTTTGTTGTATACATTATGATTTCACAACTTTTGGGTAACAAGCAAAATAGTTCATTTGCAGGAGCAAATTATGTCAGGAATTAAAGTCAATTTTTTAGTGTGTACATCATGTAGACGTGCATGTATTTGTAATTTGGCGCGGGCTGTGTGAAATCTGTTGCGTTGCATGGCTGTTTAACTAAAAGACATAAATTTTACTACAACCAATTCTAATCAATCACATGCTACTCTGTGGCAGCCTAAAGGTGTGCCAGTTTGTAAACTGACTAAAGTGTGATGTCTTCATTTTTTTCCCAATATGTTAAAAATGAACCGACAAAAAAGTGAAACAGGTAGTAGTTTTTTAATGTGTGGTGCTCACTTGTCCAGCAGCAATTCAGTGGTTGAAATATGGAAATATTTCTGCAACCAGTTGTTTTAAAGCTCTTAAATGAGCTCATTCACCATCGGATGGCTCTAATATTGACATTTTTCATCTACCATTAAAACAGCTGAAAGATTCTCTTCAGAACTATGACTTTCAGTGTTCAGGGCTCTGTGAATTATTATTCTTTTACAACAAATATCAATGTTTTTGGATGTTGGCCACCCTCACACCAAATTATTGCCACCAACCTCTGTTTTGTTGTGCACATGCTCTAGTAACAATCCCTAATATTACTTATACTTGTTTTATTCCTCTTACCCATAATACTTTGCCAAAGCATTTTTTAAAATTTATTAAAGAAGACACGTTGTACAACAGCTACACTACATGTTCACAATACATGCCAAGCAGGAAGGACTCCCTCTTTCCAGAAAATATTCCTCCTAAATGGTTATTTACAACTGTACCAGGGTTATATTTGTGGTATAGAACCCACAACAACCACAGCATCGGTTACAGCACCTTTAATGTACCACTGCTTGTTTAGGGATCATCTTTTTTGCCTTTTGTCTATATCTTTCACCTGGGAACGTGAATGTAGTGTATCTTTAAAACTTATTTAAGCTACATAAAATTACCTCAAATAAGTTTTAAAGGTGTACTACATTAATGTTTTGGGTGACATATACTGTACCTAGTAATGGTACACAAGCACCACCCCAGTGACAAATAATGGTACACTTTAGTTCTAATAGTGCTGTATTTGTCTGTGGAGATGTCCACTGGTATTTATATACTGGCTGTGTAATGTATTTTGCTAGAAATGATTAACATCCATTTTTCTTTTATTAATGTAACGTTAAAATATCAACCTGTCATGTTAAGTATTTAAAGCCATGGATTTTCAGAACATTATCATTACAATGTTTTGTCCTTATATAATAACTGCAATGATTTGTAGTTGGATTGCAGACTGGGATAAGTGCTTAGTGCAGCTTTTTGAGAGGCAGAGCAGGGTTTTGTAATGGTGGGGGTTTGATCTGTGCCCTGTCTCATCCCACTGGCCCACTGCTAGGGCAAGTGTGAGTGAAGAAGAGTACGTTTGCTTGTCTGTATGTGTGCATTAAGGTTGCACTTTGGGCATTACGAAAAAAGCGTCAGTACACAGGTGAGTGTTTCCCCGAGCGCACAAATCGTCTTTCAGCTTTCGAAGACAGGTGCTTTGAGGTAATCGAGTGTGAGTAGGCTGTGTTACACACTGACTAATTGAATGTGACACTACATAAAGAACTTGCCCTCTTGAGCAGGTCAGTGTGGGTGGAGACTGTTACTCTGTTCTCTCTTCTACACGCATGTGTTTGCTGTTAACGTACATTGTCCCGTTTCATGTGTGCGCGTGAGAGAAAGTAAAAAATTGGAGGTACAATCTGGTTCTGGTTACAGCTGCACAGTCAGATTACAGGCTGTCCACTACCATAATCCATAACGCTAGTTGTTGTTAATGGTTCCAACAGGGTATTAGGAAGAATGACTGATTTAATTAATTAGCAAAATTAACACTCAGGGGCTTTATGACCAAGTTGCTCAGATACACTTAAAAACTCCCTCAGGTGCCATCCATTAATTAGCACTTGTGATATCTACCTGTGTCAGTGAACTTCTTCGCGTATGCTTGTCTCAGACAGGAGAGTACGCCACAGATGAGGACGAGAATGTGGGACCTGGAAGGACGGAGAAAGACGTGACCATTGAGGTTTTCGACTTGCCTGAAAACGAAGACCTCATCTCACCATCGGAGCTGGACGCCACCAAACTCTACCAGAAATTCCGAGAGGTAGGCAACAAGCTTCAAGTGCACTTCATCTGGAGTAGACTAGTAAGAGGGAATTCTTGAAGAGCAGGGATGCATCGGAACAATCATTTTCCAAGGTACAAAGTACGAATATGTTTTTTGGTACTTTTTTTACGTTTTTGGTACATTTTTTTGGTCATTACCAATACCGATACCAGAGTGAGTAACTTGCTAACCTACTTAGTGTTAATCAAACAGGGACATCATGGAACATTTTATTTAGCTCTATTTATATTCCCGGTTGGAATAGTGGCCATGAACAGCGCATACATTCAGTTGATTATAAATGAAGTGCATTAACTATACCAGTTACATTGAGTTGAGTATTTCGATATGGAAAAGCACTTCTGCACAGCTGTAAGCAAAATACGTTCCATCCCCAGATTGTGGCTGAGCTTCAAGAGCAACATACTGTGTAGAAGCTGTTATTTTCACTCACATAGCTTTGTCTGTAGACAATTCTTTCTCACCTAGCCAGCGTTTGCGGCATTGGTTGCTGTCATGTGCTGCTACCCATGAACTCCTTGTGCTGAGTTTTATGTTTAAGCTGTAGTTAGTGCATTAGTGCAGCAGTGTACACTAGGCTTACATCACATATTATCATGTGGTTGGATTGGAGCATTTAGTATTACAAGTATGAGTAAAGGAGGCTGATATCTAATACCAGTATTGTTATCTATCTGTCTGTGTTTTATTTGACTGTACAAATACAGTTTGTGAAGTGATGCGAAAGAAACTGTACTGAAACTTCATTTATATGCAGTAAACCTGTGTTTTAGTTTCGCTGTATTCAGAGATCTGTTCTGTTCAAGTGATTTTCACACAGAATTGTACTCGCACCCAGTCATCTGTGCTACACTTCTTACAGTTCAGTAAATGTGCTACCTTATACATCAAATTAAGTTAAAAATCCCAGCAGCCCAGTGAGCCTTCTCTCGCCTTCACTGTGTTTTTTTTCTTCTTCATTGCGTTTCTCTCCCACTCTTATACTTCTATTTATCCTGAATGTGAGATAGTGGGAGGGAGAGTGTGCAGGGTTGCAGAGGACATCTCCCTCTGTCCTAAACATTAAATCATCTTCACTCTCTTCCACTCTCTCTCTCTCTCTCTCTCCTTTGCTCTCTTTCTGTCCACAGTTACAGATCAAGCACAGTGTCACTGAGGCTGAGATCCAGAAACTCAAGAGCAAGGTAGGAACTTGGGTTTTCCGTACAATTAACATGCATTCAGCATTTGTTTCTAGCAAGCTTGAGATATTTTCTAAGAATCATGTGTTCATAATGCATTGTAATGCATTTATAGCGTACTGTACAATATACATAATAACTTCTAATATCTTGATTGAAAAAAATCATAAATAGTTATCATTACATACATAACACTTTATAAAGCATGTATGTATATATGACTTCATAGTGTAAGTTTACATAATGCATTATAATATCTGTTCATAAATGCACTGTAGACACTAATGCTATAATGCACTTTTACATTTGAATAATTACACTTGAATGATTTTCTATAACAGCAGCTCTGATTGCAGTTCCAGCTACACAGCAAATCATAGGTTTATAATAATGTGCTCCTTCTAATATGACATCTAATATGTTAATGTTTTTGTAGTAACAGCTCATCCACCAGGACACTACACCTAAACAGATAAAAAAAAAAAAAAACGTAGCTGTTGATGTGGTAAAGTTTTCTGTGACGAGATGTTTCTTTAGCATTTTTGGAAGGAGTCTCCAGTGTCAGAGCTAAAGCTAAAACTTACTGTTTTCTGACGTACTGGTTTCGCAGTAACACAGCGAGCTGCATGTTTTATGTCTTATTAATATCAAGAGACAGAAAAAAAGGGAGGCTGGCAGGTGAGACTATGATTAGGGATGCAGAGATAGAGTTTTGTTCAGACTGAATATGAGTACATGTTTTTTGGATCTTATAACCTTAGTATTAAGTAGTTATCCGGGGCATCCTGGAACAATTCAGCTCAGTATTTTTTTCATGTTGGTTGCTGCTGTGTGCTGCTAGCAATGAACTCCCTGTGCTGAGGTTTATGTTTAAGTTATTATGAGTTTGAACAGTATCTTTAATAGAGAGCATGAGGGCGGCTGACTTGGGCAGTATCAGCAGACGTGGTCATTAAAGTGAGTGGAAGGTGCCGTGAATTGCTGTCTGACTCACGAGCAATGTGTAGACCCTTGCCATGTTGGTATTGCAGTATTTTTATACAAGTTTGAGCAAATGAGCACCCTACAATACTAGTGTTGGTATTGATGTGTTCCTAGGGTTAGGGTTATGACTGTTTGTTTATTAGGTGTTACAAAGGAAACGATAACAGGAACTAATTTGTTTCATTATTATTATTTTTGCTGTTTACCTGTTTGTGAAACCCCAGTTGGATGTGATCTTCTTACTCCATTTAAAGACTGTAAACAGTACCTACTGTGCATATAGTAAATTTGGCAATCAATTAATCATAGGTGAATAAGTTTACTTTTCAAAAGATCTATGATCTGTGATGAATTGTGCTTGTATTTGATTATTTCATAATTTTGTTACGCTAAAATTGAGTGTTTCCAATGAGTTTACCTTTAGTGGGGTATTTAGCTGAATTTTCTGGAAACAGTACCAACACGCAGTATGCTCTGTTGCCAAGTATTTTTATGAATGTTTAATCCGTGTCACAAGTTTTGCAGAAAGTGTAATTTCAAGACTTGAATGCTTTAAAGGCTTGTGTTCAGAGTGGATAGATTAAAACATAGTCAGCTTCAGAATTATTGACACCCTTAATGAAAATTAGCAAAAAAAACATGCAACAAGTGATATTTTGAGTTTAAATGTATGTTAATGTAGTTCTACTTTTTCACATACTTTTTATGGTACAAATTGTACCATAATTGGTGAAGGATTCTCTAAAAGTAAAAAAAAAAAAAAACATAAAGAATATTGAATATTCTAAATGCAAAACATTTCAAGCTCCTTTATATTCTTAGCTTTGCACTCTTCAATCCAGATCACAGATTTTCAGCAGCATTCAGATCTATAGACTGTATTGATTTTTTCCCCTCACATCCTGTTCTCTGCTGTTCTAATACTTTTCTCTTGAAGGGTGCCAGTAATTCTTGAGTTGGCTGTACTAGTATGATTATGTTGTGTTTATTGATTGATTCCCTCCCTCCCTCGCTCTCTCTCTGTAGCTGGCAGCAGTGGAGAAAGAGAAGGCCCGCTGGGAGCGAGAGAGAAGCCAACTGAGGCAGAGCATTGAGGATAATAAGGAAAGGATGTTGAAGCTGGAAAGCTACTGGATCGAGGCTCAGACCCTCTGCCACACTGTCAACGAGCATTTAAAGGAGGCTCAGAATCAGTACCAAGCCCTGGAGAAGAAATACAACAAGGCCAAGAAACTGATCAAGGATTTCCAGCAGAAGTGAGATCATCAGCAGAGCTTTCACATACATACTGGTGGTTTGAGAGAAGAAACAGAAGCTACCATTTATAGTTAAACACGTCATTACTTAATCCACTGATCCCACACCCTATGGCTGAGAGCTGGTCTTAGTGTTTCATTCATTTTTAGTAGTTAATCATTTGTTTATTAGTTTATTAAAACTACTGAACGGAAAAAAAGCATTGCATATTTTTGCAGTCATTGTAATTGGAGTAATCTCTTTCTGAGTGTGTGTAGTGTTGGACCTCACAGAGAGTGCACTGGAGCTTCAGTAAAGTGTGTGTGTGTGAGAGAGAGATTATTTTTATGGTCATGCCTATCATAACCGCTTCTGTACAGCCAGACTGGCTTTAATTGCCGATCTGCTTGAGGCGACATCGCAAAAGCAAACTGCATCTAAATGCCAGGTTTGAAGAGGGGAATGTGAGAGTTTATTCCAGATGTAAAGTAGGGCTGGAGTGGGGTAATACTAGGCCTCCTCAGACCCTGATTTAACCCTGCTCATGCTGCCAGTGAACAAACCACGCTCTCACACACACACTTGCATGGACACACACACACTCGCGCACACCTAGCTTTCTGTTAAAAGTGTGTGACTCTTTCTCAGGGAGGTGGAGTTTGCCCAAAGGGAAGAGGCAGAGAAGAAGAGACTTGAGGATGTGGAAAAGGCTCATTTAGCTGAGATCCATGGGCTGCAAGTGAGGGTAATTATAAACACACACACACAAAGAATTTATTTAGAGGTGTTCACAGCTGGCACAAAGACCCAAATCTGTACCCAGGGTTGATCATGGGCTTATTTTGGGGAGACAATCTCACTACAGTTCCTTCTAAACTTATGCAATTTTACATGTCTGTCCTGCTGTATATCCTATTAATAGTTCTTATGCATTGTTTATTAAATGGATATTTCTTTATTCATGCTCATCTCTGATCAACGATTGAATGAAGGACTCAGGGTCTGGAAAAAGGTGCAAGAGTTTCCACTTTCAGGCCATAATGAGATAGTGGTGTGTTTCGTTTGCACCCTGCTGTAATGGCGATAACAGAACACTGTTTATTTGAGCCTGAATTTCTGTTCTAATTCAGATTATGGCTGGAGGACAATGTTGACAGTCAGAATGTAAATAATAATAAATAACCAACAGATTTGTGATAATTGTACAAACCCGTTTTTTTCTGTGCAGATTGCAGCGCTGGAGTCGGAGCTGATGCAGCTGATGAAACAAAATGGCATACAGGTAAACAACAACAACAACAATGGCGTCAGCAACCGCACACAGCTGAGTGAGAGAGGTGCTGCGTCGCAGTGTCCTGAGAGATGCCTCGCCGCAGGAGGTGAGCCACAAACACACGCTGCCTCAGCTCTAAGGTGCTGGGGGCTCATTTTGAACTGTTTTGTGTATTTTCCACTATAAAGTAGGTATTTTCAGGGAAGAAAATGGTGACTTCACTAATTCGCATGACCACCAAATTTTGATAATAGTTATATCTTCATGATAGCTTTTTCAACAGTTATACTATATTGTTATACAGATTATTGATAAACTGTGGTAAATTTGTAATTGTTTTAAACCAACTGAAATGTAGTGTGTATAAATAAGCACAAACACGGTGTCAGTGGAAAACATCTACACCTAAATGGTGTTAGAGGAGTTAGGAGAATTTCTTATATGAAAATGATCACAATTTGACAAGGACAAATGTGAATCCTGTAACGTTAGTTTCCATTAGAGCCTTCTAGCAGCAATATTGGCACCTTTATGATACAGATCAGGGCTTTTCTCTATCTTTGACCAACGATCAGCATATCAGAAATCAAATTATAAAGATCTGAATGTCCCTGATTCAGCTCTATTCAGCAGTACAGTAGCCAATCGACAATTAAACTACCACATGCATCTCTAATACTTGGGGTGCTTAACATGCATTTCTGCCCTTTTGTTTTGAAGGAATAATGTCATGACAAACCTTTTTGAAAGAAGTAAATACACGGCCAAACGGGACACCAGTTTCTGTTTTCAGCTGTGCTTTTGTGAGGAAGTTGCTTTTCCCTTTGGTACAGAACATTTTACTCTTTGCAAACATGTTCATTCTGAGCCTGCCAAAATAACGGCGATAAAAAAGAACAGGGCTGGAATACTGATTAAGATGCGAGGTGACTGAATGAGGCGGCTTACAGGGGACGCTCAGACTTCACTGAGACATGCTCTTTAGAAGGAGTTCTTGCTGCCCTGTCAATGAGACACTGTTTCATTTCACATTTTCTCAAACTCTTTATAATAAAATGCCAAGGGCTCATGGGCGATGAGTGAAGTCTGAAAGGAGGCAAAGTTCAAAAGTCAGACCTTCACTTTTTTCAAGTAGAATACTGTTATTATGTTGTTAATGTATGGATGCTCTGTTGTGTAACTCCTGGCTCGTGTTATGTGTGTCAGAGTCGCACGAGTGTGTAGGCAGTGACCCGATGAAAGGTCAGACTCAGATGTTTGGAGCCTCCAGTAGTGTACAAGACAGCAGCAGCTCTACCGAGGGCGAGGAAGGCATCCAGCAGAGGGTAAGATACAACACATACATACATGGATGTGTGCACTGTACTGTGGGTAAAGAGGACACTCGGACTAGGACACTTGGATATAATCTGGACAACATATGGAGACTCAGCAGGATGTATTCACAGAGAGACAAGTGAGAAAGTGAGAGAGAGAGACAGACAGACAGAGATTTAAGTATACAGCAGAACAATTTTATATTTACATGCCATTCTATTTAATTCCCACCTGCCCAGTTTTTTCTAACAATTATTTTCTGATTAGCATAATAATAACTGTCACTATGTGCTTTGAACGCTCTTAACATTACGTCTTGTTGAAAGCCTCTTGCTGTGAGCCTGATCATGCTCTAAATAACATGGCCAGTTCTTATCTAAAGTCTTTATGTAAGATATTAATTGAAATGCCTGAGCCCCAGTGGGACTGATTTAATCTCACCTGGTATCAAAGCTTATTCTGAATTGCTGGTATAGTTTTAAAAATAAGTGATATTCAGGGCTCGTCCCAAACCGAGGGTATAAAAGCAAGCATTTAAGACACTGTTTAAGATTTTTCCAGACGATGTCTGTTGCTCAGTGTGGAGATCACTGTTACAAATAGCCCAGTCATGGCCAGTCATGACCTAATGGTCTGAGAGTCGGACTTGCAACCCAAAGGTGAACCTGAAGGTCGTGGGTTCGAGTCTCGGGTCCGGCAGGGATTGTAGGTAGGGGGAGTGAATGACCAGCGCTCTCTGCCACCCTCAATACCACGATTGAGGTGAGACCCTTGAGCAAGGCACCAATCCCCCAACTGCTCCCTGGGCGCCACAGCAAAAAAGGCTGCCCACTGCTCCGGGTGTGTGTGCACTTGGATGAGTTAAATGGGAGCACAAATTTCGAGTATGGGTCACCATACTTGGCCACAAGTCACTTCACTTCAGCAATATTAATAGACAATGGCGGTAGCAGATGGTTCTTCATAGTAGTACATCAGATGAAGTGAAGACTAGAAATAAAAATTAGGTTATAGATCAAACTCAGTTACATCATTAAATTGGTTATTTTAAAGGTTTTGTTCCAAAGAAGTTGTTACCTCCATGCTGCTTACTCATTAAAAAAGACACTTCATTATTTTAAGCTTAATTTGATTATCTTTTCCATCCATCATTGGCGTTAATTTTGTTGCATCCACCCTGCTGCTTTCTGCTCTCCAACAAATGATGTAACTTGGTCTTTGCTAGTTATCTCAAGGAGTTGAGTTAGAGAGCACATGATGCGAGCACTTTACAAAAAGGGCATGTTAAGGGCACATATAGGGTACTCTTTTGAACCTTAAAATGGGAAACTGGACACAATAAGGCCTTGCAGATCCTGGGGCCCCACATCCACCATTTGGGAGAGGGACAAGTCTGTACTAAAAATATAGAGAATGTGTCTGATTTTCTTTCTTTTCCATGCCCCTACTTTTTTCTCTATAGAGTTCTCACATTCTCTCCACTGTTGTACCTGAGTCCATGACCCCCAGGGTGCCTGAGAGTGAGGGTAAGTCCATAACACATTCTCTAATCGTACAAAATATTCCCTCTTACCTGTCAGACCAGGGAATGGTAACATGAGCTGCAGAGGCAACATCAGTTCCTGTTTATCATAATATCAATATGACATGCTTAACCAAACTACAGTATATATAATATGATAATGGATTAAGGCACATAGATATCTTCAGGCAGCCTGGCAGTTTTAACACCATATTTGTTAAACGTTCTTGTTTGTCCACATTGGTTTGGTGAAATATAAAGTTGAGGTGCCAAAGTACACTATATATCCAAAGGTATGTGGACACCTGACTGTCACACCCATATGTTCCCTTTCCAAAACCAGAGACATTAACACATCCCGCTTTTATGACAACCCCCACTCTTCTGGGCAGGTTTTCCACTAGATTTTGGAGCGTGGCTGTGGAGATTTGCCCATTCAGCCACAAGAGCATTAGTGAGTTCAGTGACTGATCAAGTGAGAAGCTCTGGTCAGCGTTCCAATTCATTCCAAACGTGTTCAGTGGGGTTGAGGCCCCCAGGGCTCAGGCCATTTGAATTCTTCCACATCAACCTTGGCAAACCATGTCTTTATAGACCTCACATTGTGCACAGGGGCATTAGCATACTGGAACATATTCGGGCCTTTTAGTTCCAATGAAGGGAAATTTTAATGCTGTAGCATACAAAGACATTCTAGACAACTGTTTGCATCCAACTTTGTAGCAACAGTTTGGGGAAGGCCCACATATAAGTGTGATGGTCAGGTGTCCAAATACTTTTGGCCATATAGTGTATATAAATGATTGCAGCCTTAGAACGAGTGCCAGTGTCCAAAGTCTGAATTTTGGGCTCTCTGCAGGTCCTCCAGTGGAGTTGAGCCTTGTCCAAGGTCAAGATGAAAAATGTAGCAAGAAGCTTGTGGACTTGGGGTAAGATGAAGAAGAGAATTATGATAATGGGTTGTGGAGAATTTTAAGACTAATTAATGAGAAATCCGGCAGGATTATGATTTTATATGTAGTGCAGGAATTGAAGGCAGTAAAAGTTTATGTTGCTGGGAAATATGCCATTTGGCTTAAGCAAACCTCCCAGGAGAACACTGTACCATCTTCATCTTTAGACAGATAGAAGTACATTCAAATGTGAACACATTGAAGGCTTATGAACCATACATAATTGTGTATTCTTCTCTTGTAACCTCTTTTCTCCCCTCCAGCTCCACAGAGCCATCAGTAGAGAAACACACAAGCAAGGTATGGCTTTTCATCAATCTCCAGCTTAACTGAACACGAGAAACTTTGTTTTACATGTTATTTGTTAGTAATGAGGTTGGGGGTTTATTTGAGCTGTGTTTACTGATGACATTTCTTTTTGCAGCAGAAGTCTTTTTCATGGCCACACTTCTTCTCCTATTCATATAACTTGGTACTCTATCTGTGGTAAACCCAGGAATATGCTCATAAAATTGAAACCATTTAATCCATTGTAATCAGATCAATATCTGAAATCAGCTCTCTCTTTGCACCACATAAATGTGAAACAAATCAAGGAGTTTAAAAGCTTTACGTATTATTTTTTAGAGCAATTTGTTGCAAGCATGGATTATTCTGCAGTTTTCTCAATAAAGATTTACTGAGATTTAAATCACAAAATTTTCCTCTTACCAATGACTTCTTATGGAATGGAAAAAAATGGATGGGAAGATTAAAATTTAAAATTCTGCTTCTATGAAAATTGGTATTTTTTTGCAAGACCTGTTCAAAATGAAACTGTACAGCTTATTACTTTGATATTGTTATGTATAATGCTGGGAACTGAGGCAAATGCATTATTTTAAAGGTAATATTAGTGATTTTGAAAAGAACAAACGATGTAGTACCAGAATGTAGTTTATAGTTTTAGTTACTGTAATGTGTATTGAAATAATTGGTTTAGTCAAATTCTTTCAGCTTTCCCAGATGGAAGGGAATCTTACAGTGCTGACAACTGATAAAAAAAGTGCTAACATCATGTTTTTTTAAAGAAACCCTATAAAAAAATCCATAAAAAAGAACAGCCACAAAGGGGCCTTTATTAGAAACTAGACTTGACTAGTCTCAGTCAATATTATATTATATAATAAGCTTTGAGGAGCACAGCCTGAAAGATTCACACACACACACACACACACACACACACACACACACACACACACACACACACACACACACACACACACACACGCCTAATCCTTTGTTATTAAAAAACAGCCAAATGTCCCCACTGTGTCAAAACTGTCAGATATTTCCATCATTGTTCCCACCAAGATATGAAAGCATATCACACACACATACGTATGCACACACACACACACACACACACACACACACACACACACACACACACACTCACACACACACACACAATAAAGTCTCAAAATAAAGTCAATACTTATTGTCTATTCTCTAGTAAGGCATAGATGTACACATATGGATGTACACTGTAGATTTGGTGTCTTTATGCTATTGTGTGTAGCCTCAGACAGAACAGTCCCAGCTGAAATTACAGTACAGAACAGATTTTATTCATGTATTACCTATTATGTATTACAGTTGAGTGTAAAAGTTAGCATATCATTACTTCAACATGTTAAAACCAACAGGACATTTAAAGTGAGTTAAGTTTTACAAATGTTCCTTCATTATGGGAAATAACAAAATGGTCCGAAACTCTGCTAAGGTATTAATAGTTCATTTTATACCCCTCTCTAGCTCTGTGAATGGTCAGAAGTTTCTGTTAAGTGTTGTGAGAGCAGCTTTCCTGATCACAGAAAGATGCCTGAGAGCCTGTTTACAAAGCCTTAAATAAGACTTAAGAAAGGATGGTTTTACTAAAGCAAAGCATATCAGTGGGGTTGCAAACATCTGAGCTTATGAATAAAGATAATTGTTGGCTTAGACAAAAAAGCATTGAATCCTGTTTTGTAGATAAAATGTGAGGGTGATGCAAACTTTTGCACACAACTCTACATGTGTTCTTGGTCTGAACACATTCATTTTCATCATACACAAATTGCTTTCAGTTGAAGCATCGTTATTGATCAGTATTCCCACTCCTTCTGGGAGTTCCTTGGTTGTCTGCGGGTTTCCTCTCATTTAATTAGGTCTAATAAACTAAATTAAGAATCAATCATGAACAGATTACTCATTGCTGATTATTTACACCAGTGACACAATCATACCGAAGGAATACGCAGCAGGCTATTCTGCTGTTTATAGACAAGAAAGGCTGTTGTGTGCATTTTCAGTTTGTTCTGATGCTGATTGGTTTTCTCAGGCTTCTGCTGTAAAGGATGACGTCAGTATGAGCAGCTCCAGCTCAGGAGAGATCTGGGGTGTGGTCACTGAGCCCAAGCTGACTGGCCGCTCACACACACTAGTGCTCTCTTCAGATGAGGTGAGAGGGTGTAAATAGCATTTTCTTGATAATTTAAGGATGTCTCTGCTGAAAAGAAGCTTTGCCAGTTTTAAGCCAGCAGATGGGGCTGTTGTATGCTAAAGCTGCTCATGCTAAAGCTAACAAAGTCACTTTTTCCCTGTGCTGCGTGTGCCAGAGTCTGGATACAAGTGATGATGAGGTGAGGCTTTTTTTATTTTGTTTTTAATGGATTATTTCAGCATATGCGTTGTCATGCTATACTTCTCTCGGAGTGTTTTTTTTTCTTGTTGTTTTTACATTTCTCACATTTCACTTGGATGATGTTGGCTGAACATTATTCATTCATTCATCCATCTTCAGTAACCACTTTATTCTGGCCAGGGTTGCAGTAGATCCAGAGACTATCCTGGGAACACTGGGCGTGAGGTGGGAATACACCCTGAATTGAAGCCAGTCTCAGGGCACCATGCACACACACATTCACACACTCATTTACACCTAGGGGTAATTTAGAGTCACCAATTCACATACTGGCATGATTTTGGGAAGATGGAGAAAACCGGAGAACCTGAAGGGAACCAAAACAGACACGGGACTGTTGCTGCCTCACAGCTCAGGATCGAACAGGGGACCCTGGAGCTGTGAGGCAGCAACACTACCCACTTGGCTGAATGTGTTTTATTATTAATGCTCAAGATCTCTTTTTGCCTCTGGTACATAAAGATCCTTAATCTACTAAAAAAAACGATGCATAGTACCTAACAATGACTGTGTGACTCATATCATAACCACATAAAGTGTGTGTGTGTGCATGCTGTGTATGAATGTATCATATACATTTTACACGATTATGTGAGTAGTATGTATAAATGTGAAGGTCTTTTATATGAAAAATGTGAAAGAAATTCTTCATGCGAGAATGTAACTGAATTATGCACTATATGAAAAAGTGAAATATTGTGTCTGTGATGCTCATGTGATGTTTCTCTAAGGCTGTGGATCTGTGTTTGTGCCAGGTCCAGGATGAAGGGCAGCCGTTGAAGCAGCACCAGTGGCAGAACCGCAGTGTGCCAGACTGGTCGTGTCAGCAGGTGTGTCTCTGGCTCATGGGCCTGAACCTGGAGCAGTACATCCCTCAGTTCACTGCCAAGAATGTGGATGGAGAGCAGCTCCTGCAACTCGACAATGACGCACTCAAAGTGAGCACACACAAACACACACACAAACACACACAACTCCAGAAAAATCTCAAGACCATCCTATATGTATTCAATTTAAGCGCTTTTAACAGCATGGAAGTACGGAACAGCATGGAAGTACGGAACAGCATGGCATAATATTTATCCATTTATAGTTACATTTAATGTTGTGGAACATCTGTAAAAAAAGGTTATCACTGATGTTATAGCTTATATAACTATAACTTGACATGTTCTCAAGAAACCAGAAACCAGCACAAACTCCTATCCTGAAGGTTCTCATGTGCTGGAAAAATTAAAGTTACAGCTTGATTGCTACAAAGTGCTAACACTGGAGACTCCTTCCAAAAATGCAAACAAACATCTCCTAATAGAAAACATCACTGTAGCAACAATTACACACGTCATGTCACATTCCAGTAAAATCAGTGCAACAATTTACTGGATAAAATAGGGGTAATGTGGTCAAACGTTCTGGTTCTTGGACAAACCCTAATGTCAGGCATGCTAGAGTGAAATTTTAGTGCCTTATTGGATCAGATACGTTGTTTGTGAATATGGCCCCTGGATAGCAGGTCAAAACTGCAGTCTTTATGCTCAGTGTCAGCGTTTCACATTAATTTCACATTTCCTTCTTCTAGGATCTAGGTGTAGCCTCTTCTCAGGACCGGGCTGTGTTTAAGAGGAAGCTGAAGGATCTCAAGGTGCTGATGGAGAAGGCAGAAACAAGGAGAAGCTGCAGAAGCGTTGTGGAAAAACGACAAATGAAAGAACTGGAGAAAGAGTGCAGCAAAAAAAGCAGGACCTCTGAGTTGGAAAAGGGTACTGCAATGTGATGGCGTTTAATCACGAAAGTAACTTATTATGAGAGATGAGTCTAGTATTTTATGGTACTCTTGTCTGGGGTCCATTTAGTGGACATCAGAAGCTCACTGGAAGAAGCACTGCTACTGAACTTCCACTGGAGAAAATAAACCAAACCGTCCTGAATAACTGATCCTTTTATCTGTAATTTTAATTGTTTTTTTTCCCAACAGTTTTAGAATGCTTCATCTGAAAGGTGTATATTTATTTGCATTTTAGCTTGAAATGAATTAACAGAAGTATGTATGTGTGTGTGTGTGTGTGTGTGTGTGTGTGTGTGTGTGTGTGTGTGTGTATGTATGTATGTATGTTTCTTTCTGTTTTTCTGTATATATATATATATATATATATATATATATATATATATATATATATATATATATATATATATATATAAAATGTGCCATTTTCTACTGAGACCAAGATGTGCGGTTTACTCTGTGTGAAAAATCTCTTGGCTTAAGGCACAGGTGATATGACGCACAGTGCTGCTGTCATGCTGTCTGAAAGCTCGAGTGCTGCTCACTGGAAATACGGAAATCTTACTGTGAGAAGAAAGCCATTCCAAGTATTGAAATATCACGGACCTCGCACTAAATCCATCTGACCTTGTTGATGTTGTATACCTGTAGCTGTATTAACACTTCAGTCTACTGTTCAGTGTCCTGTATCCCTCAGTGACGTAAATAAGGACGTCTGCTGTTCAGAGCCTAGTACAAGGAAAGAAACTACAAGGAATAATCAAGGAGAGGCCTGAATATACTGTACAACCACACTGCAAGAGCCGATACTGAAAATGCACTCCAAAGATGACAGAACGGATCGCTGAGACGTCCTGCTGCTTCTACTTCTCCCTCACCGCTACCTGCTTTTAGTGGTCATTTGACTGAACTAGATCCTCAGTTCGCGCTGCCTTCTAAACTACCGCTGTATAGATTTTGTATAGCATAGCCGCTCTGAGTGTGTGAAACCACCCCTCCCCCCCAAGATTACGGTAGTCCAACATCGAAATGGTGTTCAGTAGCTGACAAACCTGCACTTAAAGCAGACCTATTCAAATTTATTATTTAACACTTACTATATAAATGTTATTTTATTTTCTGGTCAGTGGAATGAGATTTGTTTTCTTCATCAGACTGCTGTGTTCATGCTCGTCAGTTTTAGCTTAGCACCATATCATGGAAAAAAAGTGTTCCAAAATACTTTTAATTCAGTATATATAATACTAGCAAGTATTGATCCTAATCCATGATTCTATTGTGATTTTTTAATGTACAGTCAATACATGAGATATTTCTATCAGATTTCCAATTGCTTATTTAATATTCAGCTGTAGTTTAGTAACTCATCATTCGCTTTGTTCTTTTTACTGATACAATTATACAGTTTTGTGTTAATATTTCTACATTTTCCTGTTTTCCCTCATCCAGTGAATGTCTTCTTTTCTGCGAACACTACTGTTTTGTTCTGCTGTAATAATTCCGTGTTTACATTTGAAATCATGATTATTTCAATAGAAACGCGAGGGCAGCGCTGCAGAGTATCAGTCAGTGCTGAATCAATGTGTGAATTCTCAAAGTTCTCACAAGATATGTTGGTATTTACTCCACATATGCTTGTATTTACTGTCATTTAGCTACAGTGTGTTGGGTACCGTTTTCTTATAAAGGAATTTGTTTGAATTATTTATTTTTCAAATCTAAAAAAATATTGGTAAAAAATCAACTGATGTAATTTAATATCAACAAAATAATATATAGTCATATTTATGCCAAAAATTGTTCAGAAGTGATCGGTCTATCCCAGTGGTCAATTAGGTTCGGTATGTATTTATCTTTTATGTTGATCCACTATACATGTATCAAAATTGAACTGCTGCTGTCAGATTTCTCTGCCAGTCAGCAACATGCCATGACTTTTATATGACAGTTAAAAGCAATATGTGAACTGAAGCTCTTAAGAAGCTCTTTGTTGTCTCTTTGCTATGGGTTAGCTATATGAATGTGTGTATGCACAGGATAATCATGGGTGATGCTGGTGGTCATGATGCATAATCATTATTAGGCTTGAGTACAGAACAGACACATTGCTGAAACTGTGTGCACCTTCTCGTTCTGCGGTTTAGTTTCTAGACGAGTGCTTCATCACTCTTCAGACGCACAAACAAAGGCAGCTGTTCATCAGTTTGTATAAACGGTTTCTGCCCAGTCTATTCGCTTCTGTGCTTTCTGCAAAGTTTCCTGTTTTCCCCAAAAAGGCATTAGTCCTTCCAGTTCAGAGATAATGCAAAGCACTCAAAAGTACACTGCTGCTCCAGGAACAAAACCATGTCATAAGAAGATCTTTTTTTCACTCTGTTTTGATAACTCATAGCTGCATGAAGGACCCCTAGGTGCCATGTCTCCCTTAGTTCCAGGACTGTCATATTTACAGTGTTTTTATTTGTGAGAGGTTACAGTTGTCACTCATGTTGACTTGTAAATATGCCTCCAAATGACACAACCATTCAGAGAAATACAATGAAGGTTCATCCCAAAACAGTCTCTGATTTTTATTTTCTGTTGTCCTTATCTTACTGGTAAAAATGGTTATATATTATACTCGTATAGTATTATGTGTTTATTCATAGAACATACCTAATGAGATTATACCAGTGATGATGTCTTCACTATTTTAGACACAGGTACTGTGTATATTGGCCAAGTTGTAGTCCATTCCACAATTGGGTGCCATTTACCACTTGTAACTCTTAAGATTTAAATTTTATTTTTTAATCATTTTCAAACAATCAGTCTAAGAAAACGTGCTGTTATAAGGTTACTTTACTGAGAATGTTTGCATTTTGCTCTTAAGTGATTAATGGGACTGAAACTAACAGGGTTGAGTTTTTGTCATTGAATTAGAAATTTCTGATGATTTACCTAAAATTTGATGTGTTTAAGTGAAAAATTTACTTTCCATCTATAATTATTGGGTCCATTCCCTTTATTCCAATTATTCCATTTATAATTAGTGGGTTGTACTTTTAAAGTGACCTCCTCAGCAATGATCACACTATTATTGAAATAAACAAAAACAAATGAGGAAAATTTACTTTTCTTCTTCCCATGATCTGCAGGAAATTCAGATGATGCAACTTCCTTGTGCCTTGTGACCTTTATTCAAAAATGTTTCGTAGGGGTGAATGTGTATGAAACCGTTAATAGAATTGTGTAAAATGTCCATTTTTCATAACCTATATTGGATGAGTCGTGGAAAAGGATGTTTCAAGCATGAGATGTTATATGGATTCACACATTAATGCACGAAGAAAGTTTTTTTTTTTTTTTTTTTTAAATATATTTCAGGTATAGTGGGCTGGGATAGACAGTTTTGTAGATAGTAGATAGTTATTAAAGTTGTAAGTTATTTATGGTTTCTGAAAAAAGCTCCTAGGTTGTTGTGAAGAACTCTTTACCTGTGCTTAAATAATATTTTACACTGCCTACATATGTAAATGTGATATCATTGGGGAAACCCTTCTGAAAAAAAAAGAGTTTTTAATGGTTATAATGGGAATTGTAATGATCCCTGTGGGTCTCTACTGGTAATCTGTTGCCTTCTATTGGTATACAACGCCAGTGGATACCACTGACATGTCTTACTATGTAATGGAAACTATTTGGTAATAATTTTAATGGTTAACAGCTGATGGTTTGGAATCCATTTTGTAGTGGAAACCATTATAATTTCTGTGATTTTTTTTTTCCCCAGGAGGGAGAATGGCATCCTAATTGTGAACTCACATATTAAATGAACATGTAGAAATGTAAAAGAGGGGCACGTTTAAACCTGTAACCGGAAACTTCAGGGGGGTGTAAACTTTTGCAATGCAGGACCAGTGCACCATTGCTGCTAGTGTTTTTCATTCTTGTGTGTTCAGTGTTGTGGCTTTCAGGCCTGAGGTGACTGACCTTTCTCTGGTACAGATGTATACAGTGACGTGTGACTAGCACTTCGACGCCATATTGTAATTCCTGTCAGTGTATTTTCTATAACTAATGTATCTCTAATTCAAATAATTATACAGTGTTTAACACTAGACCTACTTAATGTTGGCCTTCTCCTGCTACTCTATAAATAGTTGGAGGTGTCTGTGTTTCCCACTGCCCTGTCTGTCACTCACTGGAAGCGCAGACAAAATGAAGCCTCGGTTTCTGTCCGCGCTGCAGCGCAACGACGCCGCCGAGGTGGACGAAGTCCTCCGCACCAGCAACATCGACATAGACACCGTGTTCGATGTGGAGGACAGAAGAAGAGTCCTGGCGTCTTATAAACAAGGTAACTCTCGTCTTTTTACTGGAAAACAGATGAGCAGTGAACGAGGCGTGCCGCAAGATGGCGGCAGTGTGCTGCAACTCAACTCTGTTCCAGCGTTTTCAGTTTGCGCCTCATCTGAGTCTGGGACTGAGCCTAAGTTCTTTTCAAACTATTTTCAGCACAAAAAAAGTATGAAATATAGTCATGAAAAATGCGAGAAACAATGCGAGAAAACTGTTGCTAAGCAACTGGAAATGACACACTAACAATGTCTAAATAACTAAGCTGAACATTATTTAAATATGTGCAATAATGTTTAGCCTATTTATTAGCGTCATAGAGATTTTTATTTCCTGAATATAATATAATATAATAAATAAAATCTGGGCTTTTATTTTCAGAACATGTAGGTTTAAGTTGTTTATAGACCTAGGTTCAAGAGGCCACTCAAACAGGCTAATAACTATAACTTTTATGGAATGGTGGGTTGTGATTTCCACAAGTGCAACTATTTGTGTGTTTGTTTTTTTAAACAGGCCCCACTTTAAGAAGCACTGATATAAAGAATATAAATGCACAATGATGCCAGAAACAACTAAAATGACACCAAACTCCAGTGGGCCCTGCCATATTGAGAAACACTGTCACAATACTCAGAAAAACTCAGAGAAGAAAGAGTGGTATTCACGTTCACATGAAACTTTCTCGTAAACATGAGTTTGAGAGCAGTAACTATTAATTGCACACTTGTGTTTTTCAAAGAAGTAAGGTGAGTTGGAAGAAACACAAGGCTTGTTAATGTTTTCATTTTATTTGCAATAAAAACCTCACAAGAAGCAGAATTTCCAGAAATGATAAAGTGCTGGTTGGGGAAAAATACAGTGTTACTCTGCTAAATCCTACAATTCTACTGCTAAATCCACTGCAAAAAAGAAAAAAAGAAAAGAAATAATGTAACTTTGAGTTTCTTCTTAAATTTTTCTTTGATGTTTGCTTTGTTCTGCTATTAATTAGACTGGGGTCAATGACATATTTCACATTTTCTTGACACATTTCCAATTTTTAACACTGTAGCATATCTCTATTAATTATTCCTAGCGCCCGAACTCCCTTACAGTGTTCTGAAGTTAGGTAATCCCTAACGTTTTTGTGTACTATGTAATAACTATTGCATTATTGCTCCTAGGTTACTGGCTACCAGACTATAAACTGGAGTCCTCCTGGGCGATGGGCATTCACATATGCATGATGCACAATGCTGTGGAAAGTGCCTTGGTGCTTCTGCAGAGGGGAGCAGCAGTGAACAGGAAGCCCAATGGGAAAACACCACTGCATGTGGCTTGTGAAATGTCTCACGCTGACTGCGTGGGTCTGTTGCTCAACTGGGGGGCAAAGGTCAACAGTGTATCCCTGAGTGGACACACCGCACTGCATTACTGCATCATGCAGGAGTCAGTGGACTGTGCCAGGCAGCTGATACTCAGAGGTATGAAAATAACCAGCACTCACCGAATGTCCAAAAGCCCAGATTCAACCTTAATGTGTATAATTTGTTAAATAATTAATGGAAAATTGGCCTTTGAATAGTGATATCACTTAGAATGGACCACCACCAATGACGCATTAACTATAGATCCAATTGGGCTGTTGCCTTTGGGTCTCAGATCCAAGTGGCCTCGATCTGTAGCCTATTTTTAGGTTTGTTTGTTGTTTTTTTTTGTTTTAAATTAAAGGTTGATAGTTTTCAACTGAAAAGATTTTAAACCATTGAGTATAACCAGTGTACACTAGAGTTTGGTGCATTGTGGTGGGTGGGCCTCTGGTAATATCTGGACAGTGGTGGTCCCATAGTGGTCTGTTTACACCGGTGAACAGGGTAAAGGTGGGCTGACAAATTTTACATAGCAACTGATGGCCTACAGTACTGAAGTGTACAGACATAAATAATAAAATGCCCAAAACATGTAGGTTGATTCACATCACAGCCCTTTTTCTACAGGAGCAGACGTGAACAAGCCAAGCCAGAACAATGACGAAGATACCCCACTGCACATAGCCGCACGCATTGGTATCTCTGAGCTGGTTGGCCTTTACACTGCGCATGGTGCTGATGTGAATGTGCCCAATGCCCGTATGGAGACGCCTTTGATCACGGCTGCCTTCTGGGCCATGGATGCTCGTGAGCAGACTTACAGCGAGCAGCACCATCTTGTGTGCCGCATGCTGCTGGACTATGGGGCCAACCCAAACCTCCAGGAAGACAATAAAAAAACAGCACTGCACAAAGCCTCATGGAACTGCGACCAAGTGCTGATGCAGATTCTGCTTGATGCTGGGGCTGATCCCAAGATCATGGACATGAATGGTTGCGCAGCCATTCAGTATGTGCTTAAGATGGTGAAGATGCGGCCTTACTGTGTACCATATCGCTGCTTCCAGCTCCTGCTTAACTATGGAGCAGCCAGAATCTACCCAAAACAGTTCCACAAGGTACAAAGTACAGTTTAATTCCAGTGCCATTGCTAATTTACCACTGAAAAATGTCTTAATCATAATCTTGATTGAGAGTAACACTTTATCCTTTCTATTAATTAGGTGTTGGAGATTTGCCATGATGACCCCAAGACAGTTGAGGTGATGGCAAATTCCTATGAGCATCTCATGAAAACCTCAAAATGGAGGGAAGCTATACCTGACACAACATACAAGGTTTTCAGTGAGGCCTAAAGTGTTTGGAATTGTGTGTCTTTATTAGCCAATTCTTTGTGCTGAGAGTTAAGTACATCTGGTCGAGTGTAAACGCTGTTTTTGTGCCCAAGGCAACTGATGTGGTTTACCTAAAAATTTCAAGTGAACTTGGGTGTGAACTGTACCTTTACTGACAGGGTTTCACTTCCTGGTTGGGGCACCGAATAATGTCATTATGCATAGCATGTAATTTTGCAAATTGGAAGGAAATTTGTTTGTGTGAAACGCTCAGGTGTTTGGGTCAAGTGTGAAAACAACTTGACTGGAGTATGTTATTTTATTTAGTCCACAAGAGAAAAAGACTCCATTTATCACTCTAAAGCATTATTTCCTTTGTCCTTCTGGGAGACCCCTTAAAGGTTCAACAGAGGATTTGCCATTTACGGAAGTTTTCTAAGGAAGCTGAACCTGTTAACTATCCAAATATATCATAAGGAACACTTTTAACGTGGGCAAGTTCTAATATTTGAACTACAAACGTAATTTTCTGAACAGCCTAGCTGCTGGAATGTGAGCACTGAACCATGATGCACTGAACAGCTTGTTTATGCATTATTATGTACATATACAGAATATTGTTTACCAGTTATGAACCTTACATTTCTCTTCTTCTTTCATTAAGAGCCATGGGAAGTTTTATGACTCATTGTTTGCTGCCTGCACCAGTCCGCGTTCTCTGCAACACCTGGCCAGATGTGCCATCCGCATGGCGATGGGCTGCTGCTGTCAATCAGGAATTAAACGACTCCCACTGCCTCCATCAATCAAACAATACATACTGCTGGAACCTGTGGGAATCATATACTAGTGACTGTATTGGCCCAAAGGTGAATTTACAATGTGCCAGTCTCCAACTCTGTCCACATTAAACCTTCTGGCATAAAGTGCTCTCAGGAAAATGCTTGAGTTTGCACTGCAGCTTTGGTCATATCTACAATATTTTCATTCTGATAACATACACTGCCATTTGGAAGTTTTTCCAATACCCTATATTAACATTCTGAGTTAAATAACGAATAACAGGGTCAAGTGAATTACTCTAGAATTATAAAATCTACGCAGGAAATAGGTATAAATGAAGAAAGGAGTGCTTGTTTGAGAAACACTTATTTTATTGAGAAAATGTGTAGAGCTAACTGGAAAAGACTAGACTTATCTGGATCATTCTAATTAGGTACATGAAGCACACACCATATATTCTTACAGCTGATAGCCTACTAACACATTAACACATTAACTGTAAGACAAATCCAGGCTTACAATAACTAACTGTCTTTGAGTAACTGCTTTACCAAACAAGTGCACTTGCCTTTAATAGCACTCCTTTAGAATCCCATTGGAATCTAAAAGTGAACGATGAAGAAGTCCTTAAGTACAGAGATTTAGGTATTTCATGGATTGCTTATGTACTTTTTCCTCATTTGATTCCCAACGTAAACTGTAATAAAATGTAAAAAACGTCCATGTGTTCAAAGACTTTTGACTGGCAGTGCATTTATTTCTAAGAACAAATATGTGAGCGGGTTTTATGGTCTGGCCTTTTCTGATATTGAAATGTTCACATATTTTTTGATAAGACACTGTACAACATTATTGTTTAAATTGTTTAAAGGCAATATATTTATCAATGAAGTGTTAAATGAAAAAAAGAAAAACAAGTTTGAGAGCATCAGTGATAAATATGGCATTTGTCTTAGCAAACTGATAAAAATCACATTCTACATTCATCTGATTTTAAACAAACGGTTATGAGCCATAAGATTTCTATATAGATTTCAGGGAGTTAATAATATGAGAGATTTGTTTAAAATAAGAGAATAAATGTGAGGCACGGTGTGAGCAGAGCTTTGTAGTTGGCAGCTGAATGAAAGGCATTTAAGCCACTAATTCTTGTGAACTCTTTCTCAAGCCGTTTCAGAGAGGTTAAAGAATTGACAAGGATGCGATGTTGCCGTGTAAACTACATTCATAAATTAACACGTTGTAAAGTAGCTACACTGAAATTTACATCCACTGAGTAAACACCACTCAGGCTGTCACTGACCTCACCAAGCCTTTACCCAAGAATTCTGATCAACCATTTACTCTGAGCTGATCCTGTTATTCATGTAAACATGTGTCACCTCCTGCTACTGACTCTCACTACTCAGAGGTCAGAGTTCGGGGTGTGTTTGCGTGTGAGCTTAGAGGAACGTGTAATCAATCACCCACAGAGTGTCATCTGGAAGTAATGACTTTCCTCAGTGCACATCCCGTTTCCATGGAGAGCAGAAAAAGAAGCTCGTAACCCACCATCAAGTTACAGACCCCTGCATCAGACCAAAGAACAAATTCATAGTAGTAACATAAAATCCATAAATCTTCAACCGTGTGCAATTCAATGTTCTTGCTCTTACATGAACATTTATTCAGAGATGACGGCACCTTTGAAAACAGCAGCTTGGTGTTACTAAGTGAAAGGTCAGGAGTAATCCAGAAACATGTTCCTTAAATAAGACTGTGCTGTGGCCACATGCATGGGTGTTTATAATGGGTATGGCAGGAGAACCAAAGAAAGCGAGAACACGGTGTTCTAGGCATGTGGCTGAACTCCAGGACTACATGCTGGCTCCATGCCAGACAGTCAGCTCTGCTTTTGTAACAGGCATGGTGAGGAAGGATATGAGGAAGGGTGACACAGCAAAAAGTTCTAGAACAAACGCTTAACACCATGGAACCATCAATATGAACAGCACACAAACATTTCAGAGAAGCTACAGTGCTTTGCTTAAGTATTAACCCCCTTGAACATTTCCACATTTTGTAGGGTTATCACCTGGAAATGGACATAATCGGGATTATGACATGAATCTACACAAAATAGCCCACAAAGCTGAAGTGATGGAAAATCAATATAGTTTGTAAAATTATTCACAAATAAACAAAAGGAAAACTTTGTTTGTTTGAAAATGTCACATAATTGGTTGTCACATGATGTCATCTGTGAAGTGTCATATGATCTCAATATAATAAATCCACCTGTTCCTGGAAGGCACTAGAGTTTGTTAGCGAGCAAACGCTAATCAAACAGCATCATGAAGGAACTATCAAAACAAGCCCCCCCCCCATACTTACTGTTTTAAAAATAATTAGCCTACTAACACTATATTTAGTTAGCAAAAATATTGTGTAGATAACAAAGAAAACAAACCAGAAAAAAAACAACTGCTTACCATGTTTTTTTTTCCTCTCAATCAGTCTTTCTCTGTGTATTTTGTTCTCCAGTCACCAGAGTTAGAAAGATACAGGTCAGGTTAGCAGAG